>JADLZN010006304.1:0-387500 GCA_018155175.1 Sinocyclocheilus anophthalmus | reverse complement strand
CTAATTGTCATCTTTCATTATACAGTCAAAAGGTGCAAAGATGGAGCAAAACGATGGGGAGGGAGCAATGTTGTCATAGTTCTGGAAAAGGGAGGGCAATAGATACATAGACAGATCAACAGAACAAACAATAACACAATAGATAGAATGAACGACATGAATGACAGACAGACAGATGAATGGATAGATAGATAGATAGATAGATAGATAGATAGATAGATAGATAGATAGATAGAGAGATAGATAGATAGATGATAGATAGAATATGGATAGATGGATGGAGTTTCTCTTACCCTACAAAGTCATACCAAATACTGCATGAGACATGACAGAAGAACTAGAAGAATCAAAGTCATCAAAAGCAAAACATTCAGTGAAGTAACAAGGGTGTGAGAATTAGTGAAAGAGTCTCATAAATTGTGGAAAACATCTCCGGATGAATTATATTGGGAGTGGTGAAGTTTTGTACCAGTAGCAATTGCTGGAATGACTGAGAATCAAAACAATATGTTTACAGTATTTGAAGGACACACAGGCCCGTCATCAATACTTATTTTGACAGCATGTTTATTCTCATTTTTAAATTATGCAGTATGTATGATTACATTGGTTTTTAACACCCAAGTATGCAAGAATAATTTCCCAACAACCAAGAGAAAAATAAATGCATGAAGCCACTGATTATTCAATGTCTGAACAGCCATTGTCTATTAGTTCAGAACTTCTCATCTTTTTACGTTGTTCCACCAAACCATTTAGAATTGTTACTGCATTCCTTCACAGTCAATTTGAACCATTTCCCCAAGAGCAGCACACTACAATGAATCACTGTCACCTACATCTGATATCTTTTTTGAATTATTTGCCATTGGACGAGACAACAGTATGAAGATATAAGAGTCTACATTGGATAAGAAAAGGAAGAGTCTCTGGCTTCATATGAGACCTCTTTTGTTTTGGCCCCCATGGCTCTGTGGTTTCTCCTTACTCTTCTTAAACTCTTAATTTATTATGCTGTAATCGCAATACAAAGAAGCCACATTGAGTGCAGTGCTTCTGAAAAGCCTCCTCGGGTGTTCGCAAAGACTATGTGTTCACTGCTTAATGAGTCCAAAGGTTGGCTCTTACCTCAAGGTGTTAAAATAACCATCAACACAGAAGCCTTCAATTACAGCTGGGTAATCCCTCCAGCGATGGCAGGTATGTTTCAGGTGAGAACAGGTTAAGTCACACACACACACACACACACCCCTGACAGGCTAGGGTGTTGCCCTTCTTTGATGTGTAGCCAGTTTGTTTGAGAAACACACTTGAGCTGCTGTGACGTGCCCGAGAGATCACCCCACACATGATAGGTCCCTTGTCTGCACTGCCTTGACATCCTGGGAATCTTGTGCACACACACACACACACCCCCATACTCATACACTGTTGTTCGACTGCCAGCCTTGACCTGTATTTGTAATATTTTTGACTGTTTACAAAACACAAAATGTATGTACCGTTTCTGTGCAATGACGTATGATGCTACCACAACAGAAGCAGAGACTATTTCTTTAACTAGGGGCACTTTTGAACCCGTGGACTTTCATGAAATAAACACTCTCAAAACACAACTTTTAAACTCTATGGCAACATTTAAGCTCAAGCTGCAACATTTAAGCTCAAACAATTACATATAATATTATAGATAAAACGTTACAAGTTAAAAATGTATATAAATATATTTACATATATATACATATAAAACTGTGTGTAAATATATAGATATAGATATATATATATATAATATATATATATTATATATATATATTGTTTATAATGAGGTTATATACATGTAATACATTTTTATGATTAATTTGAATGTTTAGAAATTCACTCTGCAACAAGGGGGTTAAAAACAATAAAATCTGTAATTTTCTGGTCTTGGCAATTCTAATTCTGTAATTTTAACATGTATATTTCACCTCAGCACTTCAGTGACACTGTTACGGTATGTGTGTTACATTACATGTTTTACATAACTTATATATGTGTGTGTGTGTGTGTGTGTGTGTGTGGGTGTGGGTGTGTGTGTGTGGTTGTGGTGGTAAATGGCATTGAAATGAATGAAAGCTTATCTGCAATCTGTCATTTAAAAAAAGTCAAATGAAATGTTGAAAGCATAGTAAAAAGTGCTTAAGTACACTATAATAACAAAAAGTGAAACATATCGTCTGAAATCTGTAATTTAAAAAAGAAAAGTAAAATTAAATGTTGAAAGCATAGTAAAAAGTTTAAAGGTAACACTAAAATAACAAAAAAGGGGAAAAATAGAATCTGAAATCTGTTAATTAGCAGTTTCAATAAAAATCATCCCTGGGAACATAAAAGTGCCCATAGTTGAAGAAACACCCAATTATGCTTATCCATCCCTGGCATTCTCACTCACAGTAGACAGGAACCATTGCTCTAATCTCTTTTCAGGTTGGTTGCAAAGAGCACATTTCTTTTTTACCCCTCTCTCTACCTCTCTGTTTGTCAAGCATGCCATCAGATTAGCCGGCGCTCTGGTTTCAGCGCTAATTGTGCTCGTCCACTTAAAAAGCTGACAGACTCTTGAGTGTGGAAAATCGCAGGCCTTGGGTGGCTTACCGCTCATCCATCATCAGCAAATAGATCCCTCACAAGAGCTGCACACCATCACCATTAGCACACGGCACACCATCACTATTAACCTGCCGCGTGCTCCCCATCAGCTAGCGTTCGAATGATTGGCGCCATCACGAACGGGCGCTCTGACAGGACCGCTTCATTACGTGTACAGCATTAATGTACATTCATACGAATTAAAACCACGGACATATGAACCATTACCCAAGGCACGCCGGCTAACATTTTCATTAAGCAACGTTAACCGTCATCGGCATCATTCGTTATTGATTGAGTGGTTCTATCATTGCGGAAGGCACCCTTGTTTTGAGTTTGCTATTTAATTACCTAACATGTAGCTTGCGTATACTTCACTCTTCGGGTATCCTAGAATCACCTTATTCTACACCATTCTCATTAACCTACACAATCCACACAACCACAATGCTTAGCCTGTGTATTGCAGTTTTTAGTATCCCTTAAGGTATTCATTCAATCATTTTATTTATTTATGTTCCTTACGTGATGTTTTTCCCAATTTGTCTGTCTGTGAGATGTTGCTATACATCCTGGTGGAGGCTTAGCTTCCTGTTTCTTCCTCTGAAATACAATACAACTATAATTTCATATTTCACAATGACAGAAAACCACAGCAAGGATTTTTAATTAAAAACCGAATGAGTGAAATGAAAGTGGGAGGAGAGACAATAAAAGCAGGAATGTGCGCATCCGCGGACAGATTCTCAGCGTATTTTTTTTATTTAAGACCTGCGCCTGTGCGCTAACAGCATTAATGACATTATAAAGAATTATGAGCAGAAATCGAATTTGCTTCGCCACTTGAGCGCCACTAAAATGCCAAACAATAAACTACCAGATTGCAAATTAGATCAGTAAAAATATCAAACACATTGCGGTGGTGGGGGAGAGAGAGAGAAAAGGGAGAGGGAGGGGGAAAAAATCCATAATTGTGTTTAGCGTCTGGACCCCAGGGAGTGAAGACACTAAAGATCATCAGGGACCGACGTGCGAGCCTGCTATTGACAGTGTGCTAAAAATCGACAGGCTAACTAAATAAACACTGCAGGCTCCATTAAATATTCAACAGCTGAGATTTAACTAAATCGCCCGTGTTTCGCTTCTGCGCATCCCCCTTGGAATCGCTACTTTCTCCTGTTTTGCCTCTCCTTCTCGCTCTCTCTCTCTCCGTCTCTCGCACTCTCTACTCATCACCCCATCTTTTTTCCTTCCCTCACTCTTGACAGCAATAAATGATGTGGAGCCTGAGGGCCTGACTCCGAGGGGAGAGAGCGGAGGCCTCAGCCTGCTCAGAAAAAGCAATAGAGGAGAAACAGCCAATGACCGATGCTCATCACGCCAGCACTGAGGCGAAGATCAGTGACATTAAATAAAGGCTCCGAACACCTCCCGCTACCAAGATGGAGGACCTGTCATGGGCGCACACATCCACAAAATCTACCCAGCGTGCACTCTGTGACTGGATGGATGCACACCGTCAAAGAAACCGGGAACCATTTTGGCAAAGCAGATGTTTATGATGGCTGCAATACAAGGTCTTATATTCAGGGTTAAATAAACAGATTTGTTAACCATATGAGATATTGTTTAAAAAATGTATTTGATCATACCAGCAGTGATTGGTTGGGTTTCCAGTATGTGAACAGAATGGAGTGATGGCAATTTGCCTCCACACTCAAACATTCTGTGATCACTGAGCTCCAGCTCCACTCCAGGCTTTCTCACTCGCTGAATAGAGGAACACAGCTTTGAGTTCACTTTAACATTTGTGCTCTGTTACAACTATATTGTAGTCCTTTCAACATAATTTATATACACAAGTGAAATCATGTTTGTGCAATTTCTGTACAGTTGCAATGGGCTATAGTTGATCTGAGAGTTGTATTCAGTTTTTTGCTATATTTTTCTCATATTTTTAAATTAATTTTCCCTAAATATGTTATTTTTGAATTATTGACTTTTTATCTGCTGTTCAATACACTGAAGAGAACATTGGGGTAGAAATAATTTTCACTCAGAAATTGCTAGTAAATTTCAAAATTAATTGCAAAGAAATGGCAAGTAACACACTGAGTTAAACACAATTAAAAGAAATACTTAAATATTATTTTCTTGTAAATATTTGTTTTATTTCCAAGTTTGAGAAATCATTTGTACAGTGTAATATTCTACTATTTCCATCTCTCTCTTTTTTTTACAAACTGCTTGAAAACTTGTACTAATTTGTACAAGATGGCAAAGGCGTTATTTATTTAGATCTTGGCTAGGCTTAGGTTGGGGTTGTATGTTTAAAAAACAAACAAAAAAAAAGTTTTCGACATCTCACATGAATTATGAAGACTTTTTTGAGACTAGGTTGACTAATAATACATTAACACCACACTGTGGTGAATTCTTGTAGACATGCAATTGCATTATGGGCTGTTACCCGTTATGATCATGATAGAGTGGTATTAGAGTGAGAGAGTCCAACTTTCAAAACACAAAACAAAAAGTATGTGAACCACTCATATACTTCAGTTGAGTTTCCTGAAATAATACATCAGAATTTCAATAAAGCCATGTGATCTCAACTGTCATCCCTCAGTTGTGTTGCACCAAGACAGACCTCTCTAGGACCATCACCTTGGATGTGTTTTTTAATCATATCAGCATCCTGACACTGATGGTCCAACTCGAGGGACAATCTCCTTTCCCTCCTCTAGCATTTGACTACTGCCCACACCATTATACAGTGGGGAAAAAAAGTATTTAGTCAGCCACCAATTGTGCAAGTTCTCCCACTTAAAAAGATGAGAGAGGCCATGTCATTTTCATAATAGGTATACCTCAACTATGAGAGACAAATGAGAAAAAAAAATCCAGAAAAATCACATTGTAGGATTTTTAAAGAATTTATTTGCAAATTATGATGGAAAATAAGTATTTGGTCAATAACAAAATTTCATCTCAATACTTTGTTATATACCCTTTGTTGGCAATGACAGAGGTCAAACGTTTTCTGTAAGTCTTCACAAGGTTTTCACACACTGTTGCTGGTATTTTGGCCCATTCCTCCATGCAGATCTCCTCTAGAGCAGTAATGTTTTGGGGCGGTCGCTGGGCAACACGGATTTTCAACTCCCTCCAAAGATTTTCTATGGGGTTGAGATCTGGAGACTGGATAGGCCACTCCAGCACCTTGAAATGCTTCTTACGAAGCCACGCCTTCGTTGCCCGGGCGGTGTGTTTGGGATCATTGTCAGGCTGAAAGACCCAGCCACGTTTCATCTTTCAATGCCCTTGCTGATGGAAGGAGGTTTTCACTCAAAATCTCACAATACATGGCCACATTCATGCTTTCGTTTACACGGATCAGTCGTCCAGGTCCCTTTGCAGAAAAACAGCCCCAAAGCATGATGTTCCACCCCCATGCTTCACAGTAGGTATGTGTTCTTTGGATGCAACTCAGCATTATTTCTCCTCCAAAAACGACAAGTTGAGTTTTTACCAAAAAAGTTCTATTTGAAGTCTATTTGATATTAATCCAAATGCTCTCTAGTAAACTTCAGACGGGCCTGGACATGTAATGGCTTAAGCAGGGGGACACGTCTGGAACTGCAGGATTTGAGTCCCTGGCAGCACAGTGTTACTGATGGTAGCCTTTGTTACATTGGTCCCAGCTCTCTGCAGGTCATTAACTAGGTCCCCCCGTGTGGTTCTGGGATTTTTGCTCACTGTTCTTGTGATCATTTTGACCCCATGGGTTGAGATCTTGCGTGGAGCCCCAGATTTAGGGAGATTATCAGTGGTCTTGTATGACTTCCATTTTAATTGCTCCCACAGTTGATTTCTTCCCACCAAGCTGCTTACCTATTGCAGATGCAGTCTTCCCAGCCTGGTGCAGGTCTAAAATTTTGTTTCTGGTGTCCTTTGACAGCACTTTGGTCTTGGCCATGGTGGAGTTTGGAGTGTGACTGTTTGAGGTTGTTGACAGGTGTCTTTTATACTGATAACGACTTCAAACAGATGCCATTAATACAGGTAACAGTGGAGGACAGAGGAGCCTCTTAAAAGAAGAAGTTACAGGTCTGTGAGAGCCAGAAATCTTGCTTGTTGTAGGTGACCAAATACTTATTTTAAAGAATTAATTGGTAAATTCCTCGGTAAAAATCCTACAATGTGATTTTCTGGAATTTTTTTTTTCATTTTGTCTCTCATAATTGAGGTAAACCTATGATGAAAATTACAGGCCTCTATCATCTTTTTAAGTGGGAGAACTTGCACAATTGGTGGCTGACTAATTACTTTTTTGCCCCACTGTATATCTGGGGATGTCAGGGGTGATAGATCAGGACAGATGAGCACTGAGCCACCAAACAGTAATCTAACTGAAAACCAAACTCTCCAGGTTCTCCTTCTTTACTGTGTCATCGGCTCACGCGAGACGGAGAGAAGCACTGATGCAAATGAGCTGACAGCGTTATGTGGAAAGGAATATCAATGGAGTAATTACAGCACAGCCAGCACTCCTTTCCCCACCACCCCTGCCCGACCTCATCTCACAGCCCAGCTATGGCTCTCCCTGAGGGGGGAGGAGGAGACAGCAGCCACACTCTCTAGATCCAGAGCTAATAATGGAGGAACAGGTACAGGCACTGAAGGAGTCAGCACAGGGGTCCTGAGACGCAGACGTGGCTAAAAGTGGCCCGCGGTCCCAAAGATTGATCACAACATGATCTGATGATTAATGTGCAGTGAGCTGTGTTTAAAGGCTCCAAACAGGAAACTGTGTCGCTGTTTGTCTCTACGTGTATGTAAATGTATGCTCAAGTGGATTGAGTGGTGAGTTTTGAAGGCACCTGTACTACTGAAGGATGTCAAGTCTCAAAGGAAAACTGCCACTGTGGTTACAGTACACTCATAACTTTGTAATTGTAAACATTAATGAATATGTTTAACATTTTACATCTGCTGAGGTCACCTATATTAGTGATGCATGATATATTGGTATCATTGGTTGGAGATTTTTCATTTATCAGTATAGTTTTTTTTTTTTTTAACTTAACCTTTGTCAACTAATGTTCACTAACAGTTTGAAAACACTGAAAATGAATGTCCATTTTTCATACTGTACATACAATGCAGTGATGCCTAAATGGATTTGTAACATTTAAATGTATTTTTTGTTGTTGTGTGTTTTATTTTTTAGTCTTCTATTTTTAATAATTATCAGCTTATTGTATTGGACAGTTTTAACATCAGTGCATCACTAATATATACACTATTTTAAATTCAGGAAAACTTTAAAAGTTTGAAAATTTAATTTTTTTAGCAGATATACACATTTATAATATACATATTGTCTCTTCAATAAAGAAAAGACCAAACATATTGATGACTCATCTTGCACTCACCTACGCTTCCAAATTGTTTGTCTAATAAAATGCTGTAGATTGAGAATGTCTGTCCCTCCAAAGCCAAGTGGCAAATAATGGTTCACTGCTGACATACACACTTAAGGATATTGACTATTTAAACAAAAAAAGGACAAGCCCTTCAATATGTGATATGTCGTGTTTCAACTTGGTGTTTCAATACATCAGCACAATAAAACTGTGCTCACAGTCATTTCACAGGCTTCTCAAAAGAGTGCTGATAGTTACAGTAAATGAACAATCACAACTGCACATGTCACAACATATCAGAATGTCATGTTGGTGTGAGTGAATTACATCCAACATTAAGCTTCAACATTAAACTTCAAGGGGAAAAAAAACACAGTTTTTATAACTACCCATGAAACATCACAGCATATTCCTGCAGTCTGTAAATATACTGCCCGAAGCAAGATTTACTTTAGCTTAAAAGAATATAACAAGTCTAGAATCTTAGCGTACTTATGCTTGCTTACAGGATTAGCGTTCATCAGTGAGGTGATTTACTCTGACGGGCTCTGGAATCAAGTTGGCGATTGTCCAATGAGCAAACACTTTTGGCATGTAAGAGTTGTCTAATTTAATGCTCAAATTTGTCTCTTTGTGCTTAGGGAAAGCACTCCTAGCCCCATTAATCCATGTGAAACAACAGTCATGCGCGCCTGAAGAGCAGTAATCTTTCATCCTCACCATCTATTCACAGGTGAAGGATGGGTACGGCCATAAATAACTAGGGGGAGAAGAAAAAAGGAGGCAGGAGGGATCAAGGCAAACGCTGGGAGACCAGAAAAAGTAAGGGAGAGAAAGCTAAGGAGAAAGAGGGGATAGCTTCAAAGCCGCCACATTCCTTAATACCCCCCTTAGGCTGAGCATTAACATGGCTAGGGCTGGAATGTCACCCTATGTGCACCATCACTGGCATGAGAGATACCCCTAAAAACATATCTCATATCTGTAAACATTTCTCACACTCTTAAAAATAAAGGTTCCAAAAACAATGCCATAGAAGAACCATTTTAGTTTCCCCAAAGAACCTTTCCGTGAACAGTTCTTAAAATAACAATTTTCTTAGTGTGAAGAACACTGTAATAAACTAAAGAACCTTTGTACACGTAAAGAAACTTTCTGCCATGGAAAGGTTTCAGGATGCTAAAGGTCTTTTTGGAACAGAGATGTCAAACATTCCACTGCTCAAAGGGTTATTTATAGTGGAATAAGGTTCTTCAGATTATTAAAATATTATTCACACTGAGGAAGAAGTGGTTCTTTTAAGAACTGTTCACTTAATGTTCTTTGGGGAACCCAAAATGGTTCAGGTAACGAGTGCAGGTAATGCTTAACGAAAGTGTTTGAAATCAAAAGTTACAGAACAATGCAAAAGTTAACAATCCAATCTGTTTTAATTCATAAGAGAAGGGACGGGGAATTAATAAATTAGCAGGAGATTAGGAGACATCTTCAGAGGGCAAGAGGAGTAAAGCAGGGGTCAAGCCCAAGACCCCAAACACATTCTGTTACTGCACGGCACTGGCGATGTCCAAGCACCTCATAGATCACAGTGCGCTTATCCCCACACTTATCTCACGAGCAATAACTCCCAACTAAAACTTGAAGAGAGTAAAACAGATGAAGTGAGAGACAGGAACCAGAGGTTTCCGAGGCCGTTCGCCCCTTCCGTCTGCACCAGCCTCTTCATACGCACGTGTTTGCACTCTAACGGACAGCCAAAACAAATCGCTCGCGACCCCACTGGCATATAAATTCTGATTATAGGGGTGAAATGCGCTTGCGGATTCCCTACCACACATTTCTGAGGTCTGTGTGGCCGTAAATAAATCAGAGAATCATCCCTTGTAGTTTCGCCCGATCCTGCGTAGTCCCAAAAACCAATGTGTTGCTTTAGATGGGAATCAGTTTACTGGCTTTGAAAGTGGTAATAAATATATTGGGATATGCAATGGTAATATAAACAAACAGCTATGTTTTCATAATGATAACAGTTGGAGAACAGATACGTGTGGCAATCAGGTCAATTAAGATTTGCTGAACACGAAAGGATTGGATTTATTGCGAAAACTTGCCTGACACACATCGTATAATTTATACAGCAGATTGATGAATGTTTCCATGCAAAGCAAACCTGAAAAATAAACAAATGGGATGGTGAGTATAGGAAAGAAATAAGCAACTGTCAAGTATGATCTTCATTTGCTCACTGGCCTTTCAGAGAACAAATTGTTACAATGCAATAAAAAAATATTCAGAAATAGGATATAGGTCTGTGGTGTGACATTTTCTTGATCATTTTTAACTGCCATTGTTCTTATGTTTAAAAGGTCTGTTTTGCATTTTCTCAGTTTTATTTTTCTTTATGGTAATAAAAATAACGAATTAAAATAACGGGCAACTCTCCACCGCATGAGCCCCCCCGTGGGAGGAGCTGTAAAGCTGATGCTAACATGATTAACAGTGTTGACAATGAAAAAATAAAGAGTAAGAAAAAACATGCCCTCTCTATTTATTTTTCCTGTTCCCTTCTATGCCGTTTTTTTCCTGCTTTTCTTTGATCCTGTGGGTCTTATGAACCTTCCACATAAACAGCTACGTGCGAATGACACTTTTAGTGCATCCTGGGCTTGATGCAATGCATCTGCATGGATGTCCCCAGAATCACAAATCTCAAGGATGAAACGGACATCTACTCTCATGCAACCACTGGAAAATGACATCTCTTTCTATCTGAAATATCTGAAGAATACGGTACAAGCTCCCAGTCTAACACCTAAACGCATTTGGAGGACAGCGAGTGAGCGCAGGCTTTGAAATATCAACCACTTGTGCAATTACCTACAGGCCTCTGGTGGTTTGCCGCCACAGGGTGAGTGTCCATCTCGAGGAGGACAGCCGAGACACGAAAACCGAGATAAAGAATTGTGCACATTACAGAAATCAGTCTCTGATGTCCACATCCCAACATAAAGTACTCTGGAATATAATCAAGATACAAGCATAATCATTAAAATACC
Organism: Sinocyclocheilus anophthalmus; assembly: GCA_018155175.1. Classification (NCBI taxonomy): domain Eukaryota; kingdom Metazoa; phylum Chordata; class Actinopteri; order Cypriniformes; family Cyprinidae; genus Sinocyclocheilus; species Sinocyclocheilus anophthalmus. Next base: position 376,387 of record JADLZN010006304.1, on the reverse strand, counting down.
AATGACTAATAGTGACATGGTACTGATTTATAGGTAATGGGGGAATTGTACATGTAGGACATTATTGAGATAAAAGTTCTTGAAACACTCTAAATCCCATTTCATGACTGTTTATAGCTGTTAAATTTACACCTTTCCTAAGTGGAATGAGAATCTAGTGTTAAAAATGTATTCTAGTGTTTAAAGTGACAATTTATTCATTATTTTTTTTCAAGAGAATGTTTTAACTGTTTTTGTCCACACAATGAAAGTCGAAATGGTCCAAAGCAACACTTGACCCCACTGTCTTTTATCTTATGAACAAAAACACAGAGATATGCTTCAAACTATCTTCTTTTGTGTGCCGTTTAAGAAAGACAGATTGTCCCAGTGTGGATTTTGCAAATTTATCTTGGATTGTTAGTCCAATTAATTTATCTAGGATCGTTAGTCTAAAGCTCAGCATCACCTCTGTTTAGAGGTCCTCAAGAATGATATACACCCAGAAAAACATGCAAATACTGCCATTTTGCTCTTATGTTACCATCAAAAGACACCTACTAAACCTCTGGACAAATTACTGCTCCTTCGTGCACCCCTGTGAGAAGACGTAGGTTTCTCCATCAATAATTTTCCATTGAGGTCTTCGTCCTCACAGATATCAAAGACTCAGGGTTAAATAACTAATTAAATAATAACGAAGGAAACAGAAATACAAATGCAACCAGAGATGAAATGAACACTGATTGCGGAGGCCAAGTAAGAGTTTCCATTTAGGGTTGCCAAAGCACCGTTAAATGTTATGGGCACATCAGGGTGCAAAGAGAGCCTGTTGGTCAGCCCAGAGGGGAGTATGACATCTGACACAGAGCAGAGGCATTCTGGACCATGCAGACCCCATGCATCAAAAGAACCGCATGGGAAACAACACCGCTGCATTTGGTCACAAACAGGGCCCTCCACAGAAAAATAGAAGAATAGGTATCACGAGGAGCACAATCACAGGTTATACAATCCTAGTCTTCACCGAATGCAGGCAAAAACATATCCTAACGAAGTCACGTGAAACCTTAGAGCACTCGCTTACTTATTTATCTTGCTCTGACTTTCACCAACTGCGGTTGAACTCAAACCCAAGGGCCTCAATAGTTGTCGGGTCTCAGATGCAGTATGGCTTGAGGGCCGATCTCCAATGCTGCGTCAGGGATTCTACTCCAGTTGTCGGTTCACTTTTATAGCTTCCTTGAAATATCTGTAAAAGAGGAGCTGGTGAGCTAAAGAAAACTGCTTTAAAACATTGGTGTGTAAATCTCTTTTAATACTACAGAACCCTGGGTTAATGTTGCCTTCAGAAACTGCTCACCGTATTTCTCTCTCCCCCTTTTCATTGCTTCCTTCCTCGCAGCTCTCAGCTCATTACATACAACATGGAACTAAAAGACCACATCTTCAAATTCTGCACAACTAGAGGTGTTTTTCAGATACACTATATGAACTCCGGGCCAAGAGTCCACAAACTCTTCCTGTTTGGCTCTCAAGCTGCTCGTTTGTCTTTCTCTCACTGGTCAGAAGGACGTAACATTTCAATTATGAAAAACAGAAAAACTTCTCTCATAATCCTTGACGAATGTCTGCTGAGGTTCATCCGATGGCTGGCAAAAGAGTTTCTTCGCAGCTGCTCGCATGTCTCCCACGGAGGGGAAAAAAACCCCACATGGGTGGGAGATACCTGGAGTTCTCAAAAAATAATGATGTTTGAGTCTTTTGATTGATCATACATCTCTCCCTGGAGTTTGATATGTTAGTTTGGGAGACTTAAAAACCTGACAGAGAGAAATACAGCCACAGAGAAATTGGAGAAGTCGGTATCGAGAAAACATGCGCTGGAATAATGCAAGGCCTGTCTGAACAGCAGACTGTTTGTGAACAGAAACAAAACGTCATGTTATACCTGCACTGATGACATCACTACGAAATAACAATCGAGCAGAAGGAAGCACTGGGACAAAGCGAACGAAACCATAGTGGAAAATCAAGGCCAGTTTTTCCTTCTCTTAAACTCTCAGGGCTTGCGGTGAGCTTCAACCCTATAATAAAATAATGCACAGCAGTGTGTGTAGTGGATCTCTGTTTGAAAAATACTTGGGGAGAAAAAGAAAAACACATGGTGCGTAGTGTGGCACAAAACATATTTCATGCATGACTTTGGAGAATGTTAATAAGGATTAGAAACACACTTCAACTAATGTTCGGGTTCCCTCATGGGGCCATGACTGATTTTTACTCATGTTTCTCAAATGGGGAGACATAACATCTGAGGTAAAAGTTAACATTTTTAAAAACAAAAAAGGTAGAAAGCTCTTTTAGGGGTATAATTTGTGAGCACAGTACAGAGAAAAGGAATCATTCTTCTCTCTTAATAGCTAATGCTGAGAGGGTTCTCTTGAATTCGCTCTCTTTCTGCAGTCTTTATTTCATTAGGATGTCATGTCAGGGGCCCTCAAGTCTCCCTCTGACCCCACACTCCAAGCATGGCTTCTGGTTAATGTTACATCAATACGGCTCTTGTAAAAAAAATGTTTTAACGTTCAATGCATGTTCGGTTTCCAAGGAAAGATGGACCAATTAATCTGATTATAGTCTCAAATCCGACAACATGTGTACGCGTGTATCTAAGCATGTGGGATGCAGATGTGCTGTGCGTATGTGCGTGCCTGCAAGCGTGTAACTGGTGGATCAGGCCAAAATGTTGAGAGGATACAGCAGCTGCCCTTCCACTGCGAATAAACTGAACATCAGCTCTTCAAAAGCTCCGCAGCCTGTCAGATACTGAAACATCGGCTCTACTTGAAGACCACGAAACAAATACACCACCACGTGCAGTCACTTTGTTAAAAAGGCAAACACCCACACCACCACACCACTGAGAGGTTTCTTACGGAGCATCATGTGTGCGTGTGTGAGCATCGCATGGCAGTATTTTTCAAAATTAGGTTGTAGGTCTGTTGCGGACAACAGGAGGAAAAAAATATGCTAAATGTAAATAATAAACTGCAACCAACTATGAAATCATGTATAGCGATGACAGAACAATAAAGAGGGTTTAAATGTCAATATGATATACAACCAGTCAAAATTTGCCACAAATGAGCATCCCAAAGAAAAACCAGTTGAGATTTACTGGTTTACTGTGAGCGTATCCACTCTTGTTCATCACATGCCGCACTCAGCAACTGTATGCAAATACAGCCCACTTGTGAGTGACAGACAGCTGCTCTGAGACTGGGAAATAACGACAGGAAAGAGCAATGAAAGGGATAGAGAAGTGAAATCATAAACCTCTGTCCAAGCCTTCATGCTCTATTTGATATCATAACACTAAAGCACTTAACACTTCAGAGCAGATCATTTGTTCTTCTCCGCTTACATCACTGGGTTCAACGTTATGGACGATAAGTTTGCAGAGCTCTCTTTTGAAAGCTATGATACATTTCTGCCCTTGCTTTGATTTTGCTTTGTTAATAGTATGTAGATTGGTTGGGAAAGCACCTTACCAATTATTCTCAAGTGGTGATTTGTGATCCAGAAATCCTCCCCTGTGTTGCAAGGTCTATTTGTCTACAAACCATGACATGCGAAAAAAAAAAAAAAAAAAAAAAAAAAAAAAAACCCCGCTAAATGCAAATTTTAAACAAATGCACAAATTTTTTTCTTTTAAGGACTTTTTTGTTGACTCCTGTTGACTTAACTGGTGCTTCTGCTGATAGGTAAAACATATCACACTGATTAAAAGAAAGAGAGAAGAGGTAAGAAATGACAAAATATCAGAGCAGAACATAAAACAGCAAAATAAAAATGGTTTAGAGTTACTGTACACACTGTTTTTTCTAAAAAAAAAAAAAACTATTCACGTGACACTGCCCTAATTCAAAATTACCTTTCAAAAACGTATCCTTTTGTAGCAGTACCATGGTACAATGATGGAATTAAATGTTATTGCCATGGTGTTTTGAAATAAACATCATGGTATTGATCATTATGGTATTCCTTGCACCATAGTATTTATACAGTACATGTCCAAAATCTCAAGTGCATTTATTTTGAATGATTTCATACATCACTGTTTCGTTCAAAGAGTCTTCAACTGAACACAGTCGTTCACAATTTTCACATGCTGGTGTTGAACCTCCTAAAGACCTTCTTCGATGCTGCAAAATGAGAGCATTTCCAATGGATTGTAGATAAATATTCCACTTAATCCAATGTTTTTTTTCTTTGTTTCCATGTTTTGAGTATTGCATTGTTTTACTGAGTGAAAGCTGCACCAAACGATTGTCTGACTAATTCAGACTGAATCGTGAACCGATTCATACAGTTTTGCCAATCAGTTTGTCCTATTCACTCAGAAAAAAAACAGACTCAAAGAACTGATTCATCCGAGAATCGATATTGCTAGTTTAGAACAAAACGACAGACGTGCTGACAGGGAAAATGTTTCTCATGTCTGTATTTAAGTATCCACCTCAAGACAAGAATTTATCAGTAAAATTAAAACACCAATCCAAGAAAGGACATTAGCCAAATAAAAAGTCTAGTATAGTTTTTGTACTTTAATACAGTCTTCTTTTATTCCATTAAATATTTTAATTTGTGTATTATTTTAGACATTTATAGCATAACGCTCACTTTTAATCCTTTTAACTCTTGTAAAGAGTACTTATGCAAACAAGGATGAATGTGACAGCAAACTGTTTGGATTGCAGCAGACTGTTTATCTTACAGACAGAGATGTTTTTGGGTACGTGAGGCTTTCAGGCTTTGCCATCAGGTGGTTTGGCACCGTGTCCCACCACTACAGAGCTGAAGAAGGAGGGCAGAGAAGAGTCTGGCGCACGGTGTGATGTGGAGCTGGAGGTCAGGGCTCTGCCGCCTCTCCAGCTGAGCACCAAGCGCCACACACCGGCTCTGGTTTCATGTTCTGGGCCGGGGGTCAGGATCGCTTTCCCCCTGCTAACTGCAGGGGCAGGGGCCGCTCCTCACGCCTGACAACAGACAGACGCCCACCTCAGGAGGGGGGAATGGCCTTACTCACTCCAAAGAAAAAAACAACAGAAGCAGGGAAGCCAGGAGAAGAGATGGATTGGTCTGAGATGGAGAACATGTTTGAGGCCATAACAGAAATGTTTGACTATTTTAGGGGCGAAATATGCATAAGTCAGGTCTATCTATTTTCCATATGTGACTCGAGTGAGTTTAGCTTTGCTTCTCATTCAGTCCTTACCGCTGAATAAGCAATTCTAAGGTTCAAAGTTGGTTTGAAACACTATTATGTCTGAACTGCATTTTTGTGTTTGTGGATATGAATCCTGCCAAAAAGGATGGGCATAGAGAGGACTGGTAAAAAGTGTACTATCAAAACAACAGCATTCACAAGGTAAAACAGGATAAAGAGGATGCATTGTTTGACAGAAAAACAAAGATCGTGTAATATCTCAATATCGATCAGCCAATATTTTAGGTTTTCTGGTGTCGCTCGTATGTAAATAAAGACACATGTGTCTTCATTAAAATGGCACTATGGAATAAATCATTGTCCTTTATTCGATTTTCAGAAATCCTCAATATTTCATTCCCTCATCCACCTTTTTTTTTAGACTAGCAGATCATTTTGCTGCACTTGCGAGTGGTGGAAATTCCCAGGAAGATGTATTGTGGCTCTTTTCAGAGAAATATTAGCATCCAGTCAGGAGAGACATGGAAATACAGCAGAGAGGGGGAGAGAAAGGAGGAAAAAGGCACAGACGATCAGTATCGAACTTTCTGGATTATAATTTTTTTTTGTCTTACAAAGAATGCGCAATCCTCTGTGAAACAAAAAAGAGATGCACCCTAAAGAGATGAGACCCCCCCTGACTAAAGGATGACTCACAAAGATCTCCCCCCGGTTTGAAAATTCTCTAAAAATAAAAATAAGATCTGTTCTGTTTCTATTAAAATAATATTCTGAATTCAATGGAAGTTCCATTGACAGTTTATGATGATCGCCACAAAACTTTTGTGACTTGTCTTTTTTTACTTGTGTCTTTTGGTTTTATGTACAAAAGCAACAAATCCCAAGGTTACAATGAGGTATTTACAATGGAAGTTAAAGCTGTCAATTTTTGAATGATTTAAAAGTAGAAATGTGAAGCTTATAATTTTAGAAAAGCACTTACATTAATTATTGCTTAATCTTGTATTTTATTTAGCGTAAAAGTTCCCTTTTTTGCATTCATTTATGGGTGTTTAGCTTTAAATGGATGCATTTGTCCATTTGACCTACCTCTTGTTGTGGACCATCACTGTAAATTCGGCATAGTATTATTTATTTATTTATTCATTCATTTATTTTTTGAAGAAAAGGAGGGACAGACGGCTTTGTAGTAATCAACACTGTGCCACAAATGCTGTTGATTGATCTTAACTTGCATTGAACCCGGAATATTCCTTTAATTTCTATGACTATAAAATTAAAGCCAATTGTGTTTACACTGCTGTGGCTTTGTGTTTAACTGAATTGTCTGACAGAAGAATATTAACATTTTTAAACATCTGCAATCCAGTTAGCTGCTTATTAAATTTTTTTCCCCTGTCTCTCCTTCTTTCACTCCATTCTCCATCACTGTGCCTTCTATTGACGCCGTCTAACATTCAAATATTTCCACTCTCCACTTTTTGAAGCCACCATGGGTCTTTTGACCTCCAGCACAAATCATTTTAGCTGCTTGTGGGGGGCTCGCAGTCCCAAGGAGGTATGGAAATATGATTCCCACCATCTCCTGCTCACGTTTGTTTTCCTTGGTCCAGTCAGCGATGGGCCGATCAGCAGTGATCCCCATAGCGACGAAGATTCGGGGACAGCTTGGTGGGGAAAAGGAGGGTCTGATGGTCACGAAACGATAGTTTTTCAGTTTACTTACACTGTCTCTACTTCGCTCCCTCAACCCCCCCCCCCCCCCCACCCAACCCCCACCCCCCCCCCCCATGGGGAGGGAGTCAGGGAGATAAGGAATATTTAGACTGCAGCATTCAGGATTCAGGATTTCGTCCCGGATACACACACTGAGTGATGACACTCCCACTTTGATGCACAAGAGGATGAAGCCACTTAATTGTCATATACCAATGAAGCACAAACACACATACTATATATAACTTATATAATCATGTACAAACCAATTAAGAGGTACGTAGTTTCACAGTTTTAGCAATCAGCCTAGGTTTTCACAGTTTTGAACAGAAGCTTATAATAAGGCATTTACGATGGAAGTTAATGGGGCCAATTTTTGAAGGATAAGCAGAAATATGAAGTTTATAATTTTATAAAAGCACTTACATTAATTCTATTAAACTTTAAACTTGGGTTTTATTTTAGCTATAAAGTTGTCCTGCTTGTAGAACAACTGAGACTGATTGCTAATATTTGATCAAAAAAAAATCAAAACTAACGATTCCGTCAACATTGTTTAATGTTACAACCACACAAATTTTTTTTGTCAACCACAATGCAATCTGTCATGTTCACTGCAAAAAAACAGAATGTGCTAAACTGTAAGAATTCAATTGATGAACAGAGTAACTTATCCAACATTTCTGTTTAATGTTCTTGAAAGTACCTTGGTGGTATGACGACACTCAAGAACGTTCCAAGGCTGCTCTTCTCTTTCCCTTTATAATGAAAATGAAGAAATATCACAATGCAGAATGCAGAATGCGGAGCTTTAGAACTGTGGTCGCGAAGAGGAAGGTAATTGGCTGGTTGAGGTAATCAGATTGGTTTCAGAGTATCTGATCTGGAGTCTAACAGACTTCCAACTAGTTGAATGAGTAAATAAAGATCTGTGGGAGCTCCAGAAAGACAGATTACCTCTAGCTCCAGGAGGGTCCGACCCAGAGAAAGCTTATTCCACGTGAAGGAACTGAACTGCGCAGGCACAAAAGACCACAAAGCATCCAGCAAGAAGCAGCAAAAGTCATTCTTTCAAGTGACCCTTAAAACGCTCTAATATGGTGAGGCAGGTTTTGACATTTAAAGAGATAGTCAACCCCAAAATGTAAATTCTGTCATCATTTTTTCAACCTCATGTTGTTCCAAACATGACTTTCTTTCTCTATGGAACATAAAAGAAGATATTTCAAAGAACATTGGTGTCCAAACAAAGTCCTTCAAAGAACATTTGCAAAATACCTTTTGTGCTCCACAGAAGAAAGAAAGTCAGGTCTGAATCCACATGAGGGTGAGCATGAATACCGGCTGAAATTCCAAAAAGCTACTTGGACATTTTATATTTATGGACTTTTCCACTAACAAGAGCTTTGTACTTTATGAAAATGCTTTCAGAACAAAGGTTAAATGGAGGGAGCAAACTGCCTAATGCATGTGTGACTGTGCCTGTCTGTGAGCCTGAGCCTCATAAGATCCCTCTCATGCTCACTTGGCTGTGAGAGAGGTTTCGGAGGGAGGAAGTGGCAGTGGTGCTATTCCAAAGCACTGTCCCATTCCACCTCATTCTTCCCTCTTTTCTCTCTTTGACACAAATAAGAGGATTAGGGCACACAGCTTCCGTCAGTCCCTCCATTCAAGACAATGCGGCGAAGAGCTTAGTAAGATAGCCTTGGATAGCGGAGCAGACCTGTCATTCAAATTGTCTAGTACTATGGCGGTTGGGAGGGTAATCTCATTAGGATATGAAAAAGAAAGAGAGGGAGAGAAAGAGTCTGAGAAGTCCAAGATGAGATTCGATTATCATCCTCATAACTTGCATCTAAGACATGAGCCAAGCTTAAATCTTCTTGTCTATGACAAGACAGTTGAAACACTCTCGCAAGACAGCTTAATAGTCCAGGATTATTTTGGAGGATGTGGACACTTTGAAAGAAACCAATAATTGTTCTATCACTGGATTATGTCACTGTTGTTTTTTTCATTTACAAATTCTATTTTTTCGCTTTGTTTAAACTCAAAATCCTCTTTTTGAGACAAACCATTTGCATGATATCTTAATGCACAGGTAGAATGTGCTAGGTGGGTGTGATAGTGAGCCGTAGGCGAGCCACATGCCCCGTGGCACCACCTGCCATCCAAGTGCCAGTGTTTTCTTGTGTATCTGTGAAAAGCCTATGTAGGAATACCACTGTGGAGACACTGAGCTTCATCACTATGTTGAGAACACTGTGGAACAGAGACAAGAAAAGAGCCTACAGCAACATTAGAGAGGAATGATGGAGAGATATTGTGCTTATGGCTTCTTAATATTATGCTAAATCAGAAGCAATCTTTTTATTTGCATAGGGTGATATATCTGTTTATGTGTGCAACTAAGTAAACCAAATTGTAAGTCGATTCCCTTGAAATAAACACTGTGGCTCAGCATCTCAACCAGTCCAACTCAGAAACACATCTTAAATTGCATTTGGGGGCGGGGTTATGTGTTTGCCCAACCAATGGATGAAAAGGGGTGTGTCTTCAATTCTGCAATTTCTGCAATTCATTTTGGTCAAGAAATTACACCCTTGACATAAATTATCTAATTCCAAGACCAATGCTTAAAATTATAGATTAGAAATATCTTAATACATTATTGTAAAATATTTAATTTAGCATTAAGTTGTAGGAGGTGAGTTATATAGATATATGATGCTACAGTAACATCCATACAAAATGTTAGCATATCCTTAGCAATTATTATCTAAATAGTAAAACAAATATAAAAATATAAATATGAATGTATAACTTCAAGTATAAACCATACATGGGATAAAGAGTATTAATAATTGGATCAAATGGACTAATAATTCACTTTAGTTAAAAACTTTTCAAAATCATTAAATTAGAGTAAAAAAAAAAGTTTTTTGAAGTCAATAAAAAAAAACTAGTGGTTGTGACATTTTCATAATTTTATATTCACCGAGTAGCTCAAGTAATATTAGCTTGTGCAAGCACTGTATTTATAATAGCAAAATAAATATCCTTTCAAGTTGGCTCTGGCTGGCATATTAAACATATAGACATAGCATACATATTTTCCATTGATAAATACCATCACAGATGTGGAGTAACAACAGTCACACATAAAAGAGAAGAGACACACAGGGAAAACTAAATATTCTATTCTAAAAGGGAATTTAAAAGCAAAATCCAGTCATCTAGCGCTCCCCTCTACACTAGAATAACATCCCGTTAGGTCAAAGCATTAAACGTCTGGTGGTGGGGGTGTGTGGCACTAGTCAAGAGATGACAGATGATTGCATCATTTTAATGCTGCCAGGAGAGGCTGGGCTAATGTTGACACAAAACCTAATACTTCCTTGCAGAGGAACAGGCTGGCTCAGGCTCGGCCTCAGCCCAGAGCAGAGCGCTACGAGGGCCTTCATCACGGCAAGCAAAAACCCCTGAACGCTGCAGGATTAGTACCCGCCTCTCTTCTCTAAACATGCGAGTACTTTTCTCACACGTTAATCGAAACACAGCTGTTTTCATTTTTATATATATACACAACTATAGCAAAACAAGTTTAAAAAAAAAATCACAAATCATTAATAAATCATCATGTTGATTTAAAGGTTATTTTAATTGAAACAATAACTGGACAGTAAGGCATGCTTGGTAAAAACACAATGGCAGGGTGTATTGGGAGGATGTACGGCTCCAGTCATGTAGAAAACACACTGCCAGGCCCAAAATCCACTCATGTCAGCGGGAATGCGGCATCCCGCTCACAAAGCAGAGCTAATTAAAAAACAACACATCGCAGGAGGATGCCCCCACGGTGCTAAAATAGAACTATCAGCACATCAGGGGATAATCCACAACTTCCTACTTCAAGCAAATTATCCCTGGACCAAGACTAACAGCAGATTTGAGCCAGGTTCCATTGACACTAAGGCCAGACAAGAACATTCGAACACTCAGCATTCGAATAATACAGAAATATATACACTTCTGTTAAACAACACTGTAAAATTGAATGGCAGAAGCTGAGGCATATCTATCTATCTATCTATCTATCTATCTATCTATCTATCTATCTATCTATCTATCTATCTATCTATCTATCTATCCACAAACCCTGAGTGAACAGAAACCCTCATTACCTACTCCTCTCATGGTGCAGAAATCCTGTTGTCTGTTTGAGAATAATTCAAATCACAACGAGTTAAATACAACAGTAAGAAACATCTCTCTCACACACATACAAAAAATCTTTGCCAAAAAACAACTTCTAATCTAGAGGAAGTGCATTATTCTAATTTTCATAACATTAGAAGCAACAATCGTTCTTTTCTTTTGCAGTTAAAAAATAAATATATAAAATACATACACGTGTAGGCTGTGTTTAAAAATATGAATATAAAGCTATTATAATAACATTTACTGAAAAGAAAATAGTATTTCTAGCTTCCATGAATTTAAAATGTAATTTTAAGATCATAAAAGGTGTTTGTCCAAACTACTTTGTAAATGTTTATAAATGACAGACAATTTACAATAGTCTTAAATAAATTGAGGTTATTTAATATTTTTTCTGCCACCTTTAGGAAAGAAAGAAGAAAGAAAGAAAGAAAGAAAGAATTAAAGAAAGGAAGAAAGAAAGAAAGAAAGAAAGAAAGAAAGAAAGAAAGAAAGAAAGTGTAGGCTCCATCTATGGTAGTGCCGCTGCAATTCCAATTAATTCCAATACAGTAAAGAGAATTCTCACTAATAGCTTGAAAACACAATTATATTTCCATAACCTGTGTCTTTAATTGGCGCTAACGCAAAGGTCTGCTGAGCAATTTAAAGAACATTATATGCAGATCGTAATTCCAAAGCTAATCCTCTAATAAGGAAAGCCTGTTATTCCAAGTTACTCTTGAGCTACAGTGAGGTGAAATATATCCAAAACAAGCTATAAATTCCCGCCGGTAAGCTCGTGCTGTAAATAACAGACAGAGAGGTGTGAATATGAACGTTTGCCCAATGTCGTGATTTACGGTTCTAATGATTATAGGGCATGAATCAATTGATGCTAGTATGTCATTAGGAGGAGTTCCACCAGAAACGGCCAAAGGCTTCAACTTGGTGCCACGGGCGCTTTGCAGAGTTGACAAGTACAACCTAAATGAACGTCATAAAAGTCAAAAAGGTGCAAATTACATCTACTAAGTGGCCCGTCATTGCGAAATAAATAAACAAATATTACTGCTAGCTACGTGTGAGAGGAGCCCCATAGCAGAGGTGTGCATGCTGAAACGAAACGGCTGTTTATGAAATGGCAGGTTTTGTAATGCAAGCAAAAGGAGATCAGACCAGGGAAATATGATTTACACGAACCTAACACCTGATTGACATTCACAAGGCCGTATAAAACATAACATAGCCTAGTTAAGATTGCAATTGGTGGATGCAAAGAAAAAAAAGTGAGAAATCTTTCCCAATAACTGGTAAACAAACAGTCATTTAAATAGGCTATATAATCTAAATATAGCCTAATGCCATAAATGCCATAAAAGCTTTTTTTTTTAAAACATGTTTGGGCTGTCTCAGCGCTAGCTGCCGTCTCCAGGGTATGAAATATAAAACCAGAGCTATGAAATTAATTTTGTTAACACTAACTCTGAAGCTGAAAGAATTGGAGACTATTAAAGTCAGGCAGTAGATATGGCCCTTTAATTATTGCATGGTGTCGGATAGGGACCTCCCAGTTATCACCATGAGAGAGGGAGGGATATTTCAAAACCCCTGACACAAAAGCTCGCAAAAGTAGTGACACATGGGGAGAAGACATGCAACATAAGGCGCCCTGCGGTCCACTCACAGCTTCAGGACCGGGTGAATATCAGCACAGCACCCACTGTGCACATTCAAACTATCCCATACCATGACTTCACACGGTTTATAACTGAGGAATAAAGGGAAGTGGAGAGATTTGTACGGTATGTATGTAGGTTATTTTTTGCTACCGTATACGGGTTAAAAAATAGGCATTTTGTAGGCTATAGGCTATGCATCACTTTTAGCGTTTGTGCGTTCATGATGGTATGGTTAAGCCTTGATTAAATCAAAAAACATTCTGCAATAGGCCTAGAACGATTGTTAATTAATAAAAAAATATAATAATAATAATAATATTAATATTAATAATAAGAATAATAATAATAATAATAATAAATTAGCTAAATAAACAAATGAAAGGAAACTTGAATTAATTAAATAAAAAGAAATAAAAGATAAAAGAAGATAAAACAATAGTGTTATTTAAAAGATAAAAAAACAGTTCGTTTATAATTTAAAGTCAGTCAAGAAATTGTCTTACTTAAATAATTTCTGACCATTTATGATTGACATGTAGGCTAAACGTAAAAATAAGATGAATCAACCCGCATCCATATGCGTTAAATTGACATGGGCCTATACGACAGGTGATCAAATAAGTGTGTCGTCCTCACTGATCGAAGAAAAGACTAAATTAAATGAAATCGCTTAATTTTGATTGTCACTGCGTTGCAAAATATCACAGCTAAAAAAAATAATAATAAAAAAAAAACCCAGTGCAGTTTAAACTGAAATGAAAATTCAAGCCAAACTATTACTCACTAAATCCAGGACTGACGTCTCAGTTTATGAATAAGACAGTTTAGAACATGACAGCTGAGGAACTAAATTCATTATGGCTATAACACATAAAAGCCTAATACATATAAAGACGATTCTTCGACAATACCACAGTGCACTTGGCGTCTCAATTGAAAAACGACAGAATTGTAAGATTGACAAGTTCAACAAAATCATACCACCAACGCCTCAAATAGCCTACTGTGAGCGTTATTGCGTAAAAACGAAAAATGTGCCCCTTTCTTTGCTTGATCACAGATGAATAAAAACAAGTCAAGCAAAACACTGCGTGCGTGTTACACCGATAATTTCATTCAAATAATCCATGCCCTTACTGTTGGTAGTCGTGTTTGCAGTAAAGTTTCCTCTCCCGGAAGTAGCAGCTGGTGGTGAGCGGTTGTTGACACACGGCGCATTGCAAACACTCCTCATGCCATGAAGACTCGTTGACGCGCATCAGAAAGCGGTCGGATATCGGCCGCTGGCACCCTTCACACACCGCCTGATGATGGCACTCGGTCCCTGGAGAGCAAATGCATCATTTTAATAACATTCTAACTTCATCTCATTTTTTTTTATTTTTAAATAAGGATACATAAATGGGCTATTGAACAAGTGGCTATGATATCAAGTTGTAATATTAGGCTGTAGCCTACTAAATAAACCGATAGGCCTATGCCACGGTGATAAAAAACAACAACAAATGGCGTGTGAACTATTACTGCCAGTTTACGAACATAAAGTAGCCTGTGTACGATAGGATTTTATTATCATCATCATTATTATTATTATTTATTTACGCTCAAATTTTCAACAACGCACAAACTATCAGCCAAAACTACATAAAAAAAAATTACATAAATGTGATTCTTAAATAATATTGTACTTTTTGTTTATTTACTCTACAAAAAACAGGTGGAGTAAAAATTGCCAGCCATTATAAATAATAAAAATAGAATTGTGCAGGTGTTTTGTTGTTGCTTGTTTGCTTGTGTGTGTGTTTTTTTATTTTGTGTGTGTGTGTGTATTTTTTGCGGTAGGCCTATTTTTTATTTGTTAGTATTTAAACGTTACAGTTATTAGTTAGAATGAAGCAGCCATAAGTGTGTGAATGAGAAATAAGTATAACCGTGTGTGTCAAAATTTTTAAAAAAAAGACAACACTAGAGTATCAAAATAAATGCATTACGTTGCGCATAAAATGTAAGAAAAGGTTGTATACGTCAGTTGTGTAATGGGGTTATTTTCTCTGAGAATTCGCCTGGATTATTCGACAGATATGCGGCCGGCCGGTAAAATGCATGACACAGGAGGATGCATCCCAGCCGTCTGCATAGTTTGACTTGCCACAGTTTCAGCTTTAATTATCGCGTACATCTTGATAAACACAGCATCATAAAATTCTCAGAAATTATCTTTTCGTATTCCAGGAATACGTGTTCACACTAGAAGGCTATAATACTGAAGACAATGAATAATTTACCCAGCATAACTCCAAGTGTAGCCTGTCCCGACCGCAGCGGATGGTCTTCGATTTTTATACCGTCCAACATCTTTAAATATTCCCACTGTTACCAGCAAGGAAGCGCCGTCCTAGTGACTCGGGACCTGTTGTAATATCCACAACAACACATTTGTCAGGGTTGTCCATACTTCAAATCCCAAAACTATAGCACACAACATTACAGAAATCTCAACCTCACGGCTTTGCCGCTAAAATGGCCAGCTCAAGAAAACTTTTCATTGCAATTGGCACTTGCAGGATTAGTATTTGCTCTCGATCAAACCTTGGCACAGAAGCAGAACAAGACATAACTATAAAACTTAAAACACGCACTAAGTCACCTGTTAGTTAGTGGCCGAGTCAATCTAGACGTTTTCTGCACAAAGCGCAAAGTTTGTATCCCGGTGTTGTGCTGTCACGAGCTGCAAGAGAAGATCCTCCCTTTCCTACACCGTGCACAAGTCGTCTCGTCCCGCAAAAAAGTTTTCAGGAAATTAGTAAATTCCACGAAATCATAAAGGAGATGTCTAAACGTTCACTCTTAAATTAGTGCGCCATTCGGCTCCCTGCAGCTTGAGAAAGCTCAAAACTGAGATAGGCTTGAGAGAAAGCACCCTCCCCTTCTGGTCGCGTCACTTTGCAGACTATTGACTGACATAGGGATGCTATTGGTGCGCCAGTGTTCGTGCACTCTGCCGAGTGGAACTAAATGTGTTCCGCCTTCAAAATCGCATTGCCTCTCAAACTAGAGGCGCACAAGGATGGTAAACAACGTTACAAAAATTGTGGTGAAACAAATGAGTCTAAAAACACAGTCTAATTCAGACAAAAGCTTGGCCTAAAGAAAGAAAGAAAGAAACAGAAAGAAAGAAAGAGAAAGTAAGTCTATAGTCTACATATACATACATTTAAATATATTCATGGTTTTGATCACTTCAAGCAAGAATTTGATGCCTGACAGACTATGTAAAATGTTGCATTTTAAGCCCTAAACTATTTTTTAAAAACAAGTACAGTGGCACGCATTTGACCACATTTTGGACAATACGTGATTTGCGCATTAATGAACAACTGCTTCCGTCAGTTTAACGAAATTAGACGTACGACGCAAAAAAAAAAATAAAAAGAAGAAGAGGGAAAAAAGGAAAATAAGGCAAATTAGTTTTATCTGTCAACAAAACAACAACAACAATGTAGTATTAATGTTCATTTTATTCTTTAGTAGTAGTAGTAGTAGTAGCATTAGAAGTAGCCTACACTTTTGTTTGGTTTGTTACAGTGCGATTACGGTGAATACACGGGAAACATGTCGTTTGCATTTAATCTGTGGCAGTGCATGCAATTACGCGATGTTGTCTCTTTTGTAATTAATCACACTAACATCCAATTTGTAACATGCCTATTGTAATGTAAAATGTTACTGTTATTGTTGTTGATGTAAATAGATGGTGTCACTTCAAACCTTGAAGCGCATGTTACTCTTTGGTTTTATTCCGGCTGCTCCGAGGGCCTCTCCTCTCATGCAGAGGCTGCTGGCTTTGATATCAGGTAGCGGAGCATCACCGCATGCTTTGTGCTTTTGTGTCCATTATGAAGACTCGAACCTTCTGACCCTCGTCTACGATGCACCTGGAGATCAGGGTCGATAACCATCATCAGCGGCTGACAGAGTCCGATGAAATAAAAAGCAAACCCTTGTGCAGTCATATAGGATGGCAGAGATAGAGTAATAATGCTGCCGATTACACAGAAAAGATCAAAATCGAGCTAATGAGTTAAATGTCCCAGATTTTATTTAGTGAGCTTTGTGGTTTTGTTCCGGAGGGACCGCTTTGGTTAGATCTATTCTCATCAAAAAACCAATAAAGCAATAAAAAGAGGACGCATCTGAACAAATGAAATGATGCAACAGATAAGTGATGAATCTTTTATACATTATTAAAATGTATAGCTTCTTTGTCATTTTATTATTGTGTTACCTTGCCAATTTATTCAAGAGAGTAAAGTCCAGTAAATCCATCCATTAGATTTTTGGTTCTTATTAAAAACAACGAACAATCGCTTAGCTGCTTAAATGACAAAAACATGTTGCACAACATAATCTATAGCAGTATTGTAGGAAAATATATATATATTTATATACTTTTTTTTTTTTTTTGCTCACCGTTTTGATCATGAAGGAAAACAATAAATCATCTGCATTTAATGGCAGCTCGCTGCTTCAGAAATGTTTGAGACAGGCTAACGATAGCCATGACTACCAATGACATACATTGACTACCTATATTGAGAGCAATTGTTTGTATCCCAGTGCTGGATATTTGGGTTGAGAATCACAAATGGTTGCGCTTTTCATCTTCAGGTCTTTATTAATTGCATGTGTCCTCAGTTGTTGCTAAGAGTAACTACACTCATGTCAAGTTCTTGTTCTCTCTTTATATTTATTTGGAAAAGTCACTCTCAAAGTGTAAAAAGCCTCTTTTAAAATGTTTAAAATTCGTCAAAATAAGAAAAGAAAATGACTGTGCGATATTGATTTAGCTCATTGCATATTTCATAATATATAATGGGATTTGGCCATTCAAACGTCAATTTTTTAATATAACTAATACCAACGACTTGCCTTCAATGCCTCAAGCCATATACTCAAGCATGAGAGTTAACACGCTCTTCTCCAAACATCATAAAGCTACACTGTGAGGGAGGAATGCACGCGCTTAACTCCTCGAGTTATACAGAATTCGTCACGCTCCCCTGTTACCGCCTCATTCCCGGGATTCCGTACTACCTCCGAGCCGTTTAGGAGACTTCAAGCAGTCTCCAAGTGAGATACCTATGACGACCCTTCATTATCAAGTAACCCCCACCAGCCCAACACCTTCACAAATAAATGTATTTAGCTGACACTAAGAAAACCGGCCACGGTGGTCAGTTCATTGCGGTCTCCTGAACGGTTTATTCTCGGTCGAACTCAACTGAAGATGTATTTCTAGTAGGCTACTTTCTCCATTAGATTGCATGAGTCAATGGACGAACTGTAAATTGCGATAAGAATAATAAAGTGTGGGCAAAGTTTAAAAATCGTAAAAATGTATTGTTATTAATATAATCAGCATTAGGCTATTTAGTGTAACAACAATACAGTTTCACTCATTAGCAGGAATGTGTATAGATAGTAATGCAAAATATATATAATAACAAATAATAGGCTATACAATTTTCATTGCTATTATTTTTACATTACAATTTATATTATTATTTCATTGTTATATTAAAATATAGGCTACTCAGTACATGATAAAAACGGTTAAAACAAACAAACATACAGCTTTTAAGCCTAAATAACCAATAGTATTTCTGAAAGTGTTTTTTAAAATGTTTCAAAAGTGGGAGATTTCTGTATTGCACATGGAGCGGGTCGCCTGTCATGGTTGCTGCCATCACATGAGAAGCAAAACATCTTTATTAGTGATTAATGCAGATCACCAAAAGAAAAGAAATACTGAGTGCGTCTTTAATTAAAAAAATAAAAATAAAAACAATAATAATAATTGTGGCACTATTTCCAAATTTAAGGTTAAAAAACCTTGTGTCTCACCATCATTAGGGGAGATCGATGGATCATTTACCTTGATTGAAGGTTCACTGAACATCCTTTGTAGTGAAACTGGAGCCCGAGGGTCGTACTTGTGCCTATGCAAGATTTGTGCAAGGCTCCCCCTTGCGTTTCAGTTATGTTCTGCAAAGAAACGGCTAGGCTAAAATGACTGCTTTAGGTAAATGTTGAGAAAATCATACTCATAAAAGCTTGCTATAAAAGATGTCTGGAGCAATTAAAATACAGAAAGAATGCATGATATGTTTGATCCACTGGAGGTACACTAGGCCTACTAGAAGTTATGCCTTTTGAAAAAGAAAAACGGCTTAAACTAGTTTGCGAACCACCCAAGACCAGCAAATTAGCTTAGGCTTGGTTAAGATTTTTCCCCCAGCAGGGATGTGCTGTGAAGAAAGTAATTGCTACAGAGAGGAATGAACTGTGTCCAAGGCCGTCAGCAATATGCTGGTGGCGTGACTTGTGTGTTTCTGGGACTTGGCCTTTTGTTTGGAACTCTGGTTTACGAAGTGTTTCATAAAGACGGATCTCATTGGACAAGCATGAAAGGCAATCAGGGCGAACGCCTTACATGATTAGAGTCCCTTAAAAGTCGTTTGACTTCCGTCACTGGTGGCGCAAAGGCCCAAATGTTGTGCCCACAAAAGTTGAAAGGGTTTTAGTTAACGCACGAGATGTGTTCTGAACTCTGGTCTCTGAAGAATTTTGACAACGAGGCCCAAAAGCATGTGATTTATGTCATGTTGCTTGAGAAAGTCTCTTTAATTGTTTTCTTTCTCAGACACCCCTCCCTCTCTAAATGGTGCGCCTGAGCGGCAGGTGTGTGGCACGTGCACCATATAGTGAGCGAGAGAGGGTGACAAAGCCAATCTAAACTCAATAAAGGTTTGCAAGCTTTGCTACACTGTTTTAGTTAAACAACTCGGATAATTCGACCACAAGGTAAGAACAACACAACACGCATTAAGAGGACTGAAAATAATGAAATAATGGGGGGAAATTAAAAGAAAAAGAATCACTACTATTGCAATTTCCAGAATATTTGACTGAAAAGTATACAACGGCAATTTTTTTTTTTTTAATTTAACGCATTATTTAAATACTAATTTATCGACGTTTTTCGTTTTTTAAAAGCGCGTTTAAATGTTCAGTAACCATATCAAGATTTGATTCCTGTATCTGGTGGTAATAATGTGTTTTTCCATACTTTATCAAAGTTTGAGAAAAGAGGTCAAATATAGCTCATAATGTAGGCTATATACCCAAACAACTAACTAGCTAAATGACAGATCAATAATAATAATAATAATTAATTTAATTAATTACATTGTACGTTCATCAAACGAAAATATTAAATTCAAAGGAAGGGGATTTTGTTTCGTTTCTATTAAAAAAAAAATCTAATTAATAAAAAATTGCCAAATAATTTCGTTTCCTGAGGGGAGCATTCCCTTCAAGTGTAATGCGAGATATTAAATTATCAGCTAGTTCACATTTTTTAGCATCGTTGCCCAACCTGGTTACCAGTATTAATCATTGAGCGCTTTACAATCGATTATAAATGGTTATAATGCAGACAAAAACAAAAAACAAAAACTACATTATACCAATATAAATACAAGTCTGTCATAAGCAACAACAACAATAATAATACTACTAATAATGGTTGCTCTGTATACTATGTGCATA
Source organism: Sinocyclocheilus anophthalmus (assembly GCA_018155175.1). NCBI lineage: Eukaryota > Metazoa > Chordata > Actinopteri > Cypriniformes > Cyprinidae > Sinocyclocheilus > Sinocyclocheilus anophthalmus. Next base: position 355,966 of record JADLZN010006304.1, on the reverse strand, counting down.
CAACTATAGTGTCAATTATGACGGTAAAGGAAGTATGAAGTGAAGTATGGAATGTGTTTAAGCTCTGTAGCAACACCTCAGATGTGATCACGGACTCTAAGCTTGTCTCTCACTGAAATGAGAAGCTGTGTAGTTTTCCCTGCTGAGACGCGGCATCAGGAGATGCGCTCTGAGAGCATCGCTGCCATCTAACGATGCTTACATTGCCTTTGATTGCAACGAAATAACGTTATCGAAATTTATATACAGATTTACATATATATATTAGATGATTATAATATCAATTGGAAAAAACTACTACTACTACTGCTACTACTACTACTAATGATACAGATTAATACAAAATAACAATTCGTTAATTAAACGAAATTATTCAAAACATTTATGAAATATTCAACAACTTTACAAGAAACGCAATCAAATTGAGCTGCAGTATAACCGCGGAAAAGTAGCTAATGATGTTCTAAAATTATAATTTTTCTTTAGATATAAAATTCTGTTAATTCAATAATTAAAATTACATAGCAAAGATGCATGTTAGATGTTAACCTACACATGCTATCTTTTATTATCGTGCAAAATCTTAGAGCTGTTTGGAGCATACGAGTTAACAAATCCTGTGAAAGAAAGCAAACCCTGCTAATGGCAGTGAGACGCAGACACATACAGTCAATTGTACGTGGCAGTGAACTTTCAAGTTTGGGTCCACTTTGGTCTTTAAATGAGTGTTTGCTATAATGAACCTTTGCACTTTTCAGAGACTTGAAAAGAAGATAAATGGCAGCTTTCATTTATTTTCACTCATTTGAAAATGTGCATTACAAACGCCACTGATTAAGAATTAAATAAGAATGAAAAACTAAACAAGCATTACTAGTACTTATTTAACGTATCACATTTGTATTGCGTACAACGTAACACGTATTACATTTGGTGTAGCATTTAATAAAACAGACGTTTTTCTTTGCAAAATTCTTTTCCAGAAGTTTCATTGAAATCCACATACATTCTTGTGTAAGATTTTGTTGGTCAACAATAAAAACGTTGTCCACTAAAATAATATTAGCGAACAAATTGCATTACACGATATGTAGTGATAAACATAATATTTCCTTTTTTATTTATTTTTAAGTAGTTGTCATGTGGCTCTCATGCAATTATTGATTAGTATATTTTCATATATTTTCCATTTTTGAATTTATATTAACTACTATTCTGCATTAAAACAGATTTATATTGATGAATGACTTATTATACAGTATTCAGTACTTCTTCTTCAGCAGAGTTCAGTACAGTTTCCCCTGGATGGACTTCTCAATTCTCAGTGTTATATAGAGGGTCAATATCGCCCTCCAGTGGCCAATCAACGCCTTCCGTTTCACATGACACACTCCATGATAAACAAACAGCATCTAGTATAAGATATGAGGATATAATACTATATATAATAATATATAATATTCTCAAATGTTAAATAAGAGCTCAGCTGACTGGTAGTAGTGTCTAGTTGACCCAACAATGAAAAATTGCTGAAAATGTACTCTTGAGTTTCTTGAGTTTGTTTCTTCATCAGAACAGATTTGGAGAAATTTAGCATTACATTACATTGTTGCTTCCTAAATCGATAAAGGGCTAAAATACAAGTTCTTTATCCATAGTATTGCTTTCTTCAGTGAAAAAGTTGTCTCGTCTGAATCAGGAGAGAAATATGCACAGATCAAACACTGTTTTCAAGCCAAAACAGATCTAAACAAATATGTTGGTGGATTTTGATATGAGAGGACAACAAATGCACTTTTTTAGCTGGAGGAAGCGTTATGGTTTATGGACCTCTGCATTTTTGCCAGAAGCATTAGTTTAAAGTTAATCTGCCTTAATGATGGATTTGTTTCTTACAAACACACAGCTTCTCACTTCACAGATCATTAATTGATGGACTGGAGTCGTGTGAATTAATTTATTATGCTGTTTTTATCAGCTGTTTGGGCTCTCATTCTGACGGCACCCATTCCTGCAAAGGATCCACTGGTGACCAAGTGATGTAATGCTACATTTCTCTAAATCTTGGAAGGCCTGAGAAAACTTTCAGCAGATTTTTATTTTTAAGTTTATGAACATTCCATAAGTGTATGAAATGAGGTATAAATGATGAGATAGAAGTTTTTAATGACACACTACATACTATATGAAAATGAAAGAAAAGGTTTTAGAGCCAAACAAATTGTACTTGTATTAGTAGGCTTTCATCCAGATGTCCTTTATCAAAGGTCAGGATCTGACGCAGATCAAAGTTAGCTTAAGATGAAACAGACTGTTTTAGGTAAAGCTAACAAAGGCACTGTTTTGAGAGAAGATGTGTTTGATTTCTCCATTGAATCTGGAAAGTGTCACATGGAAACGCTTGTAGTTTTGGGGAAATATGTATCCTTTTAATGCTAAAGTACTAGCACGCACAGCTAGTATCGACAAATAATCATTTTTAGCAGAGAGAGCATTTGTAATCATGATCACAATTAATCTATTAGCATTAGCATTGCTGTTAATAGTTAAGGATTTTCTGAGGCCTGCAAATCGTTACAGCGCAACTGAAGGGATGGTAACGTTTCCCAAACTAGATGAGATTTACGATGCTTTTCAGCAGATGGTTGTCTTGTTCATTGGGTTCTTCTCCAGACTGATTTATTCATCCCGTGGCAAAGCAGGCTCAGTGGCGGCTCCGAGTCTGATTTTAGGATACGTGCCATTTACAACATACATCCCGTTTCTCTTTTGTGGGAGGAATAACTTCAGTCAGAGCTCTTGAAATGAAATGTGTGTAACCAGTCTTGTGGCCTGAACACTGAGAAGTTCTAAATTTGAGTCACCACATTGATGAGAGCTCATGTCTGAAAATGTGTCACTGGTTTGTAATTATGGCGAACCAACAGTGTGCCGTGAAGATTAAAGGAGAACGCAGGGAACAAGGTAATTGCTTAATATTTCACATCAAGACTACAACTTTAAATTCCAGGTGCTTTGATGACTGTCAGGCCTCTGGTCTCTCTCTTTTTAATTTCAACCTAGTTATTACTACTTTATTAGATGATGATGATGATGATAATAATGATAATAATAATAATAATAATGGTTGTTGATAGCATGTCCCATTTTACCATAATATATATATATTTTTAAAAACATTAAGATTTTAGGTTGTAATTTATACCATTTCTGAAGGTGTTTTCCCTTTCTTTCAGATTTTTCAATTTTTTTATAATTTTTTTTTTTTTAAGTTTATTGCTCATAGTGGTGGTCATGTTTCTTGACAAATTAATTTGGTAAAAATACCAATATTCCTCATTCAATGAACATGAGGATATGGAATCTCAATGAAAATAGTAAAATAGTTTTAGAGTAAGTTTTAAGAGTAGTCACCTTGCACTGAAGTATTTCATAGTATTTTCTTCTTGTCTCTATAATACTAATACACTACTCCAATTATAATAAAATACTATACTATCTATAAAAGAGTCCATTTTGTTATTTAGGTGGTGTTATATATATAATATATATATACTTATACACCACCTAAATCAACAAACGTGACAATTTCACAGGCCGCATTCGCCATTGCTGTGTTGTTAATGTAACTCACAGTACAGCTCTCAGCGTCTGCATCCGAGTGTGGATTGCTCCAGATGTTCCTCAGCTGGCTGGATCTGGAGATGAAGATCTGTGCAGCGTCTGTCAAAAGCTAGCATTTCTAATCTATCCAGCACCCCCTCATCTCTATCAACACATTCAATGCTCCTTGCATGTGCTGACCCGGGTGTTCCTCCATGTATCCCACGAGAGCAAAAAAGGACTTTCAGAGCACTGAAACCGGTCCAAGCACTGATCCTTTCCCCGTGTGTTTAAGATCACGGATAAATAATGACCTGGCAGAGCTGTTGATCTCTGTTTTATGCTGGAACACAAAATGTTACAGAAAATATACTTGAATTCAGCTGAAACCAGAAATGAATGCTGAGATGAAGAGGCCTTTATCAGACATGCTAGCATCAAATGAATTTCGCTAATTTACCACAGAAATAAATTTTAGTATATGGCCAACATAATACAGATACAATCATAAGTGTAAGGGTAGAAAAGCAGCTTTGGTTTAAGCTCGTCAGATTTGTAGCCGTGTCTTGGCCATCATTTACTGGTCCATCTGCTTGGCTATTAGAGCCTGCAGTTTTAAACCCCCTGAATGGTCAAATGTAGTTAGCGGGCTGAAACATGAAGGTGTGAGTGGATTCTGCACAGGATTTATTGCTGTGGTCTCCCTCATCAAAGGTCAGCATGGAAGATGGGTTACAGCCTAGAAAAGAACAGACCTGCGGCATTAGAGCTGTGAAGTTCTCAGTCTTATGTCGTTTCCAGGTGTCTAATTGACTATTTTAAATAGCGAAGCTATTTAAAGCAAGACTTTGGGTAACAGAGGATACAGTATGTATATTATTTCATATCAAAATACCTTATAGTAAATATAATATATATAATATACTGAAAGTAATATTAACATTCTTTGAAAATAATATTTACATAATATATAATCATGTTCTTTTACTAGTAGTTTTAAATTTAAAGAAACTTGAAACTGATAGTTTTTCTTATGATTCGATGGGGCTAATTTTAAATAATTTATACCCATCTAAAACATTTTAAAACATAATAATACACAACAATAATAATAATAATAATAGTTTTTTTAAAAATAACAATACAACATTTCCATTTATTTAATCTAGTTTTCCTTTATATATAAATAAATACACACAAAAACAAGTATTTGCCATTTGTCATGAACAACCTTATATAATATCCTAAATACGCTATTTTTCACTATCCATACAATTTGATTTTAGTTCTAGATTTACATGTTGTATGGAATGATCTAAAATATTTTACACATTATTATTAATATTAAATATAATAATACATTTAGACTTTTAAAATAAAAGCATAAATTGTAAATGTTTTATATATATATATACAAAGAGAAAAAAAGTGTCTAATGTCTACAATGTAAAAATACATAATTATTACATTAAAATGTTCTTTGCCATTACATTTACGATTTAAGCTACAAGGTCTGACCACAGACCTATATATCAATGAACAGGAAGTATGTCAATCCTAATGAAGTTATTAGAGCAGCCCATCTGGACACAAGGGACTTTGACTCACTGCACTTTAATTTCCAAACATTAATGGAATCTAGCTGATTTATTTCTATTGTAGTTCATTCAGATTTTTTTGTTTAAAAACAAAACCTAAAACCAACTGGTTGGTCATCAAATCACCCCAACCCTTCCACCAAACACAATTAAGCACAGTTTAAGAAACATCTAAATCAATCCTGTTCTCCCCATGGGTTTACTCCAGAAAAGAGGAAGGAAAACAGCTCTCTGGGGCAGTGTTGGGAATAACAAGAAAACAAGCTCGCTCTACAAAATCCCTCTCTGTAGTTGTCAGTGTTTTCCCCCTGGTCCACTTTTTGAATCATAAACATCTTAACAGGGCCTGCCTCCCGCGGGAGCTCCTGAGAGTTTCCTACAAGCAGGCTCAGGAGCTGCGCTCTTATTGCATCCAGGTGATCGTGGTAAAAAGCGCTGGCCTACCATAAATGTCCCATAATGTTCCATGGTGAGTGGTCCATGGGGACCAGCATCCTTCTGGTCAGGTTTAATTGGCTTTCATGCCTGGACATGGGGCCACATTGCTTTGATCTCACTTAAAAGGAGCTAATTGATCTCTGTGTTCAGGCCACTTTGTGGTGTTCTTAAGGGGAGAAAAGAACGAACAAAAGTAGCAAAAAACTTTTTTTAGGAAATGAAAATTCAGACAAGGCCTAGGGAAAATGGACTTTCAAACCTGTATTACTAACACAAAAATTATAATCAATACATTTATAATCAATACCTTTATAAAACACTATGTATATAATAATTTATTATTTAATTTTCTTATCATTATGTTTTAGTAGTAAAACCATAATCAAGACTGCTGATTTAAACGTGTGATTATATTACAAATTGTAAAATCACTAACAATAATTCAATAAATGTATTATTATTATATTATTATTATTATACATTTACTAATGATTTCATTGAGAAAATACATATTATATCAACATGTTTATATCAGGACATTTGTTTATTTGAGTTTTTAATACTAACCGTTATAATAATAATATAATTATATAATATCACCAACACAATCAATAAATGTATTATTATTATAGTATACCGTTTATTAATGATTTTCAAGTGAGAAATTTTGATATTACAATCACATGTTTATATCAGTCATATTTATTGATTTAGAGAGTTTTAATACACACCTTTCATAATAATAATAATAATAATTATTATTACTAAATGAACAATCAATTACGGATTATTATTATTATTAGTATACGTTTATTAATTATTTTCAGTGAGAAAATATTGATATTATAATCAACGTTTATCAGTGTCCTCGAGCTGCGTCACCCGGAAGGATGGAGACTCCATCCCCAGGTGGTCCAGCTGATTTGATTAATATCAAAATTAAAAACATTTAAAAAAACACCACCTAAATCAGGGGTGGGGAACGTTGATCCTGGATGGCCACTGTCCTGCAGAGTTTAGCTCCAACCTTGGAAAAAAGGTCTTCTTTTATGGAAGAAAAAAAAGGACATGAAATGAAAATTCAGACAAGACCAAGGGAAAATGATTGGAGTGATGAAAAAGAATGGGAAAAACCATCAAATAACATGTCTTGAACGTTAAACTTCCAGACTTAGACAAAGGTAGGATATGGGCTGTTGGTTGGGGTACGTGGTGGGACGGACAGGGGAGAGAGAGAGAGAGAGAGCGAATAGAGATAGAGATCACCTCACGCCCGGACCCATTGCTACTCAATTACTCTAATGTGGCTCATATGGCTGAGGCATTCTAACAGAGAGAGAATGAGTCCTTACACTTGCCTTGCTCTTTGATATCACTCTCTGCTCTGTGCCAGATCCAGACGTGATGGTTTACGTCTGCCCCTCGAGTCCAGTTTGAGCTTGTTAATGAAAGAAGTGCAGTGACCACACAGTTCAATTTCCCTCTACGCTTCTCCTGCAATGGCATGCTCTCTTAACCTTGAGATGATGTAATTTATGGAATATTTTAGGACATGCAATTTTTTTATTATTATTATTAAATGCATGCATATACTGTATGTAATTTTTTTTTACAAAAATAAAATGTTAATTCATCAAGGATAAACATGACAGAAAATATGACAGTAAAGACATGTATAGTTGGGGGGGGGGGGGATTTCCAAATAATTTCTGTTTCAAAAATGTATTTATAATAATAAGAAACTTAAGCACCAAATTAGCATATTAGAATAATTTCTGAAGGATCACGTGACACTGAAGATGCTGAAAATTCAGCTTGCATCACAGGAATAAATTACATTTTAAAATATATTCAAATAGAAAACTGTTATTTTAAATCATAATAATATTTCATAATAGTACTAGTATTTTTACTGTATTTTTTGTATTTAAATGCAGCCTGGCAGAACAAAAGAGATTTCTTTCAAAAACATTAATGACACCAAAATGTTGTCTTTAGCCCTATTCGGATGGTAATTGTTTCTCAGGGGGACGTAAGTAATTTTCACCATTTACAGGGGATAGTTGGTGATTTTAATGCCGTCCGAATCCAGGATGTCTGTGTTTTTCTCTCACCACCTGCGTAAAAATCCCAGGCTGAATTACCTACTGTTTTTTGACAAACACTAAGGTCGTGTGGTAATTTAATTGCCATCCGAATCCACATCTCTGAGTTTACGAGAAGAAATCGATTCAAAATTCAGTGTTTAACCCCTTTTTGAGCACTCCCGAACACCGTAAGGTAACGTTGTACTTCGGTGTAACTTGCATACATATTTATTTCTGAAATGCTGGAAAGTATTTAAAAGAACAATATTTCATAACTGCTCCACCACAGCGACTGGGAGCAGAAAGAAAAGAAAAGCACGTGCCATTCTTCCCGGATGTGCATGAGGAACTTACCTCTGAGGGACAAAGGTCACCGCGAGTTCTCTGGGTCATTTGATGTCCACGCTTGTGGTCCAGGAGCACCACCTCTGGCTGTGTCTGGCTGACATGAGGGAGACCGACAAGATCTGGTGCTTGAATGCCCCCGTGTCCCAGACCGGCCAGTTCGGCGACGCAGTGGAGAACTTCGCCCAGCAGTTCTCCGCCACACAGAAACAGACTGAGGCCATCAAGCTTCCTGCCCCCGGCGTGCAGCTGCTGCCTCCGCCCGGCCGGTGGCGGCAGTGCCTCAGTCTGCACTGTGAAATCAGTGGTACCCAAAATCTCGACAAAAGAGCAGTTTCCTCTATCTCTGGGTCCCCAGAGGGGACAGAGAGTTGTGGACGGGCTAGGCCCAGATCGCACTCACCCACCTCTCTCACCACTGAGCAGCAGTGGGCAGTTCGAGGGTGCTATAAAACGTACTACTCATGCTCCCTCTGCCTGAATGCAGGTAAGTGTTGCGCACACTCAGATCCCGCTTCAGACTGGCCACAAGACGCCTGGGCCGGTTCCTTACGTTCCTCTTCGCTGCCCCACCGCGGGTAGGTCAGTGGTTCCGTTGGTGCCACTTGTACGGTATCTGGGTGCCTGGCTAGCGCTGCCCAGTCCGTCACACTGGCTTCTTCAGACCATCAGACTCTGCTATGCAATTCAGTTAGCCTGACGTCCTCCCAAGTTCAGGGGCGTCCACTTCACTTCGATGAAGGCTGCAGATGCCCCTGTCTTGCGTGCAGAGATTGCAGTCCTACTGGCGAAGGATGCGATAGAGCCGGTCCCTCCAGCCAATGTGAGGACAGGGTTTTACAGCCCTTACTTCATTGTACCCAAGAAAGGGAGGTTGCTTCGTGCCGTTCACATTCCGGATCTGCACAGCCGTGCAGCTGATGAGCTGTCTCGAGCTGCGTTCCCTGAAGAATGGAGACTCCATCCCCAGACGGTTCAGCTGTTTTGGAGACATTTCATAGCTGCTCAGGTAGACCTGTTTGCCTCTCCAGAAACCTCTCACTGCCAGCTGTACTTGGAACACTCGGCACGGATGAACTGGCGCACAGCTGGCTACGGGGCCTGCGCAAGTATGCGTTTCCCCCAGTGAGCCTTCTCACACAGACGCTGTGCAAGATCAGGGAGGACGAGGAGCAGGTCCTGCTTGTGGCACCTTACTGGCCCACTCGGACCTGGTTCCCAGAACTAGTGCTCCTCGTGACAGCCCCTCCTTGGCAAATTCCTCTTAGGAGGGATCTCCTTTCTCAGAGAGGTGGCACCCTCTGGCACCCGCGTCCGGACATGTGGAAACTCCATGTGTGGTCCCTGGATGGGATGTGGAGGTTCTAGGTGACCTACCACAAGAGGTAGCGGACACCATCACTTCCAGGAGAGCACTGTCTACACACTTAGACATGCTTATAAGTGGAACCTGTTCGCCGAATGGTGTTCTTCTCACCGAGAAGACCCCCAGAGATGCTCGATCAGAGTCGTGACTAACCACGACCCTGTGGAAGGGAAGTTGTAGGGAGCTGACCGTGTCCGTCCAGGTTTCTATGGAGGCAAAAGGTTAATCCTCCCGACCCCCTTCTATATCCTCTGCACCTGTCGCTAGTGCTCAAAGTACTACAGCATGCCCATTCGCGCCTTTAGCCGCAGTTGAGCTGAAGTTCTATCTATAAGACTCTGCTCCTGCTTGCACTGGTCTCCATCAAGAGGGTAGGGGACCTGCATGCCTTTTCGGTTGACGAATCGTGTCTAGAGGTGGCCGCTGCGCCCATGTAATCTGAGCCCCGGTCCGGCTATTTGCCCAAGGTTCCCACTACTCCTTCAGAGATCAGGTGTGATGCACCCGGGAGGCAGACCCCGCCCTAGCTTTGCTCTGTCCCGTCCGAGACTTGAGATGCTACGTAGACCGGACACAAAGCTTCAGGACCTCAGATCAGCTCTTTGTCTGTTACAGAGGCCGGCAGAAGGGGAATGCCATCTCTAAGCAGAGGATAGCCCACTGGATTGTGGATGCCATCACTCAAGTTGCGAGCCCACTCTACTAGGAGTGTTGCATTCTCCTGGGCACTGGCTTGTGGCCCCTCGCTGACAGACATTTGTAGAGGTGCGGGCTGGGCAAACCCGAACACGTTCGCTAGATTCTATAGCCTTCGTGTGAAGCCGGTGTCCTCCTGTGTTCTCACCTCAAACAGGTATAAGCACTGAGAGGCCCTGGTTTAGTGTTGGCTTGCTAAAACTGCTCCAGAGTGTCTGTACTGTAGACCCTGTTGAGCTCCTCCATCCCCTTGGCAGCCAGATGTGGTGGAACGTCCAGCGCAAGGCCCTCATTCAATTAATCTGTGAGAACTGGTAGAGGGCTGGGTTCCATATATAGAGACCTAAGCGGATCCAATATGTGTAAATTCCACGGTATAGCCCAGAGCCCGTGTTTCCCCGGCAGACTTTCTGCCATTTCCCAAGAGGGTTGCAATCACCTCTAAATCTTCCATATGCACCTAAACGGTTTTCCATATGTGTAAGTGCTTCCGAAACATCCTTCGGGAAGTATGGGGCTTCCGCAACGTTCTTGTTCCAAGTGGAATGGGTACGTTTTCCCAGTGTTATCCAATCTCACTGAGTGGGTAGTGCTACGACAACAGTGACTGGTCTTCATGTTGCGATCCCCGGCCTACTCCCAAAAGGGGGCACAGGAGGCTCACACAGGACACTGGAAGGGGCAACATCCATGGTGCTTTGGTAGGGATCCCACTTCGTCGGTCACCAACGTGACGTCGAGAGTGGCCGACTGAAAGGGAACATCTCGGTTTCGCATGTAACCCTCGTTCCCTGAAGGGGGGAACGGAGACGTCACGGAGACGCTCTGCTCCTCAGCAAAAACCTGAGTATGCATTGCACCTGCTGCCTAATTATACTCGCGCTGCAGCAGCTGGATGCAATCATCGCATGCCAATGTGCATTGGCTCGTTTAGTTTACACTCGAAGTAGATTGGTCTCTCTAAGCGAGAACCCAATTCGTCGGTCACTGACGTGACGTCTCTGTTCCCTCCTTCAGGGACGAGGGTTTGCATGCGAACCGAGACGTTATCATTCAGTAATTCCATAAATTATACATTTCAGACATCTTTGCTATTCATTAAAACCTATAGGCTAATTAAGTGAAATCATTCAATTTGAATTCAGTGTTGTTATTATGACATTTCTTCAATGAAAATATTGGCAAATAAATATGTATACATTCAAATGCCTTCATATTAGTCATAGAACAAAATTACTTTTCAGATAAATATTTTTTACTGGGATTCTGATTTGTTTAAATTAAATTAAAAACACAATCTAAAACAAAATATTAGATTTATTTTATATTAAACACATTTCAAAAATATATAAATTTAATTGGGGGTAAGATGCCCTCTGAACAATTAAATTAGTAAATGTTTACTTCACTGGCTTGATGCATCATCATTCTGCACATGCTAAACTTCTAAATCTAAATATATTACAATTTAAAAGTAACTTCACATTGTTCTCAAGGGGATCATCTTCCCTACATTTTTAGGGTTAGGTCAGGTAGAAATAGCTCTTTAAATGTATGAGCTGCACACTTCTATTCACTATTCAGGGTTATTTGGACTGTGTGTACCTGTAACCTGCAAAAGAGTTAGACCATATTTGTTTTACATGTTTGATTAATGTAAACTGACTTACAGTGTATTGTTATCACAAAACATCAATTTGCATGTTTTCTAGGAATCGAACACGTCACTATACTCTATGAGAACAACACAATCATTTCCACAAGCATTTGTAATCTTTTGCATTCTAGTACTGATCCTATGCACATTTTTGGCGCTTTTCACACTGCATGGTACGGCACAGTACGGTTCACTTTTGGGGGGTTTTCCACTGGCTACAGTGCCTGGTCTGGTACTTTTTTTAGTACCACCTCGGTTGAGGTTCCAAGTGAACCGTACCGTTACGTGACGTGTAAACTCTGCTGATCACTGATTGGCCGGAGAGAATCGTCACTACCTGTGTCACTGAACTTGCGACACAAACACAACAGAACCACTAGATTTAAATCAGCACAGCCATCGAAGGATCGAACGCAACTGTTTTGAATGAGTGCACCTTTTTTTAACAACCAAAAAATTGCTGTTTCATGGTCAGTTGAGGAAGTACAGACGTTCCTCTCGTTGATAGCAGAGGAGCAGATCCAGCGAGAGCTTGATGGGGTGATGTGGAATGAAAATGTTTTTTCAGGAGTCAGTAGAGGCGGCGCAACTATAACACCACGTGAATAATCCCGCCCACTCTAAAGCATTACTAAACTGCAGTGGAAACGCAAACCGAGCCGAGCCGTGTCATGCTGTGCCATACTGAGCCGTGCCGAGCCAAGTCGTACCATGCAGTGGAAAAGCACCAATTGTAGTGTGTGATAGTGCAGTGCATGAGGAGTTCAGCCTGTGCTTTATCAAAGGTTTAGACCAGAGGTGTCAAGCTCAATTCCTGGAGGGCTACAGCCCTGCAGAGATTAGCTCCAACCCTAATCAAACACACCTGATCCAGCTTATTTAAAAACTACATGGTTCGTGTTGGAGCAGGGTTGGAACTAAACTCTGCAGGGCTGCGGCCCTCCAGGAACTGAGTTTGACACCCGATTTAGACTCTGTTAATTCATTATGTAGGTTTCTCCTCAGAGACCCTGTCCATCCGAATGCATGAAAGACCCATCATGGGATTCCCGCTTCTTCTCATGGACAAGTTTCCATGTATTCACATATGTCTTACTTTGTGTGTGAGTGTCTGAAAAGAAAAGAGAGACTAAAAAGGTTGAGTCCACGCGCCCAGCGATGGATGGCTCCCTCTGCTCTTCTCTACATTGGAAGCAGATGGCTATATCAGTGGCCTACAAAAACACAGTCCTGTCCGTTCATGCACACCAAGTCATGGTCTGACAAACCTCTCACCTCTTTCTCCATCCATCTCCTAAAAAATAGAGAAATACAGAATAATACAAAAAAACAGAAACCATTTCTCATCCTGAATTTGCATTGCTTTTTGATCAAACAGATATAGAAACATACAAAAATAAGTTTATCTAGCTATAAGATAAATAGACTAGTCAAAAATAGTTCACCTTCTTATTTCATGCCAAACCATTCCCTTCAAACACACATGGATTAAACACACTAAAGAATCTGACAAGTGAGAGAGCCAGTCCTTTCCATTTTATCAGTATTTTCCCTATCATAAAGCCATAGCACGGCTGAAAGTAAAACCATGTGAGGTGGTTGTTTGAAGAGGCAGTGATGCTGTGGGTGGGAATTTTGGTTCTGAGAGAGACCTAATATTTTAGCCCCATCTGGAGGTGAGGGTCCATGGTGAGGTGATCAGAGGCTCAGGAAGGGCCCCTGATCACTTATGAGGTGACAAATCATGGAAATCTGGATTTTACTGCAATAAGAGCATATCATTTTACAGTATACACTCAGAAAATAATGGTACAAAACTGTCACTGTATACTATGGGTACTAATGTACTTTAATTATATATGTAATTATATGTATGTAATGTCTATTTTACTAATATGTATTATTTAGGGGTAAATAATACAAAGATGTACCTTTTAACTTTTGTACATTAAGGTACCAGTGACATCTTTTTTGTATAATAAAAGTGTAGAATAAGAACAACCAATTGTAATTGGATCATTGAGAAACTGATGATACATTAAGTTATGACCACCCATTACTTATCATCACTATAATTGCTTCGCAACAGGCTGAACAACACTGATACATAGTTAGTCAAACATAATAGAGAAAATTATATAGCCTGCTTAATTGTGCAAGTCAGACAGAAGGTTGAAAATAGTCATGATACACTAAATTACAACAGTTTTTGGTATAAAATAACATGGTTGATAAAATATAGGGATGCATAATAGATTAAAAAGCTATATTAAAATGCTATACCATCTTGTCTAACTAAGTTTAAAATAAAACACTAAAAACTAAAATCAATTACATTTAACAGCGTAAATTAAAAATTAAAAATTAAGATAAATATATAGATTTTGCATACACAATTAATATTAATAATATATGATAATAATATTAAATCGTGTACACAACCAGAACGGCCCTCTAGGGACTCACCAAACTTCCAAGGCCTTCAGGATGACTATAATTATCTAAATTACTATATTATTACTATAATTAACAGTAATATAATAAAACAAAATCTAAATTAAAATTCTAACACATATACAATCAGAAGTAAACTAAAATCATATTTCTCATCTGTCTTGATATATGGTCTGCCATAAATATATACTGTATATATATATATAATAATATATATTATATTATAATATATAGTAGGGGACCTCTGAGTCAAATAACACTGATGATATTTACTTGACATGGCCTTTGTTATTGGATGGCTTAACTGGGAAACTAAATGCTCTACCTGTTCAAAGGAGTGTGAAGTGAGTTGATGGGAAGGACAGCCGTGAGAGCATCCTGTCCCAGTGCTCATGATGTCTAAACGGGCCAGTGAGACAGAACCTGTGCTCTGGTGCAGCACCTGTGTGTCTCCTGCTGCTGCTGTGTGTTTCTGAAATCATCAACACACCAGTAGCTCTGACACCCACACACTCTAGAAACCTTTATTAGCCTGTCTGGGGAAAAGAGCAAGACTGACACGAACAAAGAAAGCAAAAATGCATCTGTGGTCACAAATAAGAGAAAATCATCTGGGAGAGCAAAAAGTCATTAACTATTTTACTGCTTTATTTATTTTTCTTTCAAATTAAACACAAATGCAAGGCACTATGGGAATAATGGAGATTGATGGGCTGTAATGTTGTGCCAAGGGATGTTTTTTTAAGCATAAAGTGTGCCACAAGTTACTAGAAATCAGACAAAATCAGCCAGGGACTAGATTTTCACATTTCTCATAAGACTGGGGCTATTTGTCACATTTTTTACTTTCTTAGGGTTGGGTAATTTGGGGGGAAAAGGAAAGAAAGGAAAAAGTACATAAAAACATAAAAAAGCATCGTCCACATTCAGTTACTGAATTAAAGCCCTTGTGGCAACAAACCTAATCTAACCCATGTGTCACTTGAAATGTTGTTGGTTCAAAGTACATTTACATTTAGTCATTTAACAGATGTGTTTATCCAAAGCGACTTACAAATGAGGACAATAGAAGCAATCAAACCAACAAAAGAACAATATTATGTAAGTGCTGTGACAAGTCCTTGTAGCGCAGAACACAGCAAGGTTTTTTTTTTTATTTTATTTTTTATAATAAATAGAGAAAACAAGTAGATCGAATATAAAATGCTAGTGTTAGAGGGTAATTTTTTTCATAACAAATAAAAAGAAAACAAGCCACTAGACTAGACAAGAAAAAGAATAAAAAAAGGCACTATAGTCTCCGTGGGTTAAATTTTTTTTATAAGTAAGAAGAAACTTACATCATTTTTTGGTCTTAAACTAAATAAATGATATATATTTCATAATGTTATAATATAAGATATTAATATATATTAGTATATATATATTAGATATATATAGATATATAATATAGAATAAAAAAAAAAATAACAGGTGCGGCAGCCTCAACATGGACTTGGTAAGGTATAAGGACCATAACACTGGTATAAGGGTAATCAATATATATATATATATATATATATATAATAGATATATATATATATATATATATATATATATGGATTCCCTTATACCCAGTGTTAATGGTGAATCGTCACTTTCTAGAGTCACTGGGTCCATGTGAAGGCTGCAGCACTGTGTTCAGTGTTGAAACAATAGTTGTACTGTAAAACAAACAGAAAACAAAAAGAATGATGACTTGGGCAA
This sequence comes from Sinocyclocheilus anophthalmus, assembly GCA_018155175.1. Classification (NCBI taxonomy): domain Eukaryota; kingdom Metazoa; phylum Chordata; class Actinopteri; order Cypriniformes; family Cyprinidae; genus Sinocyclocheilus; species Sinocyclocheilus anophthalmus. Next base: position 339,976 of record JADLZN010006304.1, on the reverse strand, counting down.
ATCAACAGCAAACAATATTGACAATAATATTGTGCAATTAAAGCATGTGCAATAACCTTATAATTATTTATCACCCTAAATCCCAGTACATCCCTACAACTTTATTTATTTTTTTATTCTATTCCTATTCCATCTATAGCACACCTGTACATACAATTTATTATTTTTTTGTGGTTTATATTTATGCATGTGTATTTTATTCACATATTATTTGTATTATCTGTGTGTTGTTGTTGTCTCCGTGTACTGGAAGCTTGTGACACTATAACAAATTCCTTGTATGTGCAAACATACTTGGCAATAAAGCTCTTTCTGATTCTGATTCTGATAATATTAACAATGATAATGCTTTTTTTTCATTGCATTGCAGTGCATTGTTTTTTCTCTTTCTCTAACTGAAAGCAGCATTAAAGTCACCATTGCATCATTCCATTCGATAACAACTGTTACACTTAGGAATTCCTGCCCTCTCCAAAGCCTTTTATTTCTGTCTTTGCCTATTAAATGCTGCTGAATGGCGTCCTCTTGTGTACGTATCCAAAAACACAGCCACTAAATCATGAAGGTGAAGTCAAACAAATGAATTAACTGCTTTCTACAATACACAAAACCTCATGACTTAAAACTTATTTAAGCTTACGACTTGATTAATAAAATTATTAGATCTGGAGGCCCTGGAATTAGGTCTAAATACAGTGCAGGAAGAAGTCACTCAAAAAGTTTTAAGATGAGATAAAACACAAACATAGACATATCACAAAGAATTATGCTGATTATGCACAGAGAGATCACATGCTCACTCAATTTTACTGAATCACTGACCCCTGCTTCTATCTTCAGTTATATTCTGAACAACACTAAATAATAATTATAGCCTGTTATATCTCTTAAAAAAAACAAAAAAACCTTGGGGCCATTATAATGGCTAAAATAGGAGACTTGGGAATTATATTCTATAAAAGTACAAAAGTACATAAAATTATATAAACAAAATTATGAATTACAAATAAAATAAAGGCTGAATGGATTTAATGTGTTTACCTTTATTATTTTAAAATGGAAAATAAATTTAATAAAAATAACAACACAAAAATCCTTTTTTAAACATATTTTAAAGGGGTCATATGACGCGATTTAATTTTTTCTTTCTCTTTGAAGTGTTACAAGCTCTTGGTGCATAAAGAAGATCTGTAAAGTTGCAAAGACTAAAGTCTCAAATCCAAAGAGATATTCTTTATAAAAGTTAAGAGTCAACCACGCCTACCTAAAACGGCTTGTTCTAACACGCCCCCACATGTCTACCTCACTATGTGGAAATATTAGCATAATGCTGCCCAAATGTGCACGCAAAGAAAGAAGGCGTGGTTTCAGCAACAGCAGTAGTGTTGAAGCAGCATGTCAGAGAGACGGTGTGTGTTTCAGTGCGAAAACAAAAGCACTTTATTTGGCATTCCGGAAGTAGATGCAATTAGGAATCATTGGTTAAAGGGGTCATATGATGCTATTTTAAAGATCATTATTTTGTGTATTTGGTGTAACATAATATGTTGACATGATTTAATGTTCAAAAAACACATTATTTATTCAAATACTGTACATTATTGTAGGTCCTCTATGCCCCGCCTCTCTCAAATGCGTCGTTTTCAAAAAAAGAAAACCCTCCTTTGACAAGAGCAGTCTGCTCTGATTGGCCAGCTGACCAGTGCATTTGATTGGCCGAACACCACAAGCACGCGTTGGAAATGTAACGCCCCTTACCATAATCGCAGGCTTCAGCTTTCAAAGTAAATACCAAGACAGTTAATAATGTCGTTAGTTTTACAATCAGTTCAAATTTACAGATTTTTTTCTTTTTTTTTAGCACCAAAAAAGAGCTTGTAACACTCCAAGAGAAAAGGAAAACATGAAATGCCAATGACCCTGTAGATTATCTTACACAGAACAGCACAAACCAATGTTCGGAATTTGATGCAAACGCATTTTATGCGACAGTTTTTTGAACCTAGAGAGACAAGGCTATTCTAAAAAAAAACAGAGGGTAAATTCGACTTTGTATGACAATATGGGATTCTGAATCAGCTACTGTTTTGTTTTGTTATTAGTTTAAGTATTTTGCTATTGACTGTTCAAATGCAGAAGTTTTGCGCAGCGCAGAGTAACGCGCCGTGTGTGTGAGGGGAACAGGGTCACATCACGGAATGAAACGCTGTCAGAAATCATAGCCGTCAGCTGTCTTAAACGCAGCTTGTGTACTGCATCATTACTGAGTCTGACACGCGACTCTGTTCCCCTTTCGGGCTTGAAATGATGGTAAAACTAACAACATTATTAACTGTCTTGATATTTACTTTGAAAGCTGAAGCCCGCGATTATGGTAAGAGGCGTTACATTTCCGACGCGTGCTTGTGGTGTTCGGCCAATCACAATGTACTGGGTCAGCTGGCCAGTCACAATGCACTGGGTCAGCTGGCAAATCAGAGCAGACTGCACTTGTCAAAGGAGGGACTTTGTACTACAATACTGTACAATATTTGAAAAAGAATGTGTTTTTTTAACATTTAAAGCATGTCAACATATTCTGTTACACCAAATACACAAAATAATGATCTTTAAAATAGCATCATATGACCCCTTTAAGCTTTATAAAAAGACTTTGTTAGATGTTATGCTGATTCACATCACTAGGTGATGCTGGAGGATCACACAACAACCTTGTTCTTCCTTTCAGAAATCACTCTCTCTCCCCTTTATCTACCTGCAGCAAAACTGCAAGTTCCACCAACATGTCACATGTCACACACCGCTTAGTTATAATAAAAAGTCACACACAGCACCTGACTAAGTAATAAATAAACAAGTGTGTGTGCGTGTTGTGCACATGTATAAATGATGGATGGGAAGGAATGGGCTGTTATCACTGCCTGCCATTTTTACACAGGCCCGTGACAGGACAGTGACATGCGGAACATGGGCGGCAGCCTCCAAGATGAGCAGATCTTCATTTCCTGTTCCTGCTCAGAGCAGGTGAAAATATGTGACATGTTGTCTTCATTAATTCCCACTTCATTTGAATATCTACCCGTCTGCTCCCTGGGTGTCCTCTCAGTCTCTTTCTCCCTCCCATGACCAAAGTATTTCACACACACACACACACACACACACACCACACACACACACACACACACACACACACACACACACACACACCACACATCGGTTGGAAATCATTATAGCCTGTGATAGGTCTTGTCCAGTTTAAAGTGTCACAATTTCATACATGCATGAAACCACATATTGTGTACATGTCCATTTTATCATATATCCTAGGTAGCTGAACCCCCCCCCCCCCCCAAACCCGAATATTAGACTCACTCAATAACATTTTTCAGCTGTGCAAACTACATAAAGATGTCTGCTCAAATCACAACTAATTAACACTTAAAAAGACACAAATTAGATATGCGTGGCTAAAAGCAATTATAATCTCTACGAGTTTTGCAAATCATTTGGGAAATGAAAAGAATGCGTAATTGCTGGAACCAACATCTTCAACAAAAAAATGGCTCAAGCGATGCTTGTTAGAGAGCAGTCTTATCGACGGACCCGATTGTGATTACGGCGCTTTTCCGCAATTACATGTGCATATGTTTAATGTCACAAAATGCCTCTTTTTAATGAATGTGTTTTTAATAGAATTAGCAATCAGTCAATTACGATGTGCGTCAAGGCCCTGAGCAGAGAAGTTATCATCCAGAGACTAATGAAGGAATACGTGCCGATTCCTTCTGGAAATATGTATTCAGATCCCGGATTGTAAATGCAACTGAATTATATTATACGCTCACTTAAAACTGAGATTTCAGAAACACTTTACATTAAAGCATCCATGTTATGCTCATTACATATTGATAAAATTAATTACTACAATAATAGCAATTACAGTATGTGATTACAAACAGCACTACAAAATAATCATTAAATAGATAATATTATTTAGCGTAAAACTAGGAAAAAACAGACACAGAAACTCTTTATGAAAGTAAAAAAATTAAATTATATAACTTAAACAACACACACAACACACCCACACACACACACCCACACCACACACACACACCAACCACCACACACACTCAGAATTATATACAAATGAATACAAAAAAAGATTATGAGTGTACACAGTAGATAAGATAATACAGAAAGGGTTTTTAAATTAAAAATAATAACAATACAACTGTATGTATGTATATGTGTATTTCTGGCAACAGTGTTGACAACAGACACTATTGGAAGAGAACTGAACTGAGCTGGAACTGATTTATATTGTCCTCTTGCATTATCAGCACACGGTTTTTCTGTTTAACACTGTAAAGCTGCCTTGACACAATCTGCATTGTAAAAAGCACTAAATACAGGTGACTTGTATATAATATATATATATATCTATATGCAACTGAATTTATAACAGAAAGGGGTGCATAGAGGGATCTCCATGCCGCCGACGATGCGAGCTACCGGACCCACGGTCCGGACGAGGGCCGCACCTGTTACACGGCCGTCGGGCCAGGATGCCAGGCCGTCTAGTCCCTTCACACGCCTGGCCAAGGCGAGAAGGATGCCGCTGCTGGAAGAAGCCGCCGCCCCTCGCGCCCGGGACCGGAGAGGGGAGCGCGTGCAGCCGCCGGACTCCGCCCCTTACCTGGACCCCTCCTTCCTGATCACTGCCCTTCCCTGCATGAAGCCCGCAGCACGACGAGGACACCAGATTCCCTGTTTATTTTGGACACTAGATGCCCCTTTTTCCCTGGACACAATATAATTGGATTTTTATTTGTCAATAAAAGCCTCTCCGAGGCCTGATGCCACACCCCCTGTGTCTGTCGTGTGCTCGTCCCGTGACATATGGTGGAGAATGCGGGCAAAGGCGGAGCCCAGACAACACAGTGGGGAACGCCTGATGACGTCATCCCCTCTCACCCGAAAAAAAAACCTAGTGAAAACCCGTACTGGGACGGAGGGACGGCGGAGACGGCCTCCCCACCACCAAAGGGGTAAGTGACGTTTTCTTCCATTGTCATTTACCCTGTGGTTGGTTGAGGCTGTCGACTAAAACCCGGTTTCTCTGTCCCTGTTCCGGCGCGGGGCGAGAGGGAGAACTGCCCGGAGAGGAATCCCCACCCAGCCCGCTCCGACCGCTTGGAGCCTGGTTGAGGATGGTAGCACTCCCGTGCGGGCGGCGGCATGATGACGGGGATGTCGCTTGGGGGGGGGATGTGACGAGTCGGCTGCCTCCCCCCTAATTATCATCATCACCCGTCCCTTAATCGCCGCCCTTCACCAGGCTCCCAACAGGAGTGGGTGCATGAGAGAGGAGGGGCGCTGAAACAGCCGGGGCTGGCGGCGTGTGATGGGGCACACCTGAACCAAATGGAGCCTCATCACCGCCGCTGTTGAAATGCCGAGCGCGCCTCTCCTCGGGAGACCGGTCTCTTCCCCGTGCATGCACGCTGGTGTCCTCGTGGGTCCAGGAGGGGTGCATAAAGGGATCTCCGTGACGCGATGCCGGGCCGTCTAGCCCCTCCCCATGCCGGGGCCAAGGCGAGAAGGATGCAGCCGCTGGAAGAAGCCGCCGCTCCTCGCGCCCCGGACCGGAGAGGGGAGAGCGTGCGGCCGCCGGACTCCGCCTCTTACCTGGACCCTTCCTTCCTTCCTTCCTGATCACTGCCCTTCCCTGCATGAAGCCCGCAGCACGACGAGGACACCAGATTCCCTGTTTATTTTGGACACTAGATGCCCCTTTTTCCCTGGACACAATATAATTTGATTTTTATTTGTCAATAAAAGCCTCTCCGAGGCCTGACGCCACACCCCCTGTGTCTGTCGTGTGCTCGTCCCGTGACAATATATATTTAATGCAAAAAAAAAAAATTAAATACTACTACGATTAATAATAATCATACTATTCATAATAACTATAAATATATCTTGTCCTTTAAAAAATCGTAACATTTACATCCTTTTGTCCTTGTTTTTTTTTTTCTGGTTCATGTCACAGGATCATACACAAGCAATATATGACCAATAGTGACTGATTCAGAGCAAGAGCATCCCGGCTCGCATTTTTGACAGGGTGGCAGGGAAATCACGTTCCAGGTCGAAGATGCGGCTGAAGAACAATAGCTGTGAATGCTCTCACACTGATTCTAATTATCAGGGCAGCGCTCCGACTCCGTCGCCGTCAGCCCTCGCTTCTCCATTAATCTTGTGCTGTCGCCCACCTCACTAAACCCAGTGCAGTTACACTATCTCTGCTTTACTTCATCTGCGGAGCCTGCGTTAGGCTGTAATTAATGAATCCCCCCTCCCCTCGTACTAGGTCTGCTGCTTCTAATCACAGGCTGCTTCGAGGAGAGTTGCGCCATGAAAAGTGTTGATGGGAAGGGGGGTCAGCGTGATAGTAAATATGTATAACTAAACAAAGATAAACTGCCATTATAAAACAAAATCCTGTTGTTTTCACATAATTTATTCCAGATATTCGATAATGACTTGTAAAGAAATGAAAGCCATTATCAGCCTTTTGTGTCGCTAAGTTCATTTTCTTTTGTTTTTAACAAAAATGTCAGGCCATGAACTGACTTGGACTACTGCCTCCTTAAACAACATTTTTATTGCATTACTGCTATTGCTATTACTATTACTATTATTATCAATATAACTAACAATTTTTAACAATAATAATAATGAAACTTTTTTGTTACTTCATTGTAGCTGACTAGTCTCTCAACATAATTATGCAGGCAATTTTAAGCTCACTTACTGAAGAGGAAATTAACTGGGAAATTACCGAAATCTATATTTAAAATGATGATAAATGTAAATAATAATAATATACATTTATTTCATCCTATATATACAGTCTATAAATAAAACTAATATTGGTAAATATTAGCAGATAAGCTGCTGATTATGGCATCAAACAACTGAGACCACATATAGATAAGCCTTTCAACACACGTACACACGCACACAAAAAAAATATTTTTCAAAATTGTAAATAAAAACAAAGATTATTTGTAGTATGTATTACAAGAAAATACTATTTCTGCCTTTCTACCTCAAAATTTCATGCTTAATTCAATGTGTTATTTATCCTTTGTAACTTTGTTATTTTATGAAATTATTTGTGAAATTTGCTAGCAATTTCTGAGAGAAAATTACTTCAAATCACTTTTTTACCAGTGTAAAACAATATACAGGAACGTCTGCATAGTATGTTAACCATACTCTCAGGGGCCTACATTGAGCACCTTAGTCTACCTGAGCATATTTGAACTTACTTCCCTCTTCAATCTCTTGTGGTGATTTGATGGTAATGTTCAAGAAAAAAGACATATGAAAACAGACAGGAAACATTATGGTTGTGCCCATGGTTAAGTAAGCATGCTTAGGATCTTTAATCCTCTCTCTCGCTCTCATTGTCTCTCTGACAATAAGAACAGAGCTCTTGTGACAGGGGCCAAATGGCCCTCCATGAGCCAGCTCTGCCTGGCTGCACGCATTCATCAGCCACAGATCCATTACAGTAGTGCTAAAGTTATGTATTATATATTATATATTTTAATAATAATGTTAACAAATATAATAATTCTGTGAACAAATATAGTGTTAATGGGTTATCTAAGAATAGTAATGCAACATTAACTAATATAATTAGGTAAGGGTCACCTATTATATAAGTAATAAAAATATAACAACAATAATAATAATTATATAATAAAATATTATTCGTTTTTATTTATTTATATTTTTAAGAGCTTACTTCAACTTGGTTGGGTTGTAGATTTTTTTGGAGATCATAAAGGGCTATATCATCCATAGCTGGACAGAGAGAAAAATATAAAAGTGGAAAAAAAAGACCTATAGCCTGCCATATTATCACATTAAAATGTAAATAAAATGGACATAACATGAACTGGTTTTTTATTAGAGAAACAAAAGAGAATGTGAAATCATAGAGAAACAGGAACTAGTAAAGTGCAGGAAACTGGTTGCCAGCACTGACAACTCCCACTATGACCAATCAGAGATCAGATTAATAAATACAATATCAAAAATAAATAAATCATAAAAATAAATATTAAAATATTAAAGTAATATTCCAAACAAACACCTTCAATATCAAGTTCTTTATGTTCTGAAAGTGCATATGACTTAATCTAATGGTCAAAAATAGTAGAACACTGAAAGTTCCCAAATCCCCTCGGAAACCCACTCAGACAAAACGAGATGAAAGCCTTTTTTATCCTCCACTGTATTTGAGGGCCCCCCACTCGCTCTCCTCCCTCTTTCCCTGTTAATTACTCTTGATTATTCCTGATCCTGTCTTGTCAGGGAGACGTTTGACTCCAAAAACAAAGCCCCACTCGCACACGTCGAAAGAAAAAGGGGAAAGAGAGAGACAAAACATTCGCCGGATATCAATTTGCATGAAAATGAGCCAGAGTGTTCGGCTCTCTGAGAGAAAGCGAGAGCGAGAAAGAAAGAGAGGTAGATTGAAAGAGGACTTGCCAAGAGTGCGGTGGTATAATTAGCATTCTACCAAACAAACGAGCTTCAACAGAGCTATAATTAAGCAGGCCTGTAATTAAGTGTATGCCCTTTATCATAATGATCATGGTTAAAGCGCCTTTGATGGCTGCCAGTGGGTTATTAACGGCGTAACCCTGCGCCACACGGCGCCCACGCAAGAATCAGGGTGTCACGACTGTCAGGCTAAAGAGCGCCCCTTTGTTTATCAAATACATTAGAGCCCAAATTAACACAGGGTGACACGAGCGCACAATAGACTGAACTCCCATTGACTGAACTGAAGAAAAATGTAAAAACAAAATCAGAAAGTGCCCAACTTTGCTCATGGAAAACATGTTGAGTATGGCATCTAACAGCAGCGCTATATATTAGCAATCACGCATGGGATCTGCTGGAATGGGAGGAAACCGGAGGACCTCTTCTCATAAGTTACCTGGAGGTCGACGGTGTAACTTTTGCTGCTGAAGGTGGAAAGAATATCTTAAACTGACATACGGTTTCATTACCTTGGCAAAAGCTGAATACTTCTTTGTCCTCAACTCTTCCACAGCATGTCCAGTATACTTAATGAATATTTGAACATACAGGATGTTTTGGGGAAAAAGGTGAACATGTTATAAATGATGACACTGTCACCCAATCATGAGCTCAGCATGTCCTGGCAAAGAGCTCCTCTCTTATAGAGGTTGGTACTGTATAATTCACTTACTAAAGTATTTGGGTCAATGCAGTTTTTTTTAATTATTAATTTATTAAAAAATACATAAAATAACCTGTTAAATGATGGGCATGGTTTTGATTTCATAAAATTAATTTTGATATCTGGGGTGGTGTGAATTGGGGGGTTCATCAAGTCAAAATGTCAGGGTGATATAATACAGAAAAACGCCTTAAAATAATTAAATCTGTGGCGAAAAACAACACAAGTAGTTTGGCATAATTGGCATCATTTCTTATAATTAGAAAAATAACAAAACCACTACAATAATTATTACTAAATGAAAAAAAAAATCCCCAAAATCAAAGCCATGTACAATCAACCAACCAACATAACTGAATGAATGAATGAATGAATGAATTAATCTTTTTATGACAAGGCAAGGTTAGATGATGGTAAATCTTGAAAATGGTATAAACATTTTTTTTTCTTTTTTAACTACATAAAACCAACATAAATACAAACATTTTAAGATGTTTTATAGATTGTTTTGGTGATGGTATTTCAGGAAAAATAAATGTATTAACATGGTATCATGGTATACAAAAAAAGCCATGTTGTTGCCATGGTTGTATCGTGTACTTTTTTTAATGCATATTTCCTACTTGTACTGTACAAGCTCTAAAAATCGAGAGAATTATATAAAAGGCTAAACCACTTCACCACAGCCATTAACAACCTAATCAAACAGCTTCTTGGGCTTCCCTACGAATATTTTTTAACACCATTTTGGATACTACCTTTACGGCTTACTATTAGACAGGCCTCAGGGAATGTATCACTCGGCTCTAGAATGGACTATTGAACAACAAAGAGCTTCAAGAGGTAATTTCACCAGCAGGGCTTGGGTAATTGAAAAGAGGATGAAAACAACATGTTTCGGTCCATAAAAACAAGTGAATAAACATGTGCTAAAGCTTTGCTGAACAACAGCATGAGGAAAGAGAGCAAGGCTGATTAATCGGTATGCGTCAAATGGATGAAGGTGTGACTTGAAGGCCGGAGCGTTCCCTTTTATTGTTCAAACATTACCTTTTCAATCAGACTGCACTTAGTATTCGCCTGCCATTCATACTGGGTGTCCCACACTAATACACACATACATGTACACGCTTTTTGCACAGGCTCATGGCCTGATGGGAACATTTGGGGGCGATTGAGAGGAGAGAATAATAGATGTGAGTTTGGGGTCACGTTGGGGAGGAGTGTTAAGATAATGTTTGTCCAGACTGCTGTTGCCTGGACTGAAGTCGTAAAGGTAAAGTATGGTGCCTGGCAGATTCTGCTCAAATAGGTTAGACCACAGACAGCCTGATATATACACTTCTCTGGAAGAGCATAACTGAGATTATGGAAGCAGCTTGAAGCTTGAAGTGTTCAGGAAATAAATTTGAAGTAAATTAAAATTATTGGGTGAGATCATATTATGGAACACTGGGACTTTGTGCTCCAAGTAGTTGTAAAGCATTTTAAACAGTAGTTGATGTTTGAACTGGTGGCCTGTGACCCAAAAATGTTTTGCAGGTCACAAACAGCAGGGGGAAAAAACAATGCTAAATGCAAATAATAAAACACAATCAATAATTTCATTGTGCACAGTTAGCATGCATATAGCAACAGACTTGGGCTTATTATCTTATCAAATGGAAGAAAAAATAAATAAAAAAACACTTCCTATATTTTTTGTTGTTAAAGGAATAGGTTCACCCAAATATAAAAAAATTGCTGTTAATTTACTAACCCTCAGGCCATCTAAGATGTAGATCCCTTACTTTCTTAAGTAGAACACTGAAGATGATTTTTAGCTGAATCCATGGGCCTTGGTGGTTCATATACAAGTCAGTGGGTTCCATCACTTTAAGAGGCTATGGGTTACAAGTAATAATGTTGTAAATAAAATCTACTTTATTGCACAGATCAGTTGTTTTACTTCATAAGACCTTCATAATATATTGTCAGGAGCTGTGGGTATTAATTGTGTGTTTACTGTATCTGCTTTTTTGACTCTCAAAGTGAAGGCACCCATTGCCTTGTATATTATGAGTCACCAAGAACCCTGGGTTCAGCTAAAAATCAGCTTTAGTGTTCCACAGAAGAAAGGAATGAAGCGTTGTCTCATAAATGACGGAAAATTCTGTCAATGGTGGGGAAAGTGTCCAAGACTGTAAAAAATTCATCGGTCACTTGATAGAAACTCAAATTAGACAGATGCTAACACAGGTTACGTCAAATGCCATAATCCTGGTAAAACTATTAACCAAACTAAACAAAATTATAAGAAATAAATATCTAAATATCAAAATTACAATTAATATCAAAATTACATTAATTACCAGCTCACATGCATTTTACAAGGTAGATTTTGTCTGCAAAGACTATGAAACCATCATAATTCAATTGACAGGTATTAAAGATGGGTATTGATTATTGGTATTATTTAATTGACAGGTATTAAAGATTGGGATTTATTGTACACACACACACACGCACAAGCGCACACACACACACACACAACACACACACACACACAAACACACACACACACACACACACAAAGGGGCGTCAAATATTAATCGTGATTAATCGATCCAAATAAAAGTTGGTTTACATAAGTATATGTGTGTGCTGGTGTATGTAGATATAATAACACACACTATCTGTAATGTAGAAATATTTACATGTACAACACACACACACACACAACACACAAACACACACACACACACACACACACACACACACACACACACACACATTTATATAAAATATATAAAATTATATAGTAATATTTTTAAATATATTTTTGGGGTTTTCAACCCCCCCGTGTGTGTATTTATATATGCATAATAAATATACACAGTGCGCACACATATATTATGTAAACAATCTTTTATTTTGGATGCGATTAATCACAAATAATCGTTTGACAGCACTAATATAAATATATATATATATATATATATATACTGTATATGATATATATATATATATAATATTATATATATATATATACAGTATATTAGAAGCACAATGCTCTACCATTTGAGCTACAGGATCTGGACATGACCAAAACATCTTGCAAGTACAGAGCACATTGATCTTTACATGGTTCATGGACACAGATTTGCAGTTCAATGTTGCATACTATCTGTTTATTCAAAACAAATACTACAATAGGGATATTCAGTCTGCCAATACTTGACACGTGGTTAGACGTGGTAGACAGGTACTATCATGACATTAATTGCTGATTAGAGTGATGAGTTCAGCACCGGGATCGGTTAGAGTGAGTGAATGATGAGGGTGTGCTGAAGTGAGTATGAGTGTGGCTATGAGGATCATTGCCTTATTAATAGCTGTGTCAGGTGTTGTGAAAAATTTCGGCAATGTCATCCCCACAGTCCTCGAGCCCTGACTGATGGCTGCTGCAGGCAGAGAAGACTTCCCTTACATGCTGCCATGAGTTCTAATCTTTCACACTTCCATTGTTGGATGCACTGTCACACAGGACTTCTACCAGCCACGCTCGCCACACCGGCGTGCACACACATCAGATTTATACCTAGGCTAATGCTAAAAGACTGACAGATGGAAGACTCGGTCAGCCAGTACAGCACAGTTCATGAAACAAAAAATAATTTCTTCCCTAGAGGAGGAGGGAAAAAAGTGATGAGAAAGAGAAATGCAGTGAATTTGAAATAATCCTTTAGGCTACACAGACTAAAACAGACACTTTGTAACAGTTCAAAGTAGCAAGCCAGCTCATATTTCATTTAATTTGTTCCTCAGATTTTAATATGCCATAATATGGCAAAACATGAAGTTTGATGAGGAGAGGAAAAGACCCTAAAACCAAAAATGCATAACTGTGTCTAAATTTAGTGCACTCGCGTATTCAAAAGCTTCTTTTTTTTTTTGCCCCCCCCCCCCAAGGCACATTTAATTGATGAAAAGTAACAGTACAGACATTTTTGATGTACCAAAATATTTATATTTCAAATAAATACGTTTTTTCATCTTTCTATTCATAAAATAATCACATAAAATATTAAGCAGCACAACTGTTTTTAACATTATCATAATAATAAAATAATAATAATAATAATAAAGCTAATGATAAATGTTTCTTCAGCACCAAATCAATATATTAGAATGATTTCTGAAGGATCATGTGACACTGAAGACTGGAGTAATGGCTGCTGAAAATTCAGCTTTGCCATTAAATAAATAAATTACATTTTAAATCTATTAATATAGAAAACAGTTACTTTAAATTGTAATAATATTTTACAATAATACTGCCTTTTTTCAGTCTTTTTGATCAGATAAATGCAGCCTTGGTGGGCGTAAGAGACTTCTTTTAAAAACACTTAAAAATCCCCAAACATTCGAAAAGTAGTGAGTACTCAACTACTCAAAAGTAGTGAGTACCCAACATTATTCTACATTATTCTACTTTCAGGCTATATAAGTAATTAATGTTCGTTCCATACAGCTATTCAGACCTTCCCTTTCCTTTTTACCAGGTCACACTGACAACATCCAGCTAAACCGCAGGAGAGCAACAGCAGACTGGGTCTGAGTCACTGCAGCAGCAGCAGGTCATGCATAAAGGACAATAGTGCAAATGGATGTGAAATCTGGAGAAGTTGATCGGAAGAGAGGGTTAGTGGGTGTGGACTGCAGATTGGACTCAGAAGGATCAGTGGGTTGGATGGGTTGCTTTAACCCTAGGGAAATCCCAACAGCTCTCTCAGCACACAGACTGTCTAACAGCGACAAACCTTCTTGCTTTTAAAGAAAAATCGCCGCCTGAAGACATCTCAGAGACATATTGTCGTTTATTTTGTCACCCGGGTTTGCCATCTGTGCCATTCCAATAGAGGCTGCTGCCTGGTGAAGCCAGAGCCTGGGCGAGGAGGTCTGCCCGAGCCCCTCCAAAGCCCAGCCTGGTCATTAGTCAAATTGCCTAATGAGAGAGAATACAAATGGCCCCCCTGCCCTGACAGGAGGAGTTTTGGAAGTGTCAGCGCTCCTGACCCGTGCTATGAGAACAGATGATGGCTCGCTGCTATTTTCAGCACCTTTTAATGACTCTGTCATGGCCCTTGCCATTCCTCCTGCTTTTGTTTGATTTTTGTCTTTTATACGTTTTCCGTCTAAACTTTATATCATTGTGCATCGCACTTATGCAGAAAAGATTAAAGTGAGAAGAATTGATATTTTGCTTTAAAGCAACATGGTGCCAGAACTTGCAGAACAGAAAACCCAAATGAAATGTAGGTAATTGAAATGATCTATTCAGAGAAATGCAGCAAAACTAAATTTTAATGGACTATTTTGGACAAAAACTACAAATCTGTAATTATATATATCCTCATCCAAGTCTTTCCAAACCTGTATGAGTTTCTTTCTTTGGTGAAACACATTTTAAATAAATGTACTGGTTGCTTTTTTCCATGCTATTACAACAAATGGGGTGTGAGGTCTCAATGTTCAAAAAGGACACAAAATGACACTATAGTCCTTTATTAGTCTTCAAAACTTATAATATTTGTGATTAGTTAGTTAAAGTTCATCTTATTCACAGATATCTTCCATTCCACTGGTCTGTTAACTCTTGTGACTAAATATTTCAATTAGTTAAAGGGATAGTTCACCCAAAAATGAAAATTCTGTCATCATTTACTCACTGTCATGTCACTCCAAACCTGTATGAGTTTCTTTTTTTCTGTTGAACACAAAATAAGATATTTTGAAGAATGTTTGTGTGTATGGAACCCAATGGCTACCAGCAACTGTTTGGTTAACTACACACTTACAAATATCTTCTTTTGTGTTCAACAGAAGAAAGAAATTCATACAGGTTTGGAACAATGTGAGGGTAAGTAAATCATGACACAGTTTTCATTTCTGGCTGACCCTATCCATGTTCACATTCACTTTGATTATAAAGAAAAGAATGGCCAATTTATATCTATCAAAAACTCACCTTTTGTGATAGACTGAAAGTCCAACAGGTTTGGAATGACATGAGTATATGATGACAGTATTGTGATTTTGGACAAACCTTTAAATGCATAAAAAGTGAAAGAGTGAGGGGGAGAGACCAGAGAGATAAGGGGGCAGGGGAGATGTATTAAGTTTATTTAGCAGATAATTGTTATTTTTCTATCTGGTTGACAAGTGGCCCTTGGAATCTGGTATCAGGCATCACCCACTGGGCACTGATTTATCTGTCTTTCAGAGTGAAAGAGGATCCAAATGCTCTAGTGGATGCCTGGCATCAAGCACACACTTCAGCAATGCAGTAATGTAATGTAATTCCAGCACCTATCACCCGTTTTATTCAGTAAGAGAGGTCAAGATATGTGACCTCTAGATACAAATAATCTCTATATTTTTTTCCATGTAATGACACAAATGTGCATAATCACAGAGATAAATTCTAAACACTAATTGATGCTTTTACATTAAAGGTTTTGAGGTTAAAGAGTCTGAATCATGTCGTTGATGTGAAAGTGACCCCAGTCTATTTGAAAAGGTGGTCTGGAGTACGTTTCATGTGAACGCCAGTATAGTGCACAGTTAGTATGAACACAATCTATCTTAACTTAGCTATTGACGCTGTATACTTTGAAAAATCTGATATTGTAACAGCCGGGGCACATTAATTGTTATAGAATAATGCATTTCTCATAGTTGCTTATCTCTGAATAAATTGTCTTCAGAGAGCAAGTATTATAAATAAATACAATAACTGAATAATGAAAACAACAACAAATAAAAACAAAAAACATTTTATATATAAAAGCAGGGGTAGGGATGGAAACAAATTTCGGTTTGGACCAAGCAATTGAACCAAGTGTTAAAATCTCCTAAGATAAGAGGTCTACGGACTAGTCAAGTGTATTAGAGAGATTAGTACTAGCTCTGGCATGTGATAGGTCTAGCGGTACTATAATGCTAGCATAGTGAACTGAAGTTGTTTTGAGACTCTAAGTAAATGAGCTCGGCCTCTCCAGAGCATGCATGAGCAGCAGAGCTGGCAATGGACCCACCGCTAAATTGTGTGTGCCGGATGGGCAGAAGGCACAATTACACCAAATCCCCTCTTAATTAGCGGTTCTGTGGGTATGCTAACTCACCATGCTTGAGCAGGAGGTAGGGCGGACTTGGAAAGGGATCTTGAACCATACTAGAAAGAGAAGCAAATTAAGGCAAGAAAGTGGTGAAAGGGTCACACGATCAGGGTCGGTGACTGTATTTGTACAGTCCATGGGAGAGCTATTTTGAGCTGAGCTAGCATCCCATACCTCCACTTAAGTTTCACTGGCACCCTACAGTAGACAATTACTGGCACAGAGCCCCAATAGATCCCCTCAGAGCTGGGGAGTGTTATTAAGTTTTCCGTGTTGGCGGCTGCAGGGCGATGTAAAGTGGCACCTCGGCCTGGTGAGTAATGATGTGTGCCAGGACTCCGGCAGGAGGGATGACAGCATGAGAGGCCTCGTTGGCAGCCACTGGTGCAGCCATAGGACCATTCATCATCTCCTTAAACCAATCTACCAATGCCGCACCGCCATTCCTCATTAATTATGTTAATCATTGTAGCATTACGCTCACCATGACATAAGGCTCAGTAGACACTGTAGCTCAGATGTGTCATTCAGAGATAAGAGTATGTGCATAAGGTTTGACAGCTGCAGTTTGGCCTAACAAACAGTGCAAGTACCGTGCCATAGTCTGCCTACCGGGAACTGTGTGCGGCGATCCCGGATCGGACCGCCGGCGCGTCTGATGCCTACACTGTCTTCGATTACTTGGCCCTCTCAGTGCCGGTTGCATTCGAGTCCTTAGACACCAAAACAACACTTAACATCCAACAACCCAACTTTCATAAAAACACAAAAGAGACAATTTATTACATTTTCTACAAACACCATTGTTGATCTACGGGTTTCTTGAATACATAAGCTAGTGTTGATGGGTGGTACAGACATTCCCCAGCCCGCGGATTTGATGGGGTTACCCTCTGCCCTAGTCAAAGACTACCATTAAAATATTCCATCATACGATTATATTTTAAACACAGCATTTTAATTTTTTTAAATTAGTCTAACGTCATGATCAAGTGCCACTACAATTCTCCGTTGCCTGTTCGGTGTCAGGTCCCGTTAAGGTGAAAACGTTATTTCTGATCATTGATCTCCTTTTACTGTGGTTTCTGGACCATCTCAGTCTTTCCTCCGTTACTATTTATTTTCATTTTTTGTGTGCATTGTCCTTGAACTGCGTACTCCAATCCGAGCCTTCGCCATTATGCTATCCCCATTCTCCCACACTTAGCTCCGTACTTTCTACTTTTTTTGCATGATAGATTTACTTCTATCAGCTTCCGTAAATCATCGTCATCTAATCTTGCACCAATGGAGGATCAAAATACTGATTATACTGCGCCCCATGGGGCTCGCTCCTCTCCTGTGATGTTCACTCCCACATAAAACAAACTTGACCAATAGCATCAATGTGCCTAGCGCAGTTATTTTGAGAGCATAGGTCTATTACTCAGCTCCCCCTATGGGGCACTCCGTCCCCCACGGACAACACCACCTGCATGTCAACGACCGAATAAACTCTCAACCCTACACTACTAACGAAGACCGCGACTCCCTACTAACTTCTTGAGCCGACAAAAGCAGGCAGCACACTTTCAAAACAGCCTTTGGGGGGCCCACTTCCCCCTTATCAGAAATGGCTCCATTCCCCGGAATCTCATTGTGAGTTTAAATCGCACTATGTATTAGGGGCTCGTTAATAACCAACTTAACGAGTCCACAGACCCATTAAAAGATCTTTAAGAGCATATTTGATCATAAATCTCCTTAACCTATATTTAATGGCGGGATTTCGAGGGAAATATTTTTATCAAGTTCTAATTAGATGTGCGATAACAAAGACTGCTGAACATGAAGGCAATGGGAAGGCTAGACAGGCCCATCTATTGAGGGAGGCCATGTTTGATAGGCTGGAGACTAATGAAGGAACAGATCTTATTCTGGGCTTCGAGATGGACGGCTGAGGAATGATACCCCGGACTGTGATTAGGCCCACAGGCACGTGGCTCTCATTAGTCTTACGCTTGACTTAAATCTCCAAGAAACTTACAGACACATTTAGAAAATAATAGAAGAGCACATTCTATTCATAGTATGAATATAAAAAAAAAAAAACAAAAAATATATATATTTAGATATTAATTTAATTGAGTCCTTAGCAGACAGGTTTATCCAAGCAATTACAAATGAGGACAATAAAAGCAGTCGAAACTAACAAAAGAGCAACCATATATAAGTGCAAATGACAAGTCTCGGTTCGCCTAACGCTGTACACGTAGCAAGGTATTTACGAAAAGGCACACAGGGACATGTATAGTTTTGGATGTTGTGTTCCCTTTAATAAAAAAAACTTCATTTAAAAACGCATTGTGTGTTCACTTGTGTTATCTTTTATAAATTTAAATTTGTTGATGATCTGAAAGCATTAAAAGTGTGACAGCAGCAAAAAAAAAAGAACGAAATCAGGAGGGGGCCAACACACTGTATAAAATATATAGACGTATATATATATTATATATATATATATATTACCATACACACAAACAGACACAAACACACACACACACAAAGAAAAACAAGTAGATAGAAAGAAAAATAGGAATAGCAAGTGCTAGAGTGAGGGTCAAATAAAGGTGGAACAGATGTGTTTGTAGTCGTTTCTTGAAGATGGTTAAGGATTCAGCTGCTCGGATTGAGTTGGGCATTTTATTCCACCAGGAGGGAACAGTTAATGAAAAAGTCTGTGAAAGTGATTTTGTGCCTCTTTGAGATGGCACAATAATACGCTGTTCACTTGCAGAACGCAAGCTTCTAGAGGGCACATAACTCTGAAGTAATGAACTTAGGTAAATGGGTGCAGAGCCAGTGCTGGTTTTGTAGGCAAACATAATGCCTTGAATTTAATGCGAGCAGCTACTGGTAGCCAGTGCAAATTGATGAACAGAGGTGTGACATGCGTTCTTTTCGGCTCAATAAAGATTAATCTTGCAGCGGCGTTTTGGATTAATGGTAGAGGTTGATAGAAGTGGCTGGAAAGACAATGCCAGGAGAGCATTGCAATAGTCCAGCCTGGAAAGAACAAGAGCTTGAACAAGGAGTTGTGTTGCATGTTCTGAAAGAAAGGGCCTGATCTTCCTAATGTTGTATAAAGCAAATCTGCAGGAAAGGGCAGTTTTGGCAATGTGGTCTGAGAAATTCAGCTTATCATCAATCACAACTCCAAGGTTTATAGCTGTTTTTGAAGGAGTTATGGTTGATGAGCCTAACTGGATGAAAATGATAAAGTGATGGGTTTGTTGAAACCACAAGCAGTTCTGTCTTAGCCAGGTTGAGTTGAAGGTGATGGTGCGTCATCCAACAAGAAATGTCTGTTAGACAAGCTGAGATGCGAGCATCTATCGTTGGATCATCAGGATGGAATTAGAGGTAGAGTTGAGTGTCATCAGCATAGCAGTGATATGAAAAGCCATGTTTCTGAATGACAGAACCTAGTTATGGCATGTAGACAGAGAAGAGAAGTGGTCCAAGAACTGAGCCCTGAGGCACCCCAGTATATACAGTAGATGTTGCGATTTGGACACCTCGCCTCTCCAAGATACCTTGAAGGACCTATCTGATAGGTAAGACTCAATATATACTGTATATATACAGTGGGGAAAAAAAGTATTTAGTCAGCCACCAATTGTGAAAGTTCTCCCACTTAAAAAGATGAGAAAGACCTGTAATTTTCATCATAGGTATACCTCAACTATGAGAGACAAAATGAGAAAAAAATCCAGAAAATCACATTGGATTTTTAAAGAATTAATTGGTAAAATCCTCGGTAAAATAAGTATTTGGTCAATAACAAAATTTCATCTCAATACTTTGTTCTATACCCTTTGTTGGCAATGACAGAGGTCAAAGTTTTCTGTAAGTCTTCACAAGGTTTTCACACACTGTTGCTGGTATTTTGGCCAATTCCTCCATGCAGATCTCCTCTAGAGCAGTAATGTTTTGGGCTGTCGCTGGGCAACACGGATTTCAACCCCTCAAAGATTTTCTATGGGGTTGAGATCAGGAGACTGGCTAGGCCACTCCAGGACACTGAAATGCTTCTTACGAAGCCACTCCTTCGTTGCCCGGGCGGTGTGTTTTGGGATCATTGTCATGCTGAAAGACAGCCACGTTTCATCTTCAATGCCCTTGCTGATGGAGGAGGTTTTCACTCAAAATCTCACGATACATGGCTCCATTCATTCTTTCGTTTATACGGATCAGTTGTTCTGGTCCCTTTGCAGAAAAACAGTCCCAATGCATGATGTTTCCACCCCCATGCTTCTCAGTAGTTATGGTGTTCTTTGGATGCAACTCAGCTTTCTTTCTCCTCCAAACACGACAAGTGGAGTTTTTTACCAAAAAGTTCTATTTTGGTAAACATTCTCCCAATCCTCTTCTGGATCAACCAAATGCTCTCTAGCAAACTTCAGACGGGCCCGGACATGTACTGGCTTAAGCAGGGGGGCATGTCTGGCACTGCAGGATTTGAGTCCTTGGCGGTGCAGTGTGTTACTGATGGTATCCTTTGTTACTTTGGTCCCAGCTCTCGGCAGGTCATTCACTAGGTCCCCCCGTGTGGTTCTGGGATTTTGCTCACAGTTCTTGTGATCATTTTGACCCCACGGGGTGAGATCTTGTGTGGAGCCCCAGATCGAGGGAGATTATCAGTGGTCTTGTATGTCTTCCATTTTCTAATAATTGCTCCCACAGTTGATTTCTTCACACCAAGCTGCTTACCTATTGCAGATTCAGTCTTCCCAGCCTGGTGCAGGTCTACAATTTTGTTTCTGGTGTCCTTGACAGCTCTTTGGTCTTGGCCATGGTGGAGGTTGGAGTGTGACTGTTTGAGGTTGTGGACAGGTGTCTTTTATACTGATAACAAGTACAAACAGATGCCATTAATACAGGTAACGAGTGGAGGACAGAGGAGCCTCTTAAAGAAGAAGTTTCAGGTCTGTGAGAGCCAGAAATCTTGCTTGTTTGTAGGTGACCAAATAATTATTTTACAGAGGAATTTACCAATTAAATCTTTAAAAATCCTACAATGTGATTTTTCTGGATTTTTTTTTTCTCATTTTGTCTCTCATAGTTGAGTATACCTATGATGAAAATTACAGGCCTCTCTCATCTTTTTAAGTGGGAGAACTTGCACAATTGGTGGCTGACTAAATACTTTTTTGCCCCACTGTATATAAACAAACAAACAAACAAATACAATATTAATAAATTAATTAATTTCAACTAGGCGTAGAAGTTAAATGTTTTTAGTTGACCCTTCAATATTAATATATGCAATAGGTAAAACTATAAATGTAAATGTAGAAGTCAATATGACTGCAATATGACTGTTTACGTACTCTTTTTTAGATGCTGGCATTGCAACATAATTAGAATAATTATTGTCAAAGTACATATTTTGACAATAATTATTCTAATTATTTTGCAATGCCAGCATCCAAAAAAAAAAAAGTACGTAAACACAGTCATATTGCACAATGTGCATATTACTATAGGTCCCAATACTCTAGTAATGCCAAGAGACCCCCTAAAGGAAGACTGAGGGTAGAGTCTTATATCCAGATTAATCCAGAAACAAAACTTTAGATGACACATCAGTCATAGGTTTAGTGGTATTTGCGATCATGCACACGAGCCAAGCAAGTTGTAAACCCCCTCTGCATTTTCCCCAGGCTCCTTCTACGCAGGCCACGGGAATAAATCATTAATGGCTTTTTGTAAAAGAAGCTGTGTGCAGTCTTTCATGCCCTGTCGCCAACCTGAAGTCCTTGGCTCCCTCTCAGAACGATTTTATTGCCCCGAAATTGCGCGGCTTAAATCGTGTACCTATCGAAAGTAAAACACAGCTGTAAATCTGGTCTATGTCTATTCCCCTCCTAGTCCCCTCACAGCCACCCATCAAATATCCATACACAATTCATTTAGGGCAATTTAGCTGATGCTAAACAGAATCAAGGTGAACTTTCAATGGGCCCTCAGCTATGAGAGAGGAGGAGCAGAAAAATGGTGGCCTAGCTTTGGGGGGTTTTAATCAACTAGCTCCTCAAGGCTAGTCATCCAGCCATGGAGCAGCCGCACTTAGCGGATGAGTTTTTGTTTCGCTAGCCCGAGTGCGTGTTCTCTAATCCTTCAGCCTAAAGTGTTTTGGTATTGTAAAATATGGCCAAACGGGTGGAGAGAGCTGCTGGGCAACACGAGATTAGAGTCACGATTAAAAGCCTATAGGATCCTCCTCGACTGCCAGGCACTAGCTGGAGCGTTAGTCACAGCGCAGTCTGCAGCCAGAGATAAGATGGAACTTTTGTTTGAAACCTGATGAGAGGCTTCCTAATGAAAGTGCTGGCCCAAAAATAATCTTTTTTCTCTGTGTTAGTCAATCAAAAAACAGTTGGTCGGGGATGTAAAAAAAAAAAAAAAGTGGGGGGAAATGTGAAGTCATTTTGCATAATCAGTGAGCACCATCTGGAACAATTAACGAAATTCCACAGAACTCGGAGGATCAGTCATATTGGCTTATTAAAGATCCTGAATTATAGGAGCAATAAATCCATGGAAAAATGAAGCGTACCCCAGCCTGTCATCACTATTTTAACTTCAAATACGCACAAATATTCGATAAGGCTGAAAAGAAGAGATTAATATATGCAAATTAAGTCAAGCATTTAAAAAACCCCCCAACAACTGTCTGCCATTTTTTTTCCTGTCTCTTATTACGAGCCTTTATGTTTTATTCATACACCAGCTCACCTGTCATTTCATAAGCTCTAATATTATGGGGGTATTATTAAAGTGCGTAAAGTGGTGCTTTAATTGGAAAGCTCTGTTGCATTCTTCAATTATTTGGTGCAAATTAAAAGCAGATGCACATACTTTAATAAGGGGACTAGTATCAGTTCCGGAAAATCAAAGATCATTGTCACTCGCACTGATATTTTACAAACTTAAGGCAATACTGAAACATCTCTGAATTTTTAACTCTCTCTCTCTCTTTCTCTCTCTCTCTCCTTCTCTCTCTCTATCCAGTCACCTCTTAATTGATCTTCCTTTAATCCACCAAGGAATATTTGATCGCTATTATATTATCTTTAATAAAGGCATTGTGGTACTTTTCTCGATTAATGCAATAGATATGTTAATGTAAGTTACATAGGGGCTATTGAATATCTGTGCTATTATGAGTATCTATTCCCTGTTTTTTACAGACAAAGATGAAAATGAAAATGACAAGTGGCACAAGTCAAGCTTTTAACCACACATAATACTTATAATATACATTATCAATATGATGTCCTCTTCACAAAAAAAATAAAAAATTAGATAATCACAGCTCATAGGACACTCTTTTCTAATAGACTAAATGTTACATCATTAATACTCCCAAAAAATAATGTATTCAAATCCATCACCTCACAGATGTTGCAACTGGACTCTTTTTCACACTGATTCCTTCGCTAATTAGGAAATATTTCCTTCAAGCCATCAAGCTAAATGAAAAATAAATGACACCAAAAATCTGCTCAGCTTCAAAGAGGCAGTGGTGAAACAAAGTAAGAGGTTGAGAAGTCTAGAAATACTCAACTTGTTAAAATGAGCGTGGACTGTCAAGTGAATGAAGGTTGCCAAATCTATGTGAATTAGTTTTTAATACTCTACAAATAAATGTCAAAGCACCAGTACCTCAAATCTGCACATAATGTGGCTGACGATGACAGATTTCCAGACATGTTGGGTCTCCTGCACTGGGCTAGTTTTTAATGTGCTGGTCTTTTTTTTTTTTTTGCATGTATGTGTTTTGTTGGGAAGTGACGGAAGGTTTAATCAAGAAAGCAGGCAATTCATCAATCCTGAAGGAGCTGGTGCTACGAGCCTGACAGAGCGCACATGGTTTTAGCCCAGCTCGAACCTGGCCAACTATCAACATCTGCGCACATACATATATACACATGTGCATGTGTGCGGAGTCCCCAACGATTAAGGTAAATCCATCTGTCTGTTCGAAACCCCACACTTGCTCTTCAGGTTATAACTCAATTCAGGAAGAAAATCTATAAAGTCTCTAATAATAATGTTATTAATAATAATAATCCTAAATGTATTTTAAGTAAAAATAGATACATAATTAATTAAATAAATTCATTATTATATTAATAGTTCCAGTGCACAAGGTAAATCAGCTGTCTGTTCAAAACCCACACTTGTTTTTCAAGTCATAATTCATGGAGAAATGTCTAAAAAATCTAAATAATAATTAATAATTATTATTAATAATTATGATACATATTTATAGAAATATGAGATGAGGAATTGATAAGCCCTTTATTGGTATGCTGTACACCAAGCGCTTTACAAATCATGAGTCTCCTCATATACTCATATAGTATAATTATATCTTATAAGATAAGTGGCATGATAAAGTTATATAAATCATTATAATCTGTGTGTGTTTATTATATTTATATAATTATAAATATATTATATATAAATATAGTATATACTTCTTATAAAGACAACCCATTATACATTGTGGCATAGCAGTTTGTGTACACATTTCCTCTCTACTATCTCCATCAATAAAAATATCAAAATATCCACTGTATAACTAGACAACATACTGCTAAGCTCGCCTGTGAACGCAGTTCCTGATGGTTACAGAGAAGTTGCTAAAGGAGGATCAATAGAACACACTACTTGTGGTGACAGAGTGATGATTGGTATCTGCCTGTCAGTCAAATGGCATTACCATGGCGACAGGAAAGCAGAATGCATCAGCCCTGTGCTGCTAGAACCTTTCCTTTCTCTTTGGCCTCGCTCGAGAACAAGTCAATCTGCTGTTACTTTAACCACTTCAAAGGCAAGTGGCAGAGTTTAATGTGTCAGTCACTTATTTTAACCACTGAAGCCTTGATATGATCAACGTACCTATAATCAATCAATTACAGTATGCGTAAAATCTATACGTGACTTACTGAAGGCTCTATAAGGCTGTTAATACCAAAGAGGTATTAATGCAATTAATGAATATACAAAACAAACAAACAAACATGAGCGTTAAACTCAAGTTAAATTATTCTGTATTGTTTTTATCTAGAAGGGACACAGTAAAAAAAGCTGTAGCAACTTGCACATATTCTAAAATTGTTCTACTCTACCTCTCCATGTCACAACACATTTGGAATATTCCTCATATTAAGCCACTAAAATGTAAATATGAAGAATAAAATCATGATTGCATGTGCAGATTCACAGGCCAAGACTAGTGATACAGTATATGACCTGGACCTGTATCACAAAAAAAAAAAACATGATAAGGACATGCATATGTATGTCAATGTATCTCAAAAAAGCACATACGATATATTTATAACTGGTCGATTTTTCTAAATTCACTCGCTGTTTGCAGGTGTGACCAAATGTCAGTTTTGGACCTGGATGTACCTCAATACAGTATGATTTCTTCCTCTATGCTACAGATTAGCTCATCCTCACCACATGGTGTCTCTCTCCAGCCAGAAAAAAAGCACACAAGCATACCTTCACATCCCAATCTCAAGTTATATTTTGGACCTGAAAGACAGGTCTGCAGGGCGAGGTGGTCTATGGGATTTCCTGAAGCACACAAATCTCATTCTCCTAATGTTTGCATAGGAGTGCACACGTCATTGGTGTGACTGTGTCATTTTCTGCCATTTGAAGTGTTAACAATAATCTTAGGGATGTCTCTAGAGTCAATTTCACAGAAGATTCTGTAGAGATGCTGTAAATGTTTGCTACACTAGATAAAATGAATGTTGAACTTTTGAGATAATAGTTACAGGAGGACTGACCCGATTTGGTGTAGAAGTTGTAGATTTGGTGTTCGTAGTCTGGCCTGACGATGTTCTTTTTAGTAGAACTGGAGGCCGGAGACTCTGGGAATTGTCTAGGAAAGAGAGGCAGAACTGACCTCATTAAAAATGTGCAAAGACATAGGAAATAATTAATGGAAATGTTCAAATTAATCACTGTATTCAATAAAAAAGATTCTGGAAGGAGATTTCACACAGCAATTTAATAGAAAACGTTCTGCTTTATAGAATTTCAGCACCGTTTATTTGCACATGCAGGTCTGCAGAATTATGAAGGAATTATGCAAATCAGGAAACAATGGAAACACGCCCCACAAAATCTGTCATGAACGCAATTTGCACAGTGCAATTCAATTTGTCTTCAAAGTGCCACATTGTGAACAATGCAGCAAACTGATGAGATTTGGCATACTTTACTGGGAGTGTACAACACTGTGCTCCACAAATGAATCAGCTCTTTAAAGAGTTCTTGACACTGTTTAAAGTGTTGGAATATAATGTAAATGTAACAGGAATCATTGATGTTAGAGATTGTGGGTCTCCATCTTTATCCACTGTGAGTCACTGACTCCATCTGATCATTAACCTCCTATTTTTTTCCCTCCCTGCCTGTGGCTCTTATGTGCCTGTGAGAGGTTGTCATGGAGTTGGTGATAATAAGAAAGGTTTCCTAAGCCAGTATGGCAGGAAAACAACACACACACACACACACACACACACACACACACACACACACACCACACAAACACACACACACACACACACCCAACACACAAACACACACCACACACACAAACACACAAACAACAACAGCAGTAGCCAGAAACGGTCTAAAAATCCGGAGTTACACACACACACACACCACACACACACACACACCACACACAACACACCACACACACCACGCAACTAATCAGTCCAAGAAGGGTGTCTGTGGCTAGATTATTAGTGTCACCCTGCGTGGACAGCTAAAGTGTTGGACTTACTTTTTTTTTTTTCTGGAGCATCACCACTAGATCATATTATACCTGTAGGGAGGTATTAGTCAGTGTGTTTAGGGCCAAATGAATCAAATAATGTTGCAGTAACAATGGTGAAAACATTCAAACCAAAAAATAGGTCAGATATAAACGCAAAAACCCAACCAATTATTTACAATAATGAAATAAAATTATTATTATTAGATAAAGAATAAATAATAATAACAGATAAAAGAATAATTATGATTCTTGTATCATTATTATTAGTGTATTATATTTTA
Organism: Sinocyclocheilus anophthalmus; assembly: GCA_018155175.1. Taxonomy (NCBI): domain Eukaryota; kingdom Metazoa; phylum Chordata; class Actinopteri; order Cypriniformes; family Cyprinidae; genus Sinocyclocheilus; species Sinocyclocheilus anophthalmus. The sequence goes on along the minus strand of JADLZN010006304.1, from coordinate 312,385 downwards.
AATACAATATATAATACAAAGCCACTGTACAAAAATATATAATAGCATATTTGATTCAGATTTAATAATAATCGATATATAATATTTATCTATTTTATATAATTAAGCCTATTAACAAGAAATCGGGGAACGAATATTATTAATATTCATTTTATTATTCAAGTTCATTATATTTCGCATAGGATTATAATAAAATGCTGCAATACAATTATAGTGCTACATTTATACTTTTTGACATGCAATTTACGATATAATGTTATAATGTGTACTATCATATTTTTAGTGTGGTTTAATATTTTATTTTAATCATTTTCATTACATTTATGCATGTAGCAAAACAAAAGCAATTGGTTAGAAGAGCCAATAATATAATAATAATAATAATAATATATATATTATTAATTTTGCATAACCATGAGAATCCTCTGCTGGTCTTAAGTCAAACTGTTTAACCATACCAAAGTTTTGGGAAAGAGCAAAAATAGCATGCGTTGCACTTCATGGACAGTTTGAACTTGCTCTCCTCATCAATCAGGTGCTGGTGAATTACACTCTTTGACTCACTCACGGGAATCAATAAATTCAGTGCCTCGCTGCCTGAGTCTGTCTGCATCAGGAGCACTGCATAATTCTGCTTTAGACATGCTTTGAAGACCAAATGAGCATCTCCAACAGGTTACAGGATGCATCAGATGCATTAAAGTCAGACAGAGTCATGTTTGGAAGAAGATTAGGAGCAAAGTGACACCGCCAAGGGGAGTGAGATGTCATTTAGCCGGCGGAAGAATCTGAGTTTGAGAGTAAGTTGGGAAGGTAAGTGCAGAAGTGAATGTTGGAAAAGCTTCTGAAATGTGATATCAATGCAAAGCAGGAGCTGCCTAGATGTTGAAAATGGAGGAGGGGTACGTTTTAAATAGATGAAATGGTTGAAGTGCTCGGGCACGGATGCAAATGCAAATCTGGTTGTTTACTTTGGTGTAGAAATCCGCTAAGCAAAAACTGAATTAGCAAAACACAGTCATCGATTCTTTCTGAAAGCATTTTTTTTTCAGTCAAACACCCTGTCCACCAGAGATCTACTGTACATATTCATCCGAATTAATAAATGGGAACTGTGGGTCAGCTCTAGTATTCAACTCGTGAGTAAACTGAAGACAGGTCTGCCGTGAGTGGCTACTCTGCATTTCTATCAGGTGTGATGAGATAAATAAATGCAGTAATTTCTATCAGGGGCCATAAAATATGCTCCCTGACAGCCTGTGGTATTTATGAACTGAAGCCTGCAACTCAGATTTATTTCTCTCGATGGGGCCGACTTCTCCCTGTTCATCTGCATCAGCATTTGCCCGTGTTCAATTCGGCCCAATGGTGAATTTTTAAAAGGTTGGCATCAATCTTGTGGAACCGATTGCCACATTTAATGAAGTCTTCCCTTCGTTTGCAAAGGTTGACTCGAATGCAGGGGAGAGAGAAAGCCGGGGACATGGCTCTACGCGCATCCAAACATTTCACAAACAGCCATAAAACTGAAAGGAGACGGTCCAGATGCTCTTTCGTCGAAACTGGCCTCAACTACCCCAGTCACTGGAGCAAGCCAAAACAATAGCGAATGATACCGAGTGATACAGAAAATGGAAATGAGATATATTCGGTGAAAAGCCTGTTTACGCCACACAAATCTATTTGGACGTAAAACATCACCAATTTGATAAGGTTAAAACAGAGAGAAGAGTTGGGTCTTTAGAGAACAAACATCTTAAGATTAATTTAAACGTATTTTATATGTTTAAAATACAGCAACTATTGTGCCAGGGTCAAGCATTCCACACGCCCCCCCCCCCCCAAAAAAAACATCTTCAAAACTTTGTCTGAGCTGCCTCTCAAAAAGTGAAATAAAATATGCTTGAATCAATATAAGTTTCAGTAGCAAGCATTTTGCTATCTTCAGAGCTGTCAAACAGCGTAACCGTACTCAATTCCAATTCTCCGCTTTTAATGGTTTAAGGTACATTGGCTTTGGGTAGCATATGGCATATCAATTAAACATCTAATTCTTAAAATACAAACATGGCTACATAATCAACGGCAGCACAAGGCTTGCATTATGTCGGCCACTGGAGTTTTGCCTACAATTAATCATCATTCAAACCCATCAGAGCCACACTGACACAAATCTGAATAACTCCCAGACTTACAACAGAACTGGGAATAAAACATAAACAATTTAGCTCGTATACCACAGCATAAGCCTCAAATTGTTTCTGTATCTTATGCCACTTTAGATCTTCAACATGCTCTACTTAGATCTACGGATGACATTGAGGTCAGGAAAGAAGGGAGTCTGAAGACAGACAAAGATATCAAGGCAAAAACTCAGAGAACAGTTGATGGTTGATTCCTAATAAGGCCAAATGGAAGACAAGTGGACACAAAGACAAGCACTCAAGAATATCACAATGCCTGGTAGGTGGAGGAAGAGGATTGACTTGGGATGAAGGACTGAACAAATTAGAGCAGATTCTTCAAATGAGAAGACAGACACATCCTAGTAGTGTAGGCAGACTGAAATAAGACCGAATTGTTGTTGGACTACCATCAGTGATGAAGTGGAAAACATTTTTGTGTACTGTTGCATGAACAAAAATGGTTGCTAACTTTTACAGTATTTCCTGGCAAGGCAAAATTACAGCCTGGGAAATTTCGAGGAGCCTCATAAAGGAGCTAATTAGTCAGGGTAATCTCAATATAAAAAGCCCAATCCCACATGCTAGAATCTCCATGGGTGGCTGATGAGAAACTCAAGAAGGCATCGGCGTAGAAGCTGAAGCACAAGTCCGTCTTGGGGAGGAGACGTTGGGAACATCTGTCACACTGTGGACAAATTTGCCAAAGACTTCGGTGAGGCAAAGACTGGGATAAAAACGGTATATAAAAATAATACGGCGCAAACTGAGCGGAATCTGGAAGCTGGTGTTTTGACACTCATCCGAGATCCTCGATGACAACACCTCAGCGCTCGCTCCGAGCAGGCAGCCCACACAACCCATGGCTTGTAGACAGCTGCTCTCTGCAGCGGCGGCTTTCCCGCTTGTCATTACCCCACTTAAAGTTCCATGTCAGGTGCGGAGAAGGAAGAATCTTGAAGAATTCTGCGGTGGAATATGGGAGTGTAGATTCTCTAAAGAGCCACAGATCTTTGCTGATGATTCTATTGTTTGTGGCACTGCTCAGTTTGAGTTTACTTGATGTGTACGGAAATTTGCACGCTTTTTAGGGCTTTCTGGGAAAGGGTACACAGAAGAGTGTCTGCAAAACACATTTGAGGATGGTGTCACAACAGAGCTCGTACAGGGCCTGCCTTCCATGAGAACTGGTAGATCAGCCATTGTTTGGAGAGCTGATGTTGAGAAGGTGACACAGAGGTCACCGAACACTGACACCCATCAATCAGTGCTACTCATATGGTGTAAAGAGTAATCATAATCCGAGACGTTCCCATATACGGCCTGTGCCAGCAAGCACCTGCACTATCATGCAAAGAGTCACAGTTGACTTGATATTGAGACAATATATCGAGACAAAAATCCATGTAGGACTGCCACAGAACAAAGTGAAATATGCTGATTTTATCTTGAAGCATTTGTTAGCTGATGCATGTAATTATTGCAACACTGATGGCATCAAACAGTATCGCAAACTAATGATCATTTCAATATAATTCATTATTTCTGTTTATTTATTTTTGACAAATTGCTGTTTTCTTGAGAACACAACCTTAACTCTTATAATCTTGGCAACAGAAGTTATCTACAAGAAAGGAAAAAACAAAACAAAAAACAAAAACGAGATATTTTATTATAAAATAAAAAAATAAAAAAATATTCTATTTAGTGCCGCTAATATCACATAAATTAAATGGTTCAATTAAAATGAAATGGCTGTTATTATAGGTCAAACTTCAAATGCAACATTTAATTTTCACAACATGTTAACAGTGTTTTTTTTCCATTTAGAAGATCCATGATCTAAATGTCATTTTTAAGTTATTCCAAAGTTCAGCCAATATGGCCTATTTACTGAGCTCCAGTAGTGAGTCAGTGGAGTGAATCATGGGAAGGCATAAAAAAGGCTTTCTGCTCACAATGGGAAATATGCTTGACCTTTACATTTATATTGTTCAGCTTTTGGATATAAAATTTTTTCCTGCCTTACTGTATATGGCCCTATCATTCAGAGAGAAATGCCCGAAACCTTGATTCTATGAAGAAAAAGATAAACCGAAATATTAGCACAAGGCAACTTTATGTTCTCTGTCAATCTAGAGGTCAGATATCAGAGCGAGAGATGACAGTTTTATCAGGACGACAAATGGCAACACAGATGAGAGAAGAAGCTCACCCTGAAGAACAACAACCCTAAAATCTATGCTTTGGGAACTGGAGTGACCGGGCCAGTTTGAATGAAATGGTGGTCCACAAGTTGACAGGACACCAAGCAATTTGATGGCAGATATCATATTCACACTGCAATCCTAACATCTAAAGAATAAGACAATTGGTAAAAACAAAATATATTTCAAATTTTTATACACACTTTATATTTCTAAGTGTCATATAAGTATTTAATCTCCATGACAGAGTTGAGATTATTATATTATTATTAAAATATTATTATTCTTTTTTTTTACATCAACACTTCATAGAAATGCTTTGGAATTTCAAACAGGCAGCAAGGGAAACAACTTTACACTCAGTAGTCTGCACACACAGTGATTAGTGTCCTTGTAGCCTGAGGCAAAAAGGTTTATTTGCAGAACCACCAGCATTCACAGTTAAAGGGGTCATTAAACATTTATTCTTTATTGACTATGTTTAAAACAGCTTTCCTATAACTGTAAAAAGCATTTAAATTCGAGGGCATCTTAAAAGAGTCATACAAACAGTAAAACATTGATGGGACCGCATAGTTTGTGTGAAATGAGGCGAGAACAGCATCACACCTTGTAATGCGACACATGTGGGTTTCCTATTCTAAAACCTTTATTATTTTCCATTATTCCTTTGTTTTTAACAATATATTCACTTGCCTTTAATACAAATGGTCATATCACAGGGAAATTCAAGCATTTACATTTTATTCTGAAAAATGAAATCAAATCTTAAATATCCCATCAAATCATTTGATGAACATGTTTTTAACAAATTAGAAAGAAGCCAAATTTCTAACAGCATTTAGCTTACTTTAGCATTTATATACTATAGTGTAGTATTTATTATTAATATTTTGAATTAGAATTTATCAATAATTTGAAAAAGTGGTTATCTGCTAAATGCTAATTTTGTCTTTTAGAAGAACAATACCATGTCCTCAAACCTAACTGACATGGACTAAAAGCCAGAAAAGGGTTATTCTGTAGGATACATTAAATTTAACGGGATGCTAAAAGTCTTGAAAGCAGGAAAAGTCCAACGACAGATTCACAGATTGCTGTTGGACATTCACATAGACGTAGAAGCATGAAATGTAATAATAACACAAAAGTGCACAGTCTGTGATCACAGCAGGTATCGGAGTGGGGAGGCGCGGATCTTCGCTTGGAGGTACAATTTATTCTTCTCCAACTTGAAAAGTGGTTTCAAAAGAGTGAGGAATTAACAGGGTGAGACGCAGTGTGTGAATGTGTGGGACTGGATGTAGGATGACTCGGAGACATCAAACACTTCTCCCCTACAGCTGCCCCTTCGAAAAAACACACTGCACAAAGGGCTTTATTCAAGCCACAAAACCATGGTATATTTCAGAGGTCGGCCTTGTGCAAAAGTTCAAAGAGCAAAACTTCAGACAATGTTCAGAGTGGCTCACTGGAACATCTTATGCTCGTCATGGGATAAAAGCAAACAAGGATCACAGAGAATTTCTGTGAAAATTGGCCCAAGTCAGAATCGACGCCATATTTAATGTGAACAAAACTGACGGAAAAAAGATCAAGTCTGTTCAATGTTGTATAGTACTGTTGGGTACTGGCGTGTTCGATTATTCATCTGATGATACACTAAAAGTTTTGACGACTGAAGTTTATAGAAACCGTGTGAGTCAGAAAACAAGGCAAATACAATGGATGCAGTATCTGAATTGACGGTCAATTTCTTGAAATAAATATTTTTTGATTAACAGCAAAACTAGCTATGTTGCATATACAAGATATGATAGTATTGACAACTACAATATATACAATGATTTGGTTTAAAGCACCTTCGCAATTAAATAAAAACATAAAAAGCAAAAACACAACTGAAAAATACCAAATATTTGTGTGCACTATGCATGCTTCACTGATTAAGCATATTTTAATGCTTATTAGTATCACACATTTACCTTAGCAACATGCTAACAACAAAATGTACTGAAATCAATTCCATGCTCAGTCCAATTTGTGTGGCGCAAAGAGTTTCTGCCTATGTAGATTGTTCCTAATCAGTCACTTTCGGTTCCATGGAGGTTAGGATGTTATTTTACTAGGTTTTGGAACAAAGCTAATGTTTTGATGACTAACTGACCAACAACTGTAACTTCTAAAGCAGTATGACACACTGAACAGACTATATTAGGGTGACCATACGTGCCATTTTCCCATTTGTCCTGGTCAGGATTTCTATATTGCCTAAAATATCTAGGTTTTGGCTTTGTTTGCATGTGCAGACTGATCGGTGTATGACATCAAAATACCATACAGACGGTTCCTAATGCTTTCAAAATGCGCTTGAGGTTTTTTGATGTCATACACGAAGGTCGCACACGCAAACAAAGCCAAAACCTAGATATTTTAGGCAATATAGAAATCCTGGCCAGGATGCGTCCTGGGAAAATGGCACGTATGGTCACCCTAGACTATATACCATCTCAAATCTTTGTTCAGCAGCAATGTCTTGAGGTTAAAGAACTGTCAACTTCTCGTAAAGGCACTGAAATACAAAGTGGGCAAAGCTTGCAGAAGTTTTATGTGTACTGGCCCTAAATGCAGTGCCGGGACCTTCACAGCCTTCTGGCGCACTCAAATCTGGCCTTTTCATTTGGCACAATCACATACCCCCACCAACCTCTCTGCTCTATCAACTATAGGACGGGAGCGGTGATTGTTTATTTACTATTTACTGAGGAAAACCCCACTACTTCCTGCTCATTAATAATTGACATGTTTGAGTTGGATGAGGTACAAAGTCACTCTCCCTCTCTGTCTTCTTCCCTTCAGGCTGTGTGTTTGTGTGTGAGGCCGCTGGGCAGACTGTGTGTTTGTGTTGTGTGTCAGAGCAGACAACAGACTGCGCTCTCCTCAAGGCAGTCTCTCCTGCTTGAGCACTTGTGGCTTGTGGCTGTTTTGTCCCTGCTGAACTTCGGGTTATCAGTGGAAACACACTCAGTTATCTTATGATACATTCTGTTCTTGAACTTGAAAAGGAGGAATTTTCAACTTAGAAACTTCATATTACAGATTGTTGGACTATCTCTCATCCGACAAGACTCAATGAACAATTTCTCTTCCTGTTTTAAGACAATTTCTATTAAAACAAGAAATATAGTATACATGTATTCTTGGAGAAGTGTCTTACCTGGCAACATCAATATCAGTTGTATAGGTAGAGGAGGTTTTGTGTGCTGTATCCTGTGACATAGTGACTTTTCCCAGCTGATACCAAATCCCCAAACCTTTCAGTTCACTGTGGACAAAAACAGCTTGTTTCATTATTGTGAACATTTATGTATACAGTAATGTCTAAAAGTTTGGGGTTAGTAAGATTTTATTTTTTTAAAGAAATTAATACTTTTAATCAGAAAGGACACATCAAATTGATCAAAAGTAAATGTATAATGTTACAAAAGACTTTCAAATAAATCTTTCTATTCTTCAAATAATCATCAAAAAATGTATAACCATTCCCATGAGACTATAACGCCATACAACTGTTTTCAACATACTGTACATAATAATGAGAAATATTTCTTTAGCAAAAAATCAGAATATATGAGAATGATTCATGAAGGATCATGTGACGCTGAAGACTGGAGTAATGGCTGCTGAAATTCAGTTTTGCCATCACAGGAACGAACTTACATTTTAAAATATATTAAAAAGGAAAACAGTTATTTTAAAAAATATATAATATTTCACAATATTTGTTTTTGATGTACTTTTTAATGATCAAATAAAACAGCCTTGTCAAACATACGAGATTCAAATACCATTTAAAAAAAAACGTCTTTATTTGCGGACCCTAAACTTTTGAACAGCAGTGCCTTAAAAAGCAAACAATACTAGCTCAATTGATATGGTATGGAAAGATCAACTTGTCAATAAAATACTAGATAATGTTGTAAGACATATCGGGGTGGGTTTAAACGCTGTTGGAAGGCAGCACCAGTAAAGCAGCGCACTTCATGCCGGTAGATGCCGCAAGCACTGAGGTGCACTCTAGAGGAAACAGGAGCCGGTCAAACACACAAACACCACACACACACACAACACACCAACACACACACACACACCCACCCACACCACACACAACACACAACACCACACACACACACACCACAATACACACACACACACACACACACACACACACACACACACCAGAAGAACAATCCGCTTTGGTTTAAAAATGACAATTCATACAGCATAATAAGCTGGCTCCAGGATATTTACTTTGGTGTTTCTTTACCCTCACACGGAATAGCGACCAAACCATCTGCATTAAATACACACAAATAATTATCAAAAAAACATGATGTCATGCTTGTCATACCAACTCACTCAGTTTAGCCAAAGATATGATATCTTACCCTATAAATGTATAATTAGTGAGGCTGTGCTTTAATTTCCCCTGTATAACCACATCGCATATAGCAGTATCAGCGCTGTGCCTGGGAACCAACTTCACACACAGTCTCTCCTTCCTCAAAGCCTGCTCCTCTGAGAGAGAAAGAGATATAACAGTCATAAAATAAACAGCCCTAATTATGTCTTTCATTTATCAGCAGTCTAACTACATTTAAACCAGAGTGCCTTTATATCCCACAGTCCCACATACTCATAACTAAAACCTACATTATGCATTGATTCCCCCACAAACAAATTGCCTGACCTATTTGTCCTTGGGAAGCCTTATAAACAATGACACGACAATATATGTATAAAAACTACCTATTTCCTAACACTTTATTCAGAGAGACAAGCTAAATATATATGTGCATTAATATTTGAACACCATATAAATGCAACCTATGTGATGTTTTGAGGCTCCAGGCACATATAAGTATATGAAAGCCCATCATAATTACATAAAAATGCCATTGGGTGCTAGAGGGCAATCTTCAGCATCAAATATGTGTGTAAGAAGGATATAAGGGACTTGACTGAGAGTGAAATGGCAACACAGTGGCTGAGGCATCTATTAAACATGGTTTTACAACAATAAAGCGGCACATTAAAACCAGCGCTCAATAAGACTCCGTCTTCTTTTTAGTCATTCCTCCAGAACCCACTACCAGACTCAGCCATTTTACTCCTGAGCCCATCCCATTCGTTTCGAGGCGACACCGGGGCGAGGGCCGTGTAAATGCAATAATAATGGAAATAATAAACATGCTGCCCTCACTCCCAGTGCCAAAATAATATTGCGGCGTTCTCAAAGGCACGGTGAGAGGAGAAGAGAGAAGACGAGAAGGGGAGAAATACATAGCACTCAAAAAGCACTAAAGCATCAAGGGAATGCATTTCATTAATATTAGATAACCACCATCCACTCCCGCTCTGCACAAATAAATACATAAATAAATAAGCACATCATAAAGAAAAGCTGGGTTCTGGCAGAGATAAACAATGACTCATCGTTCTCCTCTCCTCCTACCTTCGGGGGCAAAATGTTTATTTTACTCTCTCGCACTATCATAAATTAAGCTAAACCTGAGCCCATGAAAAATTCACATTCACAACCTCTAGAGAAGCGCTCCCTCAGGATGACTACAGAGAGGAGAGAGAGAAAAATAGAGGATGAAAGCAAAAAAAGACGGAAACTATGCTTACGGGTATCCGTGGTGTCTTGGATCGAAGTGAAGCCCTCTGGCAAACAGTCCTTCAAGTCGATCAACTTCATGTCCATGACCACGTTGCATAAATGCTTCTGCCACAAAATTTAGTGATATAATAATGATTATATGAGTTTAAACCATGATAACAATGAGCCAGTTAAAAGTGTTTCTCAGGGTTAAAATTATGTCTAGAAGCGGGCGGCTTTCAATTATGCATGATCCGTACCTACAATGAAAAGGCCACTAGTATTTTGCAGAAGCGCACACACAAATTTGTTGAATCGCTGCCCTCTTTTAAGCATGCATGCACCTGTGCGCTACCCATCATCTTCAGACATGGCAGCCCAGCGTTCGGGCCAGTCGGTGGCAGGCCAAATTGCTTGTGCTTCAGAACAGGGAGTACTTGAAAACAATCAGGAGCTGTTTAGTTGACATTTTCAAGTATTACTTTTTCCCTCAGCCTTCCCAGCCCGCACTCATTATGGTTCCATTATTCGCAATAATAAATAGCAATAATCCGGCAAAAGCCCTGAAAGAGTGCAGCTAGTGTGGCGTGACGTGATGAGTCCGACATTCTGGATGCCATCGCTACTGTTACCCGGTAGTTATTACCACTACAGACCCTTTTTATTCATAGTTCTGACTTGAGGGTACGAATATGGATGAATGCTATTACTATGCATGAGGCCTGTTTTTTTTTTCTTTTTAAATTTTTTTTTTTTTAATAAAAGATGCAGGAGAGATTTTTTCCATCAGGACCTGCCAAAGGGCCATCTACCTCCAACCCTGAGTATGATAAATCACAAACTGTTTACTTCCCACCACATAATTCACTTGCTAATTCTGTAGAATCTGTTTTTGTCATAGACAATTACAGTGGGGGCCACTTTGACTGACAGAGAAAATAGCCTTTGTTGATGGCACTGCCATGTTTTATTAGCGTCAGGGACTTCAAAACAGTGCAGATACACATTTTAAGACTCCACGCTGGAGAGGTGGCAGAGGGGAATGATGTGCTACATACTAAAACTGCAGCTCTCATTGAACTTGATCAACAGGCAGAAGCATGCTAGAATTGGCCAGGGTAAACCAGCCACAGCGGATTACAACATCATTTCTGAATATCATAACCATTACAGGGCTTAGGAGATGCAGTTTTACTGCTATGATAACAATACAGCACTGCGACAGACAAAAACATTGTTTTTTTTCTGGTCACTGGTCAATTTTGAGATTTTGGACTTTTTGGCTTTACGTAACGTGTTGTGAAAAGAAAAAAAAATCCAAAGTACACTTTTAATTGTTTACTTTATTGCACTATGTGCACATGTAGATTTAATTTACAATACATATCTTTAAAGGCCATTTTCTCAAAATTTGTTTTATCTCTCATTCTCATTGTCCTATGCACTTAGCCAGAAATCTTTCAATTCAATAGCACTTACACCAAACTTTACAGTCTGATTCCTTTCTATAATCAATTTTTATTTTTATTTATTTATTTATTTTACAGAGGAACTTGTTAATATATAATGTTCTTGATTTTACACAATGATTTTATACAATGTTTTATTTCCAATTAGAAATCACAACTTGGCTGTTGGTTAGCACTAACCAATGGCCCACATGGCCTAAGTGACGTCAGCAGAAAAGGAAAGTTGTTTGAGAGGAAGAAGTCTTTACATTTTTATTAAAGATTATATAGTCAAATAATATGCACTAATGAATCTTTCACACACTGTAAAAAAATATTTTTCGAAGTACTAAATAACAAAGATTACTGCAGTACATTGAACATTTCATGTTTAATTCAATGTGTTACTTGCTGTGTCTTTGTAATTGCTTGTGAAATTTACTAGCAATTTTTGAGTGAAATCTGTTTAAATACCTTTTACCTTTCAGTGGAACAAGACTAGAATCGTGCATTAAATATGGTAAATTTAGATTTTAAGAAGGGCCAAACAGTATTTGTCAAAAGAATAACTAACTGAAAATGATGAACTGAATCTGGTTATGACCCATAATGCTCAATATTGCCCAAAATTACTGGTTTGTCCAGCAAACTGCATTAGTAAACTTGTGAGATATTCACACGTTTTAAAGAGAAACAACATTTTTTCTATAGAGAGAAACATTTTTGAGACCAAAGGCTAACGTGAGATCAATGATTTACCATGTGATAGGAGTCTTGAATGTATAACCACATGTGTGTGATAGAGTAGTAGTGCCCTTGAATGTGGAATGAAATACCATATATATCATGACATTTATTAGTCTACAGAACGTCTTGATTACTTGTGTAACCCTCGTTCCCTGAACGGAGGGGAACGAGAGTATGTCGTGGGACTGACGAATTGGGATCTCGCCCGAGAGCCGACTACGCAACAGAGATGGCAGAGAACGACTTCCAGGGAAAGACACGGGCTTACAGTGAGGGGAGCCGTACCGTGGAAGAGTATACATGTGGGATCACCCGAAGGGGGAATCACTACACACGGGCACCTAGCCAAGCACAAGGGCTGACCTTGGGCATGCAAACGAGTGCTGAGCCTGGCGTCTGGCGCTCCGCCACCCCTGACCGCCGAGGGTGCGGGAGGAACTCCAACAGGGTTCGCCATGGGGAACTGAACTGAGAAGCAGAAAAGCGCACGTATCCGCACCGTAGAGGGGAATGGCTCAGCAAGCGTGATCGACACAGAGCGGGTCCAGCGTTACTGCCTACCTGAGGCTCTACACAAGAGGACATGGGCTCTACACGGAGATTATAGAATCTCGCAAACGTGTTAGGCGTCGCCCAGCCAGCAGCTCTACAGATGTCTGCTATCGAGGCGCCCCGCGCCAATGCCCAAGAAGATGCCACTCCTCTCGTAGAGTGAGCTCACACTCCGAGGGGGACGGTAACCGTTGGGCCTGGTAAGCTAAGACTATAGCCTCCACTAACAGGGGCAAGTCTTTGTTTGAAGACAGCCTTTCCCTTCTGCTGTCCTCTGAAGCAGACAAAGTGCTGGTCTGAGGCCCTGAAGCTCCGCAAACGGTCCACGTAAATGCGCAGAGCGCAAACGGGACAGAGCAGAGCAATGGCTGGGTCCGCCTCCTCCCGGGACAGCGCTTGCAAGTTCACCACCTGATCCCTAAAAGGCGTGGTGGGAACTTTGGGCACATATCCAGGCCGGGGTCTCAGGACAACGTGAGAGTTACCCGTTCCGAATTCTAGGCACCAATCGTCGACCGAAAATGCCTGCAGGACCCCTACCCTCTTGACCGAGGCCAAAACGGTGAGGAGCGCTGTCTTTAATGACAAAAACCTTAAGCTCTACTGACTGCAGAAGCTCGAAGGGCTCCTCCTTCAAGGCCACCAGGACCGAGGGGAGATCCCAAGAGAGTAACAGGTGAGGGCGTGGAGGATTCAGCCTCCTTGCCCCTCTGAGAAACCTGATGACCAAGTCGTGCTTCCCCAGAGACTTACAGTCTACTGCCTCGTGATGTGCGGCCCAAATGCGCGGCAACATACACCTTGAGGGTGGAGGGAGACAGCCTTCGCTCCAACCCATCCTGCAGGAAAGAAAGCACGACACCGATCGGGCATCTACGGGGGTCTTCCCGGCGGGAAGAGCACCAATCGACGAACAGGTTCCACTTCAGCCTGTAAGCGTGACTGGTAGACGGGGCTCTAGCTGAAGCAATGGTGTTCACTACCGCTGGAGGTAGATCACCTAGAACCTCCACGTCCCGACCAGAGACCACACGTGGAGATTCCACAGGTCCAGGCGTGGGTGCCAGAGGGTGCCCCCTCTCTGAGAAAGGAGATCCCTCCTAAGAGGAATTTGCCAAGGAGGGGCTGTAGCGAGGAGCATCAGTTCCGGGAACCAAGTCCAAGTGGGCCAGTAAGGCGCCACGAGCAGGACCTGCTCCTCATCCTCCCTGACCTTGCACAGAGTCTGTGCAAGAAGGCTCACTGGGGGAAATGCGTATTTGCGTAGGTCCTGAGGCCAGCTGCATGCCAGTGCGTCCGTACCGAGGGGTCCCTCGGCCAGGGAGTAAAACGATAAAGTGGCGCCAGAGCGAGCCATACTGCTTGCACTCGAGGCAGTAGTTGATATGCCGTGCAGTCGGGGGCACCGACCAGAGCGCCAGCACAGCTGCATTCCCATTGCACAGGAAACACCAGCCCCTGGTGGAGGCATTGACCAACAACAGGACTGATACTTGCCATAGGGAACCACCCCGTCAGAAGAAAGGAAGGATCCGACCAGGGCTGAAGGTCTGTCTGAAGGCAGCACGGGGGGTGACGGAAAAATGGTAGTGCGTATAGCCATTCACATCTTCAGGACCGGTCGTGAATGAAGAAACCGAGCGGCGTGAACAGCGGAGCTGCGGAGCATATGCCATAGGAGCTCTGAACTGTTTCCGTTGGAACTGCGTCTTGCTGGAAGGGGGAAAAAAAACCTAGGCAGTTCAGCATCGACTGGGCACGCTCTACTGAGAGACGTGCTGAGAGGTTGACTGAGTCCAGCTCCATGCCGAGAAAAGAAATCCTCTGCACCGGGGAGAGTTTGCTATTTTCCCAGTTGACCCAAAGACCCAATCGGCTGAGGTGACTGAGCACCGTATCCCTGTGTTCGCACAACTGCGACAATGCGAATGCCCGCTTCCCTCAATGGAATGAGGGCTGCCTCCATGACCTTGGTGAAGACATGAGGCGACAGGGATAGCCCGAAGGGGAGGACCTTGTACTGATACGCTCGCCCTTCGAACGCAAAGCGGAGAAACGGTTTGCGTCGAGGGAGAATCGAAACATGAAAGTACGCGTTCTTGAGGTCGATCGCGCCGAACTAATCGAAAGGACGGATGCATTGAAAGATGCATTTCTGCATCAACATTCTGAAAGGGAGCTTGTGAAGGGCCCGGTTCAGAACGCGCAGGTCCAGGATTAGTCGTAACCCACCGCCTTTCTTGGGTACGATGAGGTATGGGCTGTAGAAACCCGACCTCACCTCGGCTGGAGGGACCGGCTGTATCGAGTCCTTCGCCAGCGAAGTGAACCGCAAAAAGCCGAGTTGATGGTTATCACGAGCGCAGCGAGACGGCTGGGGAGCACTAAACAGGCCTCCAGCGACCCGGAACAAGCGGGGACCAGGAAACACGGAAAGTACGGCAGTGGGGCAGCGGAGTGGAAACCAGGGAACCAACCGGGAGGCGTGCGTCCGGGTGGGGTCTGCTGCACGGGCGCCACTTACCCTGGTCCCAGCTGGGGGGGGGCCGCGGCGGAGGCCATCGCATCCTGAACGGCTCCCCCGCACACACTCTCCCACCCCACACCCCCCACTGCACGGCACCGACTGCCGAGCGGGGGCCGGGCGTGGTGGAGATGGGTCTCCCCGTGCCTAGCACCCAAAAACTCTGCCCGTCATGGAGTACCATCTCCGCGGGGGCGAAGAAAGAGTTTGGACGAAACTGTCGGTTTGAAGTATGGCGAGATGAGCCCGCAGGAGTCGGCTAGAACGTAGCAGTCGGGACAAGACAAAAAACGCCGCCCGACAGGAACCAGAAGGACGTATCTCCGAATGGAGCCGTCGACTGGACGGATGCGAAGGAGTGGAAAGGCAGGTCACAATCTCCTGAAGAGCAGGATCCAAGAGCTACGGGTCGCCCGTCTCGCCGTGACTTCGGCGCCGATACACAGGAGCGAGCATGCGTGAAGGGCCGTCACTGTGCGCAGTTCCGGCAGCACACCTGGGTCGAAGCACACCCGTCATGCAAATGCGGTTCAACGCCTTGGCGGTGGAATTGCAGGGGGCCTGGCGTTGCGGTCGGAAGCGGCCTGTCAGCAGAATGTAAGCCTGTTGGCCCACCAGCGTGGACGAGGAACTTACAGGCCCGGACAGAAGGCGGGAAGACCTCCCAGGCGGCCGGCGGCTTTGCGGGGCAGAGCTGCATTAGCAATTAGCCTGCGCTCGACGGGGGGATGTCCACTACCCTGGGCCGCCCCACGTCAGAGCGGTGGTGAGGACGGAGGGGGGGGGGGGGGGGGGGGGGGGAAGGGCACAGTCGGTTTCTGGCAGAAAAGGTGCCTTCCAAGAAATTAGATAACTCCTCATGCACTTGCCGGGAAGAATGGACCGGAGGCGGTTCGACGAACGGTGGCTGCGACCCCAGCGAGGAACCAAATCATCCAGCCTTGAGCGTTCCGGGAGAAGGAGGCGAGGGCCCCAGTGCAGCCCGACACTACACGGGAGGCCAGGGAAAGCAATGCGTGCGAGCTCTGGAGCTGCAGACTTCGGGGCAACGCCGCCCACTATTCGTGAGCTGAAGGAATTGTTAAGAAGGGAGACAGTACCAGCGCAAGCCCGACATGCCGCGGATCTACGCATAGAGCCTAGCTAGTCCCTCGACTGGCAGCGACCTCGAACATCCTGTGACATCGGCACTGTTGCTACCGCACATCGAACGATGATGGACTACACCGCCCTGTCGGGGAACCCAGGCCACTCGTCGGAAAAACAGGGTGGTGTGGAATCGCCAGGAGGGGACGATGGACTGCAGAGGCCCGGAGCGAGGAGAGTACTCAGTCCGGCCGGGAAGCTCTCACCGTAACCTCAGGTCTCCCTGACCATGAACCGACGTAGCCCTCCGAGGGGGACGCGGGAGGGAGTAGAGCGGGCGATGGGACAAGGGGGAGACCCCCCCGTGTAATGTGGATGGTATCTAGAACGCAACCCCGTCGCGATGGTCATGTTCCCGCCCACTGAAGAAAGATATCCATGAGCGCTGCTCAGCGTGGCTGTAAGACCAGGCACTGCAGACGCAGCGACATGACCATCAGATGAAGCAGGGAGCAACCACAGCCAGAAACGACCGACGCTCGTGAAGCCTCTTTAGAAATTGTCTCTTTTTGAGGAAGAAAACCCTCAATCAGGGGGAGGTTGCGGCGAGAACGCAGCAGTAATGCAGCGGCAGCTCGCCGAGGTTCAGCTAGGCTGGATGGCAACCCCTGAAACGCCGTAACACCAACGCACAGCTGTTGCTTCCAAACACTCGCCACGAGAAAAAATTTTTAGTCAGAGGAAGGCCTCGACTCCGACGCAGCGCGAAAAAAGCTATGTGCGTTGCAATGCGCTCTCCTTATAACCGCTCGGCGGTGGCAGGGGTGAGCGTGGCGAAACACGGCCCGCCAACATTTATTGACTTGTTTTGTTACACTCAAAGGTGATTGGGCTCTTGGGCTAGATCCCAATTCGTCAGTCACTGACGAAACGTAGAACGTGACTGACTGAAAGAGAACAGGAGTTTCCAACCATTTTGATGCTACAATGATGAGTTCTAAAATATTAAATCAGCTGTATCCATTTATAAAGGTGCAAGAAAACTTAAAATGTTTTAATATATGGGCTAAGATAAAAAAAAAAACATTTTAAAAATAATTATTAATTAATCAGTGAAAGGCATACTGTTGCAACAGTGCATATAAAAGGAAAAAGTAGATGCACTGGTGAGATATAACACTGAATAACAATGACCCACCAAAACGAGCTCATTAGCAACAGCCTATTTTCGACATCCTCACAAACCCTACAAGCAACCCATCAGCAGGCTAGACTAAATTATGAACACAAGGTCTGTTTAAATAAATAAAATTTTTAGTAACTTTAATCCTAGACAGAGAACAACTATAGAATGCTTCCTAAAAAGACATGTTATTTTTTGCCTTCACTTACACAGCAAATGGAGGAACAATAAATATAGGGCAGCTCAAGCTTTGCATTGTTCACCTTAAATGAAGACCGATAAACTGAACAGCATTACTGGGCCACCTGTTTCACTTTCAAGACAGATACCCGCACATAAAAAGGCGCTCATTCTCAATTTAGCTCAGCCAAACGAGAGGTAAATGTTCAAATAGTTTCAATTCACAGAGGAATCTTTTAAAATAGGTGATCCGTTAGCAGTCATATTGGATGGCTGTTTGATGTGTCATATTTCATAAGCAAGAATCCCCATAACTAAAAGTTTGACATTTTTTGGATGTTTTCTCCATCTTTGATGAATGGCTGGGAGGTATCCAAACTGTCTACAGGGACCAGGTTAATTTAGCCAAATGAAATTGTAAACTACTAACACGCAAAGTTGCGTTTATGAATAATCATAAACCAAATTCCTTCGGGAGAACCGGAGATCATCAACACATTTTCAAATGCAAGCTTGCTGGGACTTCATACATCAAATGAAAAAAACAAAACAAAAAAGCAATTCACAAATCATTCTAAATTCAGAGTAGTATCCATTCGGGTCGCTACTCACTTTAAAGGACGGAACAGGTTTCGAAGGAGTTTGTGATTCACAGATTTTGAGCGAACCTAAGGGGACAGACTGAAGCAAACGGGGCAACACACTCTATGACGGCGTGTGAAGAAACTGGAGAAAAACTTGCAATGAGCATGTTAAAACGTACACGTTTTCACTTACATTTTTGGGGGATGGCAGCTAGGGTGACGCCAAAGAGCGCGTGTGACCTTGGCTGCATATTGCGTCATTCCACGGTTGGCGTCGACGCCTTGTGTTGTGCATTCCGTGCCACGACAACGTCGACCTCACTCGAGCATGCAGAAAGGAGTTTTTGGTGGTCGCGGTGTGCAGAGAGATGTGACGTATAGCGGGGCGCGACATGGGGATCCGCGCAAGGGGCGTGGGGAGAGAGACGCGGTGCAGTGAGGGGTTCCATTTCACACTATTGACTCGTGGGGGGCGTAGCATGAAAAAGATATGGCGTAAATTAAGGCTGAGTCGAGCTGCGACAGCCAGGAGTCTCATTAGAGCCCTACGCAAGTGGAGAAGAATCTTCAGCCTCCAAAAAGGGTAAAAATACCATCAGCCCCCCTCATGGGACAACAAGGATGAGACAAGACCTCACAAAGAAGGCCTTGAACAAGCTAAATGAGATTCATTGTCCTCTGTAGAGAGCAAGCCTTTCCGAAATAGTTAAAACAATTGTAGTGATGCAATCACAATTTAAGAATTTGCCACAGAATGTTGAATTACAACTGCAATGACAGGGAGTGGAATTTACTGAATTGAAATTCAATAATCACACAACAGACAAGTTTCATTAGCAAAACAAACTGTTTTTGCGACAAAATAATATGTGGAATAATATATTTTTATGTTAGGAATTTTCATATTAAACAGATATTTGTTGTGTTAGGTCCAATACTTCAAATCATCAAGTACAAAACAACAAACATGTGTTAATAAATATAATACTAATATATTAATAAATATAATATTAATATAATATATTATATATAAATATAAATAATATAATATAATATAAATAATTAATATTACAAATACAATATAACATAATATAATATCATATAATATAATATAATATAATATAAGGTCGACTTTGTTAAAGTATACATTTAATAAAAAAACTGCATAATCAATTGTCTTATTTAGTTGATCATTAAAATAAATATTATTAATATAATTTACAGATTACTGAACCACTTATAAGGGGTACAAATTAAAACAAACTTCTATGAAAAAAAATGTTGTGTGTATGATAACACTTTTATGGGTAATTTGAACTGAAAAATCAAATGTATATAAAAATACAATTATAGCAGTTATATGAGTTTCATTTAAAATTAGTAATTTAAGTACAATTATGCATCCTGTTTACCTCAATTCTACTTTTATTCATAAACTGAACTGGAATTGAAGGAATAGTCACCCAAAATTTCAAATTTGCTAAAAATTTACTCACCTTCAGGCCATCCAAAATGTAGATGAGTTTTTCTTCATCGGAACAGATTTGGAGAAATGTAGCCTTTACGGTTTGTATGAAACACAATCCACCACCAAGGCAAGTGATGTAGTGTAAGTGTAAATTACTCCAAATCTGTTCCAATGAAGAAACAAACTCATCTACATCTTGGATGGCCTGAGGGTGAGTACATTTTTAGCAAATTTTCGTTTTTGGGTGAACTGTTCCTTTAAATTGCCATTTTAAAATGAATATCCCACAACTCTGAAGTGATCTTTTGTGAGGTCTTGACAGGCATACATTAAACTTTCAGAAAAGACAGACAACCTGACAGGAAAACGGACTGGTGGACAGAGACAGCAAGAGTCTATATGAGCTACAGCCTCAGCAATCGTTGGCTAGGACGAAAACTCTCAGGAGGAGTCTATACATCAACCACAATATCCTCTCCTCCTTCCCAGCTCCCTCCTCCCTTTACAAGACAACCCGTCCTGGCCACTTTTTCCAGGTCAGTGCCCCGCTCCTCTTGTCAGAGTAAACAAAGAGCCGGAGCTGTGAAGCCCAAAGTCAAACAGGGAGGAACCAGGCACCAAAGGAGTCTGTATGCCACCACGTAACCAGGGCAGGCAACGCAGCCTGAATGTGGAAACAGTTGCTAAGCACTGAGACTAGGAAAGGGAGGAGCGGCAACTCTACTTTTCTAAAAAAAAAACACCTTTGTATTTACTCAAGTGACACTTAAGTATAAGTCTTCTGTGCCTTGTGGTTTGTTGTTTGCTGATGCATTATTCGTCTGTTTAGAGGTTGTTGATAAAGTTCTGAATGCTAAAACTAACTCCATTTTTTATTTACTCAAGTGAAGTTTGTTAATAAATAAACAACATAAAGTTTGATATTTTTGTTTGCAATGATGCTGGATAATCAGTTTAAAATAGAACAAAAAAATAAAACACTTGGTTAAACTAGCTCTTAAAAACAAACATCTTTCCGTTTTTGTTTATATTACACTGTGGGAAGGTTGTTTTGTTTGAGCAAATAAAACAAAATCATTTCATTCTGCTGGTTAGACAAGTACTGGTAAAAACTATTGCTAATCAGAGTTTAAAACAGTTAAAGGTTTAAAGTCTTGACAAATATAGCTACTAAAAACAAATCTTTAAATTATACTTGGTTAACGCACCTATTCGTTTTTGTTTATATTAAAATTTTGTTAATATGTGCAAGGGGAAAATAAAAGTGTAAAAAAAACAAAAGTGCAAATAATTATAAGATAAGTATTGTTGAAAGTTGTTAATAAATTTAATATTTTCAAAGTTCAAAGCACTTGCTAACTTTTGTTTATATTTGGTTGCTCAACTATTTTGGTAACACTTTATTTCGATAGTCCACTTTAGACATTCTATTAACAGTACATAACTTTGCAACTACATGTCAACTAGCAGTTAGTAGAGTATTAGTAGACTGTCTGCTTAATATCTTCTAACACTTTCTTTGTCAACTTATTCTACTAACCCTAAACCTACCCTAACAGTCTACTCTGAGAGTTAGTAGACATGTAGTTGCAAATTAATGAGAATTAGTTGACATGTAGTTACAAAGTTACTTATAGTTAATATAATGTCTAAAGTGGACAATCAAAATAAAGTGTAACCCCTATTTTTAATAAACATGCTCATTTGTGCAAAGAAAGTGAGACATGGATTGACAGAAGCTGTTAATAATTTTAAATGGTCTAAGTCCAAAAACTTGCTAAAACTAGCTACCAAAAATCTAATTGAAGGACTGATTTTTATATTTAGTTGTTTAAAGGTTATTAATATGTTTGTTTGCACAAGCAAAGTGACACAGTGGACAGATTGGACAGTTAGAAGCTACCGATAATCAGTTTAAAATAGTCAAACTTCAGAACACTCATTAAAACTAGCACTAAAACAGAAATATCTGTCCATTTTAATTCATATTTGGTTGTATAAAGGTTGTTAATAAATAAATGTGTTTGTTTGTGCAAGCTAAGTGAAACAGTTGCATCCTACTGCGTGCGATGGAGGGAAAGGCCAAGCGGAACAGCGCCTCTGAGAACACGTTGGTGCCATGTGGCGTACACCGGATCCTCAGCGCCAGTGGGCAGAACCCCAGCAACGTGCCAACCCACAGACAAGCCGCCGGAGACGGCATCAGTTGGGGACTGGCGGGTGAGGCGGGAAGTGAGAGAGAGAGAAGAAAGAAAACACAGGGAGAAGAGGAAAGCAGAGAGGAAGAACTCTAGCTGCCCGTAAGCTTAACGCAGAGTTGTTTTATACAGTGTTTGCTTTGTGCTTTGTTTTATTCACAAAACTTCCCCTCTCTCTTTCCGCCCTGGTTCTTTTCTCAGTCTTTTCGAGGCACACCCACATACACAACAGATACACACACACAAAACATTTTCCTAGAGGCCATTGATACTGTTGTCCTAGTTTCCCCTCTCAGCGCTCTGGGATTGCTGAGAGTTGCAGAAGCGCAGCCACCCTTGTGTCAGTGCCATCTGAGTCCTAAACAAACACAGGGCACTGGTGCCAAGCTCTGTTGGAGGCCTCATCTGAAAGAGTTGTTAAAATCTATCCTCAGGGTAGGCCGAAGGATTCACAGCTTTTAGTCGGCCAGAGGAAAAACAGAAATAAAACCAAACCTTATCAATAAAATATGTTACTGCCTTTTGGGAAGAGAAGAAAATAAAAACATAATTTTTTACTTTTTAATTGTTCAATTTTGAGTTAAAATGCAATTTTACAATGTATAACAAGGCTCCAGGTGAGTAAAAAATATAGTAAGATTTCAATTTATAAATATATACTAAATATAAATATATAAAAAAAATGTTAAAGAAAATAAAAAAAACAGATGTTTCTAGACCGGCTTATCAGACTACATTTGATTGTATTTGATTAAAATACTTACATTTCTTATTATTATTTTCAGTTATGTTATTTGATTTTTCAGTGTAAATGTATCTGGATTAATGACTGATTATTATATTTTTATTTATAGATTTTAGGTTCCAAATCACATATATTTTTTTGACAATTGCAAACTCACAATAGTATCCTCTGGAGTTTCTTTCTTATATGCCTCACACAATATCAGTGATGGCTTCGTCTGCCGCTCGCTTTACCACCCGCGATGTTTCCGAAGACTGCCTTATAGTACATACAATTACAATAGTTACAATAGTTTATTTTTATAGCAAAACGAAACAGCCCACACATCCCACTAACACACAGTACTGGGAATAAATAAAGACTAAAATACAGGAAGAAAATGCAAAACACTGAGCTGTTGACAAGGTGTAAATTTATTATCACCAGAGCATCCATAAAGACTTGAGCATCTAATTTTATTTTTATATTAATATATATAAATGTTTTTATTTCATAAACGACCACAGACCCTTTAAAATAATCACTTTTTGTTGCTTTGCAGCCTGAAATGAACAGTTTTTGTTTTATCCAGCTGTATCTACTCAGTGCAACTTATAACATCCAAGTGAAAGATATACCAACATGTCAGAAAAAAAAAATACTTTCTGCACTTCTAAAAAATAATTTTCTTCTTAATAATATACTTCACTGTGCTTCTAGACATTGATAAAGCCTTAAAAAAAAATATATATATATACAGGTGCATCTCAATAAATTAGAATGTCGTGAAAAGTTCATTTATTTCAGTAAGTCAACTCAAATTGTGAAACCAGTGTATTAACTAAATTCAATGCACACAGACTGAAGTAGGTTAAGACTTTGGTTCTTTTAATTTGTGATGTTTTTGGCTCACATTTAACAAAAACCCACCCAATTCACTATCTCAACAAATTAGATGACTTCATAAGACCAATAAAAAAAACATTTTTAGTGAATTGTTGGCCTTTTACTGTACATGTACTCAATACTTGGTAGGGGCTCCTTTTGCTTTAATTACTGCCTCAATTCGGCGTGGCATGGATGTGATCAGTTTGTGGCACTGCTGAGGTGGTATGGAGCCCAGGTTTCTTTGACAGTGGCCTTCAGCTCAGCTGCATTTTGGTCTCTGTTTCTCATTTTCCTCTTGACAATACTCCATAGATTTTCTATGGGGTTCAGGTCTGGTGAGTTTTGCTGGCCAGTCAAGCACACCAACACGATGTTCATTTAACCAACTTTTGGTGCAGTGTGGGCAGGTGCTAAATCCTGCTGGAAAATTAAATCAGCATCTTCAAAAAGCTGGTCAGCAGAAGGAAGCATGAAGTGCTCCAAAATTTCTTGGTAAACGGGTGCAGTGACGTTGGTTTTCAAAAAACACAATGGACCAACATCAGCAGATGACATTGCACCTCAAATCATCACAGACTGTGGAAACTTAACATTGGACTTCAAGCAACTTGTGCGGAGCTTCTCACCCTTCCTCCAGACTCTAGGACCTTGGTATCCAAATGAAATACAAAACTTGCTCTCATCTGAAAAAGAGGACTTTGGACCACTGTGCAACAGTCCAGTTCTTCTTCTCCTTAGCCCAGGTACGACGCCTCTGACATTGTCTGTGGTTCAGGAGTGGCTTAACAAGAGGAATAATACAACTGTAGCCAAATTCCTTGACACGTATGTGTGTGGTGTCTCTTGATGCCTTGACTCCAGCCTCATTCCATTCCTTGTGAAGTTCTCAAATTCTTGAATCGATTTTGCTTTGACAATCCTCATAAGGCTGCGGTTTCTCTCGGTTGGTTGTGCATCTTTATCTTCCAAACTTTTTCCTTCCACTCAAATTTCTGTTAACACGCTTGGATACAGCACTCTGTAAACAGACAGCTTCTTTGGCAATGAATATTTGTTGCTTACCCTCCTTGTGAAGGTTGTCAATGATTGTCTTCTGGACAACTGTAAGATCAGCAGTCTTACCCATGATTGTGTAGCAATAGTGAACCAAACTGAGATACCATTTTGAAGGCTCAGGAAACCTTATGGGTGTTTTGAGTTGATTATCTGATTGGCATGTCACCATATTCTAATTTGTTGAGATCGTGAATTGGTGGGTTTTGGTTAAATGTGAGCCAAAATCATCACAATGACAGAACCAAAGACTTAAACTTTCAGTCTGTGTGCATTGAATTTATTTATACAATTTGAGTTGAATTACTGAAATAAAAAAAAACTGAACTTTTCCACGACATTCTAATTTATTGAGATAAATTGTGCACTTCTTAGATATATATAAAATATTATAATATATATCTAATTATAGAATAAATATATATAATATAGTAGTGTACGGAACTTATTCAGACCCCCTTAAATTTTCCCTCTTTGTTATATTGCAGCCATTTGCTCCAATCATTTAAGTAAATTTTTTTTTTCGCTTACTGTCCCCAGCACCCAAACATAAAAATTGACAGAAAAGAGCACATGAATTGTTGACAAAGTTTTTCAGAGTATTATTAAAAAAAGAAAAAGAACGGAATATCACATGGTCCCTAAGTAGGTTCCGCACCAACCGTTTGTCTGTTAGAACACTCATATAATTTACTCAGTGGCTGTCTCCATTTCTTCTGATCATACAACTGAGATGGTTCTACACCTTCAAAATTGGTCGCTGTGTTTGTGAAATTATCGGGCTGATTGGACTTGATTAGGAAAGCCCCACCCCTGCTATATAAGACACTTACAGCTCACATTGCTGTGCTAGCAAATGAGAATCCCTGAGGTCAAAGGACTGCCTGAAAGATCCGCAAAGACAGAATTGTGGCAAGGCACAGATTTGGCCAAGGTTACAAAAACATTTCTGTTGGACTTAAGGTTCCTAAGAGCACAGTGCCTCCATAATCCTTAAATGGAAGACGTTTGGGACGACCTGAACCCTTCCTAGAGCTGGCCGTCCGTCCAAACTGAGCAATCGGGTTATAAGAGCCTATGTGTTCTAGTAGTTTGAGCAATACCCACGAGGGAATCACTTGGGCTGCTCCAGAGCTGCAGTCGGGATATGGGCGAACTCTTAGTACGAAAGTCAACATCACTGCAGGCCCTCCACCAATCGAGAGGCCTTTAGGCAGAGTGGAAACCGAACGGGAAGCCTCTCCTAAACAGTTGCAAGACAACATGAAATTTTGCTAAAAAACACAAACGGATGAAGGAACTCCATATGGGTGATAAATATAGTTCTCTGGGTCTGATGAGACCTTGGTGGCCTTATTCTAAGCGGTATTTGTGGAGTAAAACCATGCACTTGCAATCAGGCACCTGTCCAATACAGTCCCAACAGTTAATCATGGTGGTGGCAGCATCATGCTGTGTTGGTGTTTTTCAGCTGCAGGGACAGGAGGATTGGTTGCAATCGAGGGAAAGATGAATTTGGCCAAGTACAGGGATATCCTGGACTAAAACCTTCTCCAGAGTGCTCAGGACCTCAGACTGGTCCGAAGGTTTACCTTCCAACAAGACATGACCCTAAGCACACAGCTAAAATAACGAAGGAGTGGCAACAAATTCACAACAACTCCTTGACTGTTCTTGAATGGCCCAGCCAGAGCCCCTGACTTAAACCCAATTGAGCATCAATCTAAAAATGGCTGTCCACCAACGTTTAACATCCAACCTGACAGAACTGGAGAGGAACTGCAAGGAGGAATGGCAGAGGATCCCCAATCCAGGTGTGAAAAACTTGTTGCAACTTTCCCAAAAAGACTCATGGCTGGGGATTAGATCAAAAGGATATGCTCTAGCGTAAACATACGGTGGACTACAAAGTCTGAATTCTTATGACCATGTGATATTTCAGTTTTTCTTTTTTTTAATAAATCTGCAAAAATGTCAACATTCTGTGTTTTTCTGTCAATATGGGTTTCTGTGTGTACATTAATGAGGAAAAAAAGAATAATTACAGTTAAATGATTTGAGCAAATGACTGCAATATAACAAAGAATGAGGACCATTTAAGGAGGGGGTCGTGAGATAGGGCTTTCCGGGGACCCGCTGTAATAATATAGGGATGGGGTGAAATGCTCCAAGACAACTCTTTTCATGCTGAACATCAAAATGACCACAGCTTGATCACGGGTGGGTGAATGTCAGATGGCTTTTTGTTTCCATTGAGAAGGGATTAGGTACATTTTAGGAGGGGGGTGATCCTGTTCCACTCAGATTGATGGATCTTGTTTTAGTTTTATATAACTTAAGTACCTTTATTTTTTCTGACATGTTTTTGTTTTTAATCTTTCAGCTTGATGTATAGTAAAATGTGCCACTGACTAAAATACACTGGATAACAAAAACTGTGTCCCGGTCTAAAAAGAGCTAAAATTCAGCAACAAAATGTGATTTTTTTAAGGGGGAGGGGGGGATTATTTTCTATACCCACTGTATATTAAGATTTTTATTGTGCTTTCAAGATCTAGTTTTTTTGCTTGACGTAACTACTTGGAAATCAGAGCACAGTTTCTCAAGTATATGTGCTCTTCGGTATTAAAAATAGGTTTGGCAGACAAAGACACAAAAACACAGAGCCACACACATATGCACAGGTGGAATGAAAGACAAAGCGTGATATATAAAGATATAAATATATCAAAATAAACTCTTTCATAAAGGTTTTCAGTACCAGACTGAACTGTCAGTGTCAGTAAACTGAATGAAAGTCATTGTGCTAATAGCTGAGTGTATGAGCCTCCTAAAGCCAGAGAAACAATCATGCGGCAGGTCTCGTTTGTACACTAAATAAGCTGCAAAGACACAGACAATAATACTGCTGAGGGCCTAATTAGCAGGGTAATTAATTACTGCAAACCTTTTTTCCCCTGTAATGAGCTTCAGATATATGGAGTGGGCTGACATTATGTTCTGAACTGTTTCAGATGAAATGGTTTTAGTGGCGGCTGTATTTAAAGATGAGCGATCTACATTCTCACATTAAAGAGTGGGAGTAAACTTTTCACAGCGTAAATGCCACCAGCAAATCTCTGGAAATGAGGTAGTGCTTGCAATAGTTATGGCCTCTACTCTATTTATTGTTGTCTTGTACATTTATAGAGATGTTAGAACATTACAGAATGTTGTTTAAAATGATTTCTGTTAGATATGCAAAAGCATTAGGATGCTTTATCTAAAAAGCATAATACATTATGGTGGAAATTTACTAAAAATGAATTGTGCAAAAGAATGACAATGCTATTTATTTGCACTCGCTGTCTGTGTTGTCTTAGAGCCTGATTCACTAAAGGAATTACACAAATCAGGTAAGTATGCAAATGCATTCAGTAAATTAAAATAAAGACACCTTAAACAACTGTTAAAAATGGCAAAAATGTATTTGTCTGCATTGCAATATCATTTGCTAATTTACATATAAAAGATGCATGTTTGCCCTGGAAAAAAAATAATAAAATAAAAGCTATTTAAAAGGATAGTGAATACATATTCAGTCATTATTTACCCACTCTCATGACTTCTGTGCAACACAAAAGAAAAAAGAAGAAATTATGAAAAATGACTCCCACACAATGGAAGTCGATAGGGTCCAATTTTGTTTTAATTGAGTTTTAAAACAGTCATTTAGGTTTGGAGGGACATGAAGTGAGTAAATATTTACAGAATTTTTATTTTTGGGTGAACAGTCCTTTTAAGTATTATTTTAGTGCATTTAACATCTGGTTAAACTGGTGGTTTATATGTTATATTTTGTTCTTGTGTTCAAATTCTGAACACAAAAACATGGCGCAACTGCTTAGCTCACCTCTAAGACAAAGAACTAAACAGATAAATGTTGTGATACACCTTTAAGGCTTTGAACGATAATAGGCCTATGTTAGGACCCAGTGGTCCCAACACAAATGACCTGAGATGGAGGAGCAATACAAACATAATTAGGCTCCACCAAGTGAAGTCTCTCTAAACAACAAGCCATGGTGATCAGATATTTTCTAGGAAATCTAGATCAATCGTTGTCTATTTTCGTCCCGAGATGCTTCAGCCTAAGTGGAGGGTCCTTTGCCCTTTTATTAAATTACGCTTAAAGCAACCTACTGGAGTAAATGACAGAGTTATTGCATTCAATCTAAATGTTTACCGAATTTATTGCAATTATGGTTATTAAATCTACAGGATTTACTGAAGCAGTGGAGGGTCTGTGTATAAAAAGTCGGTCGGAGGGACTTATTAAGGAGAACCGAGGATGGCAAATTAGCTTATGGAGGGAGAATGATTTCTTTCTTGTGTTAATTTGTACACTAATCAATGCAGCCTTTTCCTAACTGTGCTGGGCTATTTGATTGTAAAGCAACTTTAATTGAAAAATGGAGGCCAGGCTGTCCAGACTTGGGGCGACTTTTTGTGGCACTAATGATGCACACTCATCTTATAGTGTCTTTATGTTAAAGATGAAAGAGGATGGGGCGGATCAAGCTTGCATTGCAACGGATGAGGCAGCACACCCCACGTTTGATTACACCATCAAGCCATTGCATATAAAAACACTCAGACAGAATGAACAATGGTCGTAGTCAAATCTACCTACTTCTGAACATGACATTCTTCCGTAAATTAAAACAACAACAACCACTAAATACTACTATTTACCAGACAGCATTGCTACTAAAGCATTTGCATCCAAAATGTAAGATTGACTTTAAAGTCA
The DNA here is from genome assembly GCA_018155175.1 of Sinocyclocheilus anophthalmus. Classification (NCBI taxonomy): domain Eukaryota; kingdom Metazoa; phylum Chordata; class Actinopteri; order Cypriniformes; family Cyprinidae; genus Sinocyclocheilus; species Sinocyclocheilus anophthalmus. Next base: position 282,906 of record JADLZN010006304.1, on the reverse strand, counting down.
AAGTATTGATGTTGATGCATTTTACACAGAGTTGTCAGAAAAAAAAATGAAAATTACTTTTTTTATTACATGTGAACATCTAGTGTAAATATGACCTGAGCTGCTCAATTACAGTTTGCCCAATTATGTTTTAAGATTACTCTATATCATAGAAAGCATTTCATTCTGTAGAAAGCATTTTATCATTCTGTATTTTCTTCTATTTCTTCTAAATCTATTGTTTTTTTATAACTGTTTTTAAAAGTATTTGTTCAGTTTTTAAATTATTTTTTTAAATTATTTAAATCAATATGAGTCAGCCATTTACAAAGTTAAGAACATTTTAAAAATAAGTCAATTTGGTCAAACAGTAGCTGGAATCAGCGTTTCAAACTGTCACAACGTACTGTAAACACAAGTGTCATTTATTAGCGTCTTTCTTTTTCCGCACAAAGTCTGCAAAACACGTCGTAACGTCATCGCAGCAGATTCATGAATTTAATCGAGTGTGCTTACCTGAGGGAACCAGCACAAATTGCGTAGGGAATATCTCTACTGAGATAACATCCTCAAACTTACATTGTCCTTTTCACTTCCGCAAGTACAAGTAGCCTATTATCGATGTGACAAATTATTGAGCAAGAATGTTGAGATAAGGATCAATAGTGACACCTGTTAAATACTTGGTTTTACCTAAAAGGAGAAGCAGGTCTTTTATATATAGCCTCCTGAGATGGAAAACGTCAAAACGTTCTGAAAATATTATTATATTATTATTTGTACAGTTGTTTTGATATGATATGAACATGTATATTTTCAGCAGTATTATAGAAGAAAGCATAGTGCATTTACTTTGCATGTAAAATGTCGAACGAACTGGTTTGTTAGATATAATATTACTAAAATAAGAATACAGTAACAGAGATTTATACATTGTCAATATATGAGTAAGTATAGCCTAACACTAATAAACAATATGCATTCAGTATCAAATTATGTCCTTGAGCAGCTTACACATTGTTATTGTTAGTCCTGTTATAATTGCGAACATGCAATCTGTATAGCATAAAATACTTCTCCAAATGTCAAGTACTGAGTCATATTTGATACTTTAATAGCTTTGTCATTGAATAGGAACATCATTCTCATATATTACCAGGTAATATGGCCTATATATGTTCACAACACACACACACACACCAACACACACACACACACACAAACACAAAAACACACAAACACACACACACACACACACACACACACACACACACACACACACAGATACAGATCTTTAAACACTAATCATTAATATAACATTGTTCATCAGAAAACACTGGTTCATACAAATATTTACTTTATATTTATTACTTTATTTAAGTAATAAACATTGAAATTCTAGAAAATAAATATTCCACAATACCATCCTGTAGAAGACGAATAATCTGTGTACATGCGTAAGGAGGCTCGTATACCCTCGTGAAGCACAGCGAGGTGGAACAGATTACGCCACAGCCAATTGCGTGGCATAAGAATACATCAGTCTGCATCGTCTAATGGCATTCGCACAGTGGCATAATCCTGATGGATTTGACTCTGTCATTGCCTTGAAATAAGTTTCAGAGAAGAGAAAGAACACAGAAACAACAGCAAAAAGCATCTGTTATCAACCTAGTGTTCTGCTGGAGCTAATAATGCACAATAAGATCAAACACACAGGAACTAAACAAGATTTAATGAACATAATAAGGTAATGAGACCTCTTACGTTCAACATCACTCATGGAAAACTGACAATGAATCAATGCCCGTGGCCCAGAGCAGGCGCCCGCCACTAGTGTACACTACAGACGTGTCAGTGAGAGACTAATGGATGCCATCTCAACTGAGACTTGCTCTGTCAGTTTGGCTAGCAACCAAACCGCCCAAAAGCTGGAGAAAGACGCGTGGCAGATATAGCGAGAGCGCTACATGTGTTTTATGTCAGAGTGCGTATACAGCACCGAGGCACGTCAGGTCACGCTGCAGCAGTGCCACCTGCTAAGTTTCGCTATGCATAGTGATATAATGGGCCTTTGTCAATATTTCCAGACCCGTTGAGATGCTAAAGAAGCATGCAAGTCATCCCGAAACAGTGTGGCACTGAACATAGTACAAACTATTTATTTGGTACTTTAACCGTACAGTAGCTAACACAGGCTGTCAAGCAATATCTCACGCACTTCCTGCAGTACAAACATCTCCACTAACTCCCCGAGCTGTTCTCCTTCATCCTGCTGTGTTATAGTGTCAGCTGAACTTCTCAATGTCACACCTGACTCTCCTGACTAAGGTGGAAAAAAAAACACTACAAGCTTTCCTCTAACACCTCAGCTAGATTTCACAGACAGGCTGAAGTTGATGAAATAAAATGTGGAGTGTGGAGAGATGTTTTCAGAAGAAAGGAGGAAAGCGGGAAAGTGACACACCTGTTAAAGTAATGGTCTAATTATGGAAAAGGTGGTGAAGCGCTCAACGCGAAACAGTCAGCGATCAGCAGCATTCTCACACTAACTGTGAAAGCCGTCAGCCATTATGGGCTGGTTTTAATGCACGCCCGACGCATGCTGGGGATTTGCGGGTAAGATGAATGATGCCCGCATGTGTGAACACATGTGTGTGTGTGTGATGGGGGTGGAGATGGTCCGCTGAGCAATGCAGATGGTATATGGGAGGGGGGATCATTAGATTTGAGGGTGCTTTGTTTGCAGTGCTGCAATTCTTACATTCCAATAAACTGCCTCTTCAGGTCCAGTAAATGCCACCCGTACAGTTCACTTTCACGGCCCTAAACTTCCTACAAAAGACCTTTTGAAAGGTACTAGATAATAAGGAACTGCAAAATTCATATAATGCTGTTTAAATGCCATGGAGCTCAAATAAACAATGAAATGGCATATTTACATCTATAGAGCGTGTGCTTGAGGAAATAGTTCCTTTAGAAAGTTCCCAGATTTTCTGCATGAATGGGAAAGCAGCATACACAAATTTATATGCATCCCATGAAGAGAATGTGTTCTCTGTGTTTAGCTATAACAAGAGTGTAGGATTCTCAGATCTGTTTTAGCATATTGTATCACATGCAAATCAATCAATTCCACAATTCCTCAGATTTCCAGAGTAAAGTGCAGAATGTGCAAAAACGTCTGCAGATTTAATCTGGACTGTACATAGCTCAAAATTCCAAATTTAAGTATTCAGAATAATGATAGGAACTCCACATCCAGAAACACATAAAAGAGTCTCCATGCCAATATTCCAGCTTACAGATACACTCTTAAAAATAAAGGTGCTTCACGATGCCATAGAAGAACCTTTTTGTCTAAATGGTTCCATAAAGAACCTTTAACATATGAAGAACCTTTCTGTTTCACAAAAGGTTCTTTGTGGTGAAAAAAGGTTATTCAGATTACAAAAAGGTAAGAAAGAGATGGTTCTTTAAAGAACCTTTGACTGAATGGAGCCAAAAATGGTTCTTCTATGGCATCGCTGTGAAGAACCTTTTGAAGCCCCTTTATTTTTAAGAGTGTATGCAGCCCTCAGTCACATAGACAATGTCAACAGATATTATAACATATATATTACAACCCAAAAATAGGCTACAGGTCTGTTCCCATAACGCTGTGGAAAGCACAGAAAAATAAATAAAAATAAACAAATAATGAAAAAAATTAAATGACACAGCTTTGATACACTAGACAGAATGAAGTGTCTATTTATTTGTTTATTTACATGTTTTACTTCTTTTTCTTATAGCCCATGACATATTTATATGTTTGTATGGAACGTTGTAGGCCAGCACATGATATATTTATATACAGACAATTACTGTAGAATAATCTTATATCATTTATTTATCTTAATTTTATAGAATCAACTTTATTGCATGTTTTCCAACAGCTATTTTCTTAAATGTTCAGGGAATGTTTGATGCTGTCAAGTTTTAAGAAAAGCGTTTGAAAAAGGCTGCAAATGCCTCTCTTCCATACATGTGAGAAAGAAAGGTCATTGCCTGTGTTTTCTAATTTACCAACACTTGTCTGGGGACCTACGGAGATGGAGATTTCTTTGTTACCAGGCAGTGTAATAATATCCTTATCTCGACCTGGGAAATCTACAGAAGCCCTGGTGACCTCCGTCTCCACGCTCAAGCCATTATTTGCGGAAGAGTGAAAAATCTGCCACGCTCGCTTCAGATATGATCCCCTCTTCGCTCCCTTGTCCCCCCTTTTACTAGCAAGCATATGAAAAAGGTGTCTCTTGAATAGCTTATAATAATGTGTTTTAAGAAGCATAGCCTTACTGCACCCAGAGGACGCAGCTGAGTGCCTGGATGTAATATCCATGTATTTCCTGCAAGTAATTAAAGGTCAGTTTGGGTTAGGCTACAGTTGCCTGGCTGGAGAGAAGCACTCCTACTCTCTTTTCCTCACATCAGCAGTGATGCTTTGCCAAATGTGATTACGTCTTTTTTAAGCCATCTGTTTTCTTGGCACTACCAGTGCATAAGTTAAAAATGTACCCTTATTGCTATTATCGAATACACCATCCCAACTCCGTTGCCTTTAATCAGGCACGCTATGGTGCTCATTTCAACACTAATGTTATAATGCTTAAGGAGACTAAACGGTTTGAATGCTGTTGCAAAATGATTCAATTACATTTATCAGGACTCCACTCGAATCAAAATTAATGTGGACTCAACCTCGCATAATATTTCCTGACATCCTCATTGTTTGATTTTAACCCGAGTTAACAAGGTCAGATTTGCGACCCTGACTCCAGCGGAGGCCACCGATACTCTTTTGCTGATAGATTCAACTGCCAACCTTGCCTCGGTCACACGCACACTGACACGGACACATCGCACACGCAGAACTCAAACATTTGCACACACATACGCATGCTCACGCTCCAGCGTCTGGCAGGAGGTCTGGCTCGTTTTGACTGGCTGCGCCTCGCTGCCCTTGTGCAGTGGTGTGCCAGTTGTGCCTCCCCCCCATCACTGCGAATGCCACCATCTGGTGAGCCACGTGGACATCATAATCTCCCCTTAATTACATTAGCGCCGCAATCAGTTACTGCATTACAAGGCCCGGCGAAGAGCTTTTAAATCTTGGAGGAAATCATAAATAATTGCACTAAGTACCCGGCGCCAGATGTGCATGCCAACTTGGCGGGTATGAGATAAATAGTCACCCATGCCGATGACGCTGTTCAATATTGGTGTTTTTTTTTGGACGATGTCATCCTTTTTTAGCCTTTGCTCTCTCTCTCCCTCCATCATCCCATAGTTCTCTTGGCTCTCCTCTCTACTGCTGGCATAAGGAATAGCAAGCGCTTATCGTCCATTACTGTTACACTGCTGGACCTGTTGCTGCAGTTTTGCAGAGCAGTGAAGAGTGGTCATCTGGACATGATCAAGTATCATGTTACTTCATTGGTTGTAGATAAAGTTATTTGAGGAAAGATCATATTTATTTGTTTTGAACAAATTTTGGCATTGTCATCTGTCATTAATTTGAATTATCACATCAAAAGTGCTTTCATGCATCGCTGCCTTGTCTCGCACCTCATCTGTGTTGGTTTATGTCATGATCACAAATAGATGTTTAATGTCTAAATGTTCTGAGGAAGGGGAAACGCCATTGGTAAAGCTGTAATGAATTGGAAGTGGAGACAGATCTTTTCTTTTTGTGACGTACATCTGAGCTTAACAGATCATCGGAAAAGAAAATAATGCATGGTGGGGACTTGGTTCTATGCATCAGTTGCTGATTGGATTTTGAGATGTGGGTGTTGCACTCAAAAGTGGAGGCTTTTTATTTCATGTTGACTTTAAACATTACTAGGCCTCATGTACTAATAGTTTCATACAATTTACATATTTATACTTATGTAGCAAAGGTTCTCACAAAATTTCAGCTGTATTCACAAGTGCATACATTTCTAAATTTGTTACCTTGATGATTATGGATTACTGTAATACAGAAAAATAATAATAATAATACCGACTTTATTTTATGTAGCACCTGAGCACATGAGACATTCCCAAAGCACTGTAGAGTAAAAAACAAATAAACAAACAAACAAAAATAAACACTGTACAATATCAAAATCTAAATACATCAATGAAAATAAAAAGAAGAACACACAATAAAACACAAAAAAGCAATACAAAAGTCAATTTAAAGACATTCTAAAATAAAATGTTTTAAGATTTAAAAAAAAAACTAGTCATTTTGTTTGCCTAATTTTAGCTGGAAGAGAATTCCACATTTTTGGGGCATAAGAAGAGCATGTGGCTGCAGCTAGTAATTTGCACTAAATGCACATTTATATAATTAGTGTAGAAATAATTTGATATATAAAATAATTATAGATAAAATATGTATTAGTGTGTCTGTGTAAGTGTTGCTTCATCTGTAAAATGTCCACAGTTCACTAAATACAAATAAAATGCAAACTTAATTTAGAGGTGTAGCATAAAAAGAGGTGCTACAGTGACAAATGGTCAATTATAGAGTTAACAATTATTTTCTAATTGCTTTCTTATCACTCAGTTTGCTAATTGTTTAGAATAACGACAAATATCCAAATTCGTCACTCATCATTTTTAAAGTCATCATGAACTATCATGTCTGGCAAGAGGAGGCAGAGGGGAGAATGATTCATAGGACCTGAATCGATTGATTCACAATTATTCACTTATTGTGAAAACACAAACGACTGTAGCATTCATCATATTCAAATGAGGCACTAAAATACATGATGCCTGTGTTTTAGTGAGGAGCAGACTGCCTTTGGCATTTGTGAGTGGGGAAAGAAAGAAAGAAAGAAAGAAAGAGAGGTCTGTCTATGTGATGGAGAAAGTGATGTCGACTTGTCATATTCATTTTCATCACTAAAGCAATATGGCTCTCAAGTATGAAACTGATTATAATTCACTGTTAATTTTATTCAGCTCTTTTTTCAGCCACGATGACTCAGAAATTAATTCCATACATTAAGCCTAGTGTATGTACAGTGTGTGTGTGTGTGTGTGTGTGTGTGTGTGACCACAGGCCCTTTAACTCCTCTCATTTGCTTTCATTCCAAGCAGACCCTTGTTAGAACAAAAACCAGAGGGGGTTGACGAAGGAGAATTCCAGGTATTGACTAAATATATCTTTTCATTTATCATAATTTCTTCTTCTCACTTTGTCGCAGCTTCACTGTTTAAGGAAGATGGATGACACAAGATGTTGTCTTGCCTTTCAGACTCTTTCTGCTTGGGTAAGTGTGTCCAAAGCGGAATTATTTTGCCAGTTTATTACTCTCCAGTAAGCGGCTGTCACTGCGTTCCCACTCGTGTCACTTCCTGTTCAAGCCTGTGTAAGGGCTTATCTGAGTGGTGTCAGCTGTCAGATGGCTTGTCAGCCATTGTGGGTCTATAGAAACATAGCTGCAGTGGATCCCAATTGTAAATCAGTATTTAAATGGAGCGCACTTTTAAATATTTGTGTTTTTCTGGTCTCATGAGCCTCATACATTTAGGCTCTGCGCTTATGAAAATAGACAGTTATTTTTAGTGAATGCTGAAATCAATAATTCTCATCTATCAAGGTACCAGAGCATGTAGAGGTGGATGTTTAATAGCTTTATGTGGCTGGTGTATTGTAAACGAATATTATTGATTTGCAAATGCGGCTTGTTCAGGTGCCAATCATCCAGACGGCAAAAAAAAAAAGTGTTTATGGAGTTGGATAGCAACCCTTGTGAAAAAGACGTTACGGGCCTTTAGTTAATTTTAAAAAGAGTAATTTATTAAGGAAATATATATTTTAAAATAATGTAGTATTATGGAAATAGTATATTTTAAAAGAATAATACTTAAGCTGAACTGAATTAAATATGTGTGCGACACTTAATTGTCATCTTGTTTACAATTCAGAGGACAATGTTAATATTTATATGGTGTAGTAGTAAGTGTATATCAATGTAAATAGGATGAACTTCAAAGTGCTTTTTGACCCCCTTAAGTAGGACGTACGATCTATTATGTAATTTCATTATTATTTCTATTGTCTTTGAAATATGGTTAAGTGTACTACTGAATGGTACTGACAACTATTTGGTAACCTCAAAATGATACTTCAATATAATTTATATTGATGAAACATTATGGTCGTGTGTGTTGAAATATGTGCAAGGTATCATTGATGAAGTTACATTAAGTCAGTTAGAGTACGCTAAAAGATGATTAATCTTCAATGTAATATCAAATAACACACTACAGTTATAAATAGAATCAAGTACTTTACATGTGTTTTAGTATGTTAGTCAACACATCAAAATAAGTGTACATCTTTAAAGCTTGACAAAAATTATTTAAAAATAATGTATTAAAATGTACTTTAAAATAAAACTTTTAATTTGGCATTTTTACAAAGCTCACTTTTTAAAAGAGAACTTAAGTGTGTTATATAAAATTGCACTCTCTTAACTTAAGTGGTCTTTTATTTCATTAATATTATATTATCTGCAAGTACATTTTAAAAAAAAATACTTTGGAGAACATACAATCCTATCGTGTGGACATTGAATACAGTTAAGCGCACTTCATTTCCATAAATCTGATCAATCTGAATACAGAACACATTTCTAAACCTTACTCCCCCAAATGTTAGCATCAGCATTAGCATTATCACAGAAGTAAATAGTAACCAACTGTGTCTATCCAATCGTATAAATATCCGATCAAGGCCCATACATACTTTACAAATCTTTGTTTCTACGCTTAAATTATGTATAATGTCGAGTCTGAAAACTGCAATGTTGCCCTTAAATCCCTCCAGTGTCCCCCATACTCGTTTGCCCTGTGCCACAAGGGCAGCCATTAATATCACAGGGGGACGATTCCCCTGGTACTGTGACTTATGAGAGGGGGTCTTGCTCGCGACTGTGACACAGACCCTGCTGGAGTGGAGAGTCGTGGAAAACGCTGACTTCCTCATAAACCAGACATGAACCCCAACCATCTGCTCCACTGCTAGTTACCTTCAACTACTGGTCTTATTGCTACCACCTGTAATACTTCATCACAGAGCAGCTCTACAGTCAGCAGTTCACAGCACCCAACTTTTATTTGAACTCCTAGCATTTTTTGGAGTGCACCTGTTTCTCTCAAAAGGTCAGTAACTACTGTGGTTAGCATGTGGAATGTAAGTTAAGCAATGCCTTTAGAATGGGCTTTTTCACACACACCCACAGCACACACACACACACAATCATCACACACACACACACACACAATCACAAACACACACACACACAAACACATGATTATGGTGTTATTTTATATGTTTTACAAGAAAATAATATTTCAGTCTTTCTATTTCAAAATTTCACATTTAATTCAATGTGTTACTTGCTGTTTCTTTGTAATTAATTGTGAAACGTAGTAACAATTTCTGAGTGAAAATGATCTCTACACTGAATTTTTCCCCTGAAAAAACATGCACACACACACACAAAACAATATTATATACTATATAAATATATATATTACTATATTATATATAATAATATAATATTTCTGTCAGGAGCACTATCTCAAAGATGATTGACAATTCGCAGTCAGTGGTTGGCGGTATGGTTCGTTCTGGGCAAGAACTCCCTGCCCGCATCCACAGAACAACACCCACAAAAAAACAACCACAAACCCGCCTAGCATGGATGAGAGTAGGGAGAGCAGCGATAACCCCCAGGGTAAACAGAACAGAACAGAACAGTACCAACTTAAATGTATTGCAGATATCGTTAAAGTTCAATAATGTTATGTACATATTTTAGAATTAGTCTGATTCAAGGAGAATCAGAAGGTTGAATCCCAACTGACAGAGGAGGAGTTCGGGATGGAGGAGGGTAATTAGCTATTGAGCAAAACTGCTGATAATACTGAGGGACCTTACATATGAATGCTTAGATAGGTGTCGTATTCCCACAGGTTGATGGGGATCAGCTGAGAGTCAGCTGATGCGAGCTTGACTAAGGTGACCTGCCAGAACTAATGCTACGCTTGATATATATATATATAGATATCTATATATAGAGAGAAGGAGAGAGAGAGCAGAGATATCATAGATAGATATATTAGATAGATAGATAGATAGATAGATAGATAGATAGATAGATAGATAGATAGCGTGTGTGTTATACAACAATATATATAATGTACAACGTGGAAACGTGTTTGTACTGTGCTTAATTACCATATGTTTAGGATTACCATTACATCAGAAGTCTGCTTGGTTTTGAGCATTGACCACCATTTAACTCAAATGGCATGTAGTCAGGTATATTTGTTACTATAGTGCTCTGAAAGCTTTACTTTATTGTATCTCATGCCTCTGCCAAACTGCAATCTATTACCGAATTAAAAAGCGGTAACATTTGGTAGCCGTAAATCTATCAACAAAACATAGACAAACAAATGCTGATTGAAAGCACAATGACTACAAAATAAATGCCAGAGGTTTAAATGCATAGTGACTGTGCGCCAAGAAACTCAAAAGGATTTTTTTTAATGACATAGTACTATCCCAAACAATGAAGACTTTTTTTTTTTACAAAGTACATTTGTCACTATATTTGTCACAAAATAAATAAATATATACAATTTATTGAGTGAGTTTGACCTCACACAGCATAAAATCTCTATCACACACAACAGCAATGATCACAAATAGTCTGTCAATTAGCATTGCATTTAAATGCTAACAATGCCATATAAACTCACGCACGAACTCACAAACAAACATTCGCGCACACACACACAAATCCACCCACTCAGACTATCCGTAACCCCCTTCCCAAACTCGCCCAATATCTTCCCCTCGGCATTGTGTTATTTCCATTATTATTAATATCTGCCAGCTTAATTTTCAGCCCTGTCATAACGTGACAGCCTAAATGACTAGAGACAATCGCTTATTGATAACTTTCCCAGCAAACCTACCACTGGAGCCAGCTGATCGGGCTGCTCTCTCACGTTGCGGGCGTCTCGCATGGTTGAGATAATGGGCCACTGCTCCCATGCTGAAACAGATTGAATGTGCAGTCAGTCACTGTCTTACTGAATCATACTCCAGTCTATCAGACAGACAGACTCGGATTATCATTTTACAGAGGTGGGGGGAGAAAGATAGCAAGGGAGAGGAACAGAGACAAAGATTCCATGTGTTATGTCATTCAATTTTGTGTTTATCCTGGTTTCACATTTAAGCCCGAGACATCAGACTGAATGTGTTAAGCTAGTTTCCGATATTCAATATTCAATTCTGGCTCCAAATTCCTGATTTGTGATGAATGTCTTCCTCTGTCAAGTGCCCCGTCACTCACATCGGTGGAGAAATCTCTATTATGATAGCCGACATTGCTTCACTACTCTGTCAAAATAAAGGTTATCAGATCGGGTGTCAATAGGACACCATACATCCGCTCACTCACTCAGTGTCAAACCTGAGAGCCTGTATGACACATAGACAGACATTTCTAGTTATACAGGTCCAAAAATGTCAGTCTCAGCAGCAGTCGGCTGGACTGGACCTGTAATGGACTGGTTTTCCGCTAGTCTCAGGACTGAGGTGATGTGACTTCTACCCTGACAACTTTCGCTGAAAGAAAAGAAAGTGCTGACTTTATGAAAGATAAATAAACTGATAAACAAACAGACAGTTAGACTCAGCCAGAGAATCCAAGGGGAGGTTTTTGAAGGTTTTACCACACCATATATAGCAAAATGCGATTAATAATACATTAGGATTAGACAACTGGACTGGATGCAGGATATATGAGAAATATGGAAAAAGAATACAAAACTAACAAAGGATACTTATATAAATGTAAATATACAGTGCAAGCTGTATACAAAAGCTGGACTTTTGTAGGAAAACGACTGCACTTTACTACCTGTCAGCCTCTTCATTATGAAAGAGGGAGTTTTTTTTTTTTTTTTTTTTTGAGAGAGTAGAGAGGAGCTATGAGAGGGAAATAATTGGCACGGAGGTGTAAAATCCCCCCTCTTCAGTGCCAGCTGTTTAAAATATGGATGGTGTTGTTTGGGTTTGTTGGTTTCTGTTGGATTCTGCTGGGGTGTGCAGTATATTACTCTGACCTTTTTTCGAACACACTGGAGAAGTAAACAGAACTTTACAATGATGGTTTCTCTTGTGAGCTGAAGAAGTTTTTTTAAGATCTTTTTTTTTTTTGTAGGTTTTGGTTGGATGCTGACTTGTGGTAGCTGCTCGGTGAAGCTCCAGGTTTCCTATTAAGATCTCTACATCTCTACAATACCTTAGAGAGGATGAATTTCACAAATGATGAGATGCTTTTAGAAATGTCTTGTTAATCGTAAAATGCATATTAGATATAGTACAGTGTAACTGCTTTTTTTGCATAGAGTTATGATTTTTTAATTTAGACAAATGTCAAATCTGTTTTACAGTAATTTTTTAAATGAATTTAAGAAAAACTTCGTGTAGTGGAAAATGAAATACAAAGATGAAAATTTTAGGCAAAGAAATTATACTTTTTTTCTTCAGAGCATCTTTGATTATTTTTTTTATTTAGTTAACTGATGATTTCATAACCTTAAAAACTTATTTCAGGTAATATTTTGGTTTGTTTATAGTTATTCAGGACAAATGTCACATATATTTGTGTTTTGCATGTTTTGTTTTATTAAATTTTAATAGAATATATATAATAATATGTATATATTATATATATATACCTATATACACATAACATATACGATTATGTATTGAAAAAAATGGAAAGTACTTTTAAAGTACTTTAAAAAAATACGAGTAAGCGTTTTAATTTTACATAGCCTCTTGATTTATTTATTGTTTCTTCATGTGTAAACGAATGAGATGAAATATTAACACACGACACACAAATCTAGTAGTACTTAAATTAAATTTATAACCACGCATGACATATTACTTTATACAAAATACAAATAAATATAAAATTACAAATAAATAAATATAAAATAAGAAATTACAAATAAATAAATATACAAATAAATAAAAATAAATATACAATAAATAAAGTACAAATAAAAAAATAAAAAAAAAATTAAAAAATAAAAAAAATAAAAAAAAAGTAAAAAAAAAAAAAATATATAAATAAAAAAAAATAAAATAAAAAAGTAATAAATAAATAAATAAAAATAAATAAATAAAATAATAAATAAAAATAAGAAATAAACTAAATAAATATATATATATACGGGGTACGGAAAGTATTCAGACCCCCTTAAAAATTTCACTCTTAACAATATTGCAGCCATTTGCTAAAATCATTCAAGTTAATTTTTTTCCTCATTAATGTACACACAGCACCCATACTTGACAGAAAAACACAAGAATTGTTGACATTTTTGCAGATTTATAAAAAAGAAAAACTGAAATATCACATGGTCCTATGTATTCAGACCCTTTGCTCAGTATTTTTTAGAAGCACCCTTTTGATCTAATACAGTAATGAGTCTTTTTGGGAAAGATGCAACAAGTTTTTCACACTTGGATTTGTGGATCCTCTGCCATTCCTCCTTGAAGATCCTCTCCAGTTTTGTCAGGTTGGATGGTAAACGTTGGTGGACAGCCATTTTAGGTCTCTCCAGAGATGCTCAAATTGGGTTTAAGTCAGGGCTCTGGCCGGGCCATTCAAGAACAGTCACAGAGTTGTTGTGAAGCCACTTTTTCGTTATTTTAGCTGTGTGCTTAGGTGTCATTGTCTTGTTGGAAGGTAAACCCTTCGGCCCAGTCTGAGGCCCTGAGCACCCTGGAAAAGGTTTTCGTCCAGGATATCCCTGTACATGGCCGCATTCATCTTTCCCTCGATTGCAACAGTCGTCCTGTCCCTGCAGCTGAAAAAACACCCCCACAGCATGATGCTGACACCACCATGCTTCACTGTTGGAACTATATTGGACAGGTGATGAGCAGTGCCTAATTTTCTCCACACATACCGCTTAGAATAAAGGCCAAAAAGTTCTATCTTGGCCTCATCAGACCAGAGAATCCTTCAGGTGCTTTTTAGCAAACTCAATGAGGGCTTTCATGTGTCTGCACTGAGGAGAGGCTTCTGTCGGGCCACTCTGCCATAAAGCCCAGACTGGTGCAGGGCTGCAGTGATGGTTGACTTTCTACAACTTTCTCTCATCTTCCGACTGCATCTCTGGAGCTCAGCCAAAGTGATTTTTGGGTTCTTTTTTACCTCTCTCACCAAGGTTCTTCTCCTCCGATAGCTCAGTTTGGCCAGCTCTAGGAAGGGTTCTGGTTGTTCCAAACGTCTTCCATTTAAGGATTATTTAGGCCACTGTGCTCTTAGGAACCTTAGGTGCAGCAGAATTTTTTTTTGTAACCTTTGCCAGATCTGTGCCTTGCCACAATTCATGATTCTGAGCTCTTCAGCAGTTACCTTTGACCTCTGATTATCCTTCTTGCTCTGACATGCACTGTGAGCTGTAAGGTCTTATATGGACAGGTGTGTGGCTTTCCTAATCATGTCCAATCAGTATAATCAAACACAGCTGAACTAAAATGAAGGTGTAGGACCATCTCAAGGATGATTAGAAGAAATGGACAGCACCTGAGTTAAATATATGAGTGTCACAGCAAAGGGTCTGAATACTTAGGACCATGTGATATTTCAGTTTTTCTTTTTTAATAAATCTGCAAAAATGTCAACAATTCTTGTGTTTTTCTGTCAATATGGGGTGCTGTGGTTACATTAATGAGGAAAAAAATTTAACTTAATTGATTTTAGCAAATGGCTGCAATATAACGAAGAGTGAAAAATTTAAGGGGGTCTGAAAACTTTCCGTACCCACTGTACATACATACATACATATATAGGCTTGCAGAAAATGCATATAACAAAATTATTAAATTAAAGTGAAGGCCCTTGACGTTGCTCACTGTCGCCTTAAATCATGCATGAACATGATAATTATCCAGGCAAGGCTAAGAGGGGCCCATCACGACTGCTTTAAATCCAATAAACGTCCTGACCCGATCATTAGAATTGACCATCTATCAGGACCATCGAGTTGCACATTGTCGTTAGCCGCAGCTTGTAGCGGGAGAGAGTGGCCAATATTTTCAGTCAGCGAGCTGCAAGAGGCATATATAGTTTTGGGTTTAACTTCACAAGATTCTTCAGGTTGGAGATAATAATGATGCTGAACACATTTTAGTCTTCAGCTTGAAATAAGAAGGTACTCTGTGGTGCTCTTATGGTTTCAGGTGACAGCAGCTTGGCAGAATGTCTTTGTTCAGAGGGAAGATGGCTTGACTACAGCCAGTTTTTAGTTCTCTCTCTATGTGAAGAATATCAGTCTTGATCATTTTGGATATGAAACAGAAGTGACATTTTTTTAGTCAAATCGACAGGTTGGGAAGTGTGCCACTTTATTACGTAATAGTGTGGCTGAACTCCGACTCCGCAGAAGAAGATCAACGCCTGCTTCTACATCACTGCTTGTTTAGCTCCGCCCACCAATTGCTTTGTCTGTTATTACAGATCATTTGATATGTACTGAATATTTATGCGTTTTTAACTTAAATCACAGCAGCGTCCATCTTTGAAGAATGTACAGTAGGCTGTCAAACAAACACAACTGTTAGCCAATCATAGCAGTGGGCGTTTACTTCCGAGTCTACAATCCGCCACACATATTCAAACAGAGTGTTCCGATGAGAGGGTCAAAACAGGACAGACAATAGCCTATTACTTCTAAATTATGATGTTTTTTATGTAAAAATCTTGCTGGAATTATAAGTGGACCTCAGAGAACAGTACAAACTAATAAAAATGCAGTTCCCTTTAATTGAATTTTTAGATGTTTAAAATCATGTACACTGTCAAACACAATCATGTAGCTATTATTTTACATAGAGAGGGTCACTTCAAAGGGAAGAAGCAAGTTGAAATCACATGACCAGCTAAATACTAGCTTTATCTAAATAATAAAAACATTTAATGGATAGATATCTAAAATAAAAATAAATAAAAAATACAGGACCAACTAATTTGCATACAGAACACAAAAGACCTGACTGAATATAGACTTCAGAATTGCATCTTTTGATCTAAAACATGTTCCAGGTTCAGAAGTCAAACTTAATAGGAAATCATTACCTCAAACAACAAAAATGTCACGTTAAAGACTATAACAGCTAACCTGTTGATCGAGTAGCTAACACTTGAATGAACCCTGAATATGTAGTTTTCCAAGACCACATGCAACCTAGACCTCAATAGACCACCTAATTAACTCCACCAATTAGAATTCTGAAGGCTGGAAGGCTGAACATACAAACAAACTGTGGTTTCCATAATGATTCCTTCAAAAATGGAGGCTGGCATTCTGTGTTAACAATCCTGCGGGTCTGGCTTTTGCCTTGCTGGTTGGCACCCCCAGGCCTCACAATGCAAACAACAACAGAAAACAACAGGAACAGCTGCAAGAACAACAACAACAACAAAGACGTGTCCCCATTTACCCTTCAGCTGGATTTGCGAGCTTGCTGCTTCAGCGCCATTAGCATCGGATCCAAATAATTCTTTTTTTACATTTGCGGGTGACAATATTCTACACAGCACTGGCTCTCGTTAAGCAGAGGCCGAGGAGCAGGTCGATATTTGTGCGGAGGATGAGTAGGGCCACCAAACTGGCTGCTGTCACACTGCGAGTTCCCCTGCCAGCACAGGCTGTCCGACCTTGGTTTATTGGCTCTCCATTGGGTTTGCGGTCACATTAGATACACCGCCGTTCTGCCGCAAACACCCAAAGGAATTCATGGCACACGATGGGATTCCGCACACAAGGCATAAATCCCTGTATGTCTCAGCCTCTTTTTCTTCATAATCACATAATAAAAGCTATGAAATCATACACAGGCAAAACTTGTTTCATTATGTGACTTTCTTTTTATTGATCACCAGAATGTGAAACTCTTAACCTCATTTACTTTGGCCGTGTGGTTCATCTCAAATTATCAACCACAGATGCAACTCAACCAGATGTCAGATGGGCTTCATTTAGCTCATATAGGTCAAGCCGTAGTGGAATGAGAGATTCCGAGTGAGGAAAAGAGTCAGGTAGGAACAGTGTGAAACAGGAAACAATAGTCACGCCGTGTCTGGGACTTCAGATAGAAGCCCTCTGAGGCTTTTAGATTGTGAAAATCCACATCTCTCTATTTCTCTTTACTTCTTCTCTCCTGTCTTCCTTAGAAACACTTAGGCAGCACACTATTCTTCTCCAGGCTTTGAGCATTGTTCACGTTCTTTCTGCCTAACGCTTGAAAGCACCCCATTTTTCACTCGGCCACTTCCTCGTGGGACCCCAGCCCAGAGAGCAGCATGCAGAGGATATGTTTTATTGGACTGTTGCTGACAAATAAATCTGAATATGTATTTTGGTCATGTTTGCAGGCAGGCGGTGTCCTTAGGGGGTAGAGGTGGGTGATTATCGGCCGTAAATAAAAGTAGCAGGTCATTCACATACTCATGTGCATACTCTTAAAAGCAAAGAGTAAGACTGGGATAGAGAGATTTAAAGAGAGAATATTCCATTTGTGTATTCAAAATCTAAAAGTGTGTACATTGCTATATGAGCTGTATGGCAAGGTGCTGTGGGGGAAGGAAAGTAAAATAAAGACTCTGGTGCATCATTTACTTAGCCACATGATGTTTCAAATTCATATAGAACACAAAAAGAGATATTTCACTGAATGTCTTCTGCTTTTTTTTTTTGTACAATGAAAGTAAATGGAGACTGGGGCTGTCAAGTATTATTACATATAAAAACAAACATCTACATTACAAAAAAGCATCCATAAAAAGCGAAGTTCCATAATGATCGGTGTTACACTTAAAACCATCTGAGGGCGCAGTAGAGTACCATTCGTGTGATAAATACACCAAAATCTGATCATCTTCCTCTCTTTTACTTTTAAATGAAGTTTCTGTTAGTGTAAATTTCAAAATTGGCAGACTGTATTGCCACGTTACGATGCGGCGGGAGAAAACGTCTTTAATGTCGAAAAAGGCGTAATCCACAATAGGAGTTGGGCAAACACACGTAGAAACAAGTAGAACCCCTCCCGGAAGGTGTGTCCTCGCACTGTATGCAACAACAGAGGGAGGCACAGGTGGGAGCTTGGGAGGAGGCTCAGGAGGAGGATGGACAACCGGAGAGGGGGCTAGCAGACAGAGACCAGGGAGGCGACGAAGGAGTATAAAAGGGTGGAGAAGCCAGGGAGGAGCCAGGAGGGGCCGGAAGAAGGAGGCAAGCCCAGCTAGGAACCACGGCCACAGCCATCGTGGCGACATGGCACAGAGCCGACGGAGGGAGGACGCCATGGAGGACAGCCAGGACGATGACTTCCCGAGGGGCCCCGACCCAACTGCGGCGGACCCAGAGGCGTAGCAGGTGGTGGAGGAGCCCGAGGTGGAGACGGAGAGTCAACAAGTCAGGGGGATGCCGAGGATCCGGGAGGGCCAGGGTGGAGCTGAGGGCTCTTGCGACCAAGGTGGAGGCAGAGATCCAGAGATCCGCGGCAGAGCCGGAGCGACTGAGGACCAAAGTGGAGCTGGCGGGAGGAAGGAGCCCAATAGAGCCGGTGGGACGGAGCAACGAGGTGCAGCCGGAGGAGCGGAGTCCTGAGGCGATGGCGGGTCGACGCCCGACCAAGGCGGAGCCAGAGGGACAAAGGAGACCTGAAGAGCAAGCACCATAATGATGGTGGGCTGAGGGCGAGCAGAGGGGCTGCCAGACGACAGCAGTGGAGGAGGCAGGAGCAGGTGGGAGGGCGGGCATTTGTGAGCCTCCGGGCATTCAGGGCTAAACTCTGGATCGGGAGCCCCCTCTGGGCTGAACATGGGAACAGGATGGTGCTCTGGAGTAGCGGACACTTGAGGGCGCTTTCGAGGAGCGGGCACTGGAGGGCACTCTGTACTGGATTCGGGGACTGGAGCCCTCTCCTCTTCTGTGTGGCACATTCGCCCCAACATACTCAGCTCACCCGTGGTGCAGGGGGCGGAGCTCCTCTCCGCGCTCACACAGTCCGCGGCTTTCTCCCTCGTGGAGAGCATTGTCGCCGGCTCTCGCACCTGGTCTGACGGGTTCAGCTCTACGTCCGGGGCGATTCTCTACTCAGTCGCTTGGCTTTGCGCTGGCTCATGGCGGGAAATGGCTCTCCGTCAATGGTGGGCTCGGGTTGATGCACCGCATCGCAGGGAGATGGTGGGCTGGGCTCTGGGTCGGGAGTGGTACTGGCGAGATTCTCCTCGGAATAGACGGTGAGAGGGGATCCGTTTCTCGCCAGTATCCACTCCACAAAAGGCGGTGAAATCAGATCGAGGACCATCTTCGGACGACGGCACTCTGCACTCGATGTTTAGACTGGCATCGCAGAACGCACAGAGCGCGTCATCGGGGTAGCTGGTGGCTTGCTAGCAGCTGGAACCGTCTCATATGGTCCTCGAGCAATCTCTCCCCCTGCTCCAGCAGGAAGAGGAGATATTCTGGGTGAAGGAGGGCATCCATTAGGGAGAAACACAACAGAAACAAAAACACTGAAAGAAAAATGAGAAAACAAACGGAGGTAACTGTTTTTGGTCGGTTCTTCTGTCACGTTACGCTGCTGCGGGAAGAACGTAGGAGACACAGAGTAGAATTCACAGTCTTTAATGACGAAAACACAGGATAATCCACAATAGGAGCTGGGCAAACACACGTAGAAACAAGAAGAACTGACAAACACAAACTGAACAGACTGGGGCTTTTAAGGACTGGATAATGAGGGACAGACAGGTGCAGGGAATCCAATTAATAATCAAACTAAACAAGGACAGGAACAAGACCAAATAAGGCAAAACAGGAACTGAAACACATGACAAAAGAGGTCCAATCCTGACAGATGTCAAATATAATTGGTTCTTGCATTTTTCTCTTCATAATTATGAGCACCCTCCCACACTTTTCTTCTTTTTTTTTTTTTTTCCTTTTCCACCTATGCTTAAAATGAGAGTCACATTACGAGATATTTAAAGTCAATAAGAATAAATACTGTTGCAATCGTGAGATATTAAGTCACATTGTGTCACATCATATGAAATCACATTGCTAGATGGCACCATGGTTGAGTATATGCAAAAAAAAATTAATCTCAACAGCTCTTTTTCAATGTTCATTTTCAACATACAGCAAAGCAACCAGGACATTCTGCTAAACATTTTTTGTGTTCCACAGAAGACAGAAAATAAATCAAGTTTGCAACAACCTAAAGCTGAGTAAATGACATAACATTCATTATTACTCACATTAATTAGCTGTAATCGTTCTTTTAATTTGGAGTATCGTATAAATGATGCCACTAAACAGTAACAGGAGAGTTTAAAACTTTCAAAGACGCCATTTTCAACACAATTCCACTAGTTTTCTATCTTTATAACATATCAGACATATTTTGACCCGCACCTTTCTCAAACTTAAATCTTAAATGTGTCAATTCAGTGCCATGGAATCGCAGTGGAAGAGATAACCAAAACACAGAACAAACGCATCTGAGGGAGAGAACAGGAATCTGGGGCAGGTCATAGAAGTGACAGGCACATATAATATACATACTTGAGTAGATAAAAGTCAGCAGCGTATTGAGACCTGTCGGCCCGACACAAATCAAGCTGTCCATTACAGGAGGCCCTTGCAGGTCACACTCTTAATGAAATGGTCTGGCCCTGCTGACGGGCTGAAAGAAAGTCAATGGGAGATGCTGGGCAGCGGCACGCCTTTGTGATTGACACATCCTGAGCCACCAGCACATCCCGCGTGTCAGAGAGGAACAGCGGCTTGGCCTTGACTGGACGTCCCCTATCAGCGTGTCACGGGGTGGTGATGGGCCTGTAAATTATGGCCGCTTTGTTCGTGAGCTCTAAATGTTAAGTTTGGCCTGATATATGAGGATGGGGATAACAAATGAAGAGCTCCTGCATGTTCCCTACGTAGTTAAATGTATTAATATACGCTATATGTCATTTCATACACGCAGTATCAATCGCGCTTTTCATATGCCACAATTACCGTTGTTTCTCGCACGGCAGGTTGAAACACACCGAGCGCGTCACGCATTCACCGGCGCCGCAACGCAATTGGCACAAGACGGGAAAAGTCTGCTAAGTTTTCATTCCGAGATGGGCGCTTTGAAGGTAGACAAAACTGCAGGGAATAAAAGCGGGGGCCTTCAGCAAGCTGCACTTCTGAAGGTTGGCGTGCTTCTCCAGCTGCCTGGCTTGACAAGCGAGCTCTTCCATGGCATATCTGTGTGTCTAATTATGTCTTTTCAACTGCTCACAATGAAAGACTGTGTGCCTTCCACTCGCGTGGAGTAGGACAGCGGGTGGAAGTGCCGCCCGAAAAGAACACACTCCCGTGCTTCTGACATAGATACCTGTCTGTGTGTCAACATAGCACATTGCATGACGTCCCGGCACCCTAATGAAAGAGATCTGTGCGAGAAGCTGCCATTCTGTTACAATTATCCTTCAATTGGAATTTGAGGTGGTGTCTTTGTTTAGATCTCAGCTTTTTATGAAAGACAAATCTATTTTACAAAATAATTTTTTTGGGGTCAACATTTGTAGAAACGTAACAGAATTTAGCACCGTTTTTGGAGTTACATATATATATAAACTGAATAAAAAAAATTTAGGAAAAAAGATAACTTACTCTCATCTTTTTATACCCTTCTGTCTACTTTTCCTTCTGACGGAGGCTGGTATATGGCTCCTGCACTAAACCGGTCACAAGGGGGTAGCATTGACACAGCTCTGCGAGGCTCTCAAGACATGCTGTGGGACAAACTGCCTTTGATGTAATTGAGGTCTCAGACCTTTGCGAGAGCATATATTGGTTTGTACGTGAAAATGTTCAAGGAGCAATGGATTTCCATAAGTGGATGTAAAATTGTGTTTGGAACTCACCTCTGCATGCTAACCGCTTCTCTAAACAATAACAAAAAAAAATGGCTGCACGGGCAACTGGGTCTCGCAATTTCTCCGGGGCCGTGCTGAGGAAATGAAAGAGACTGAAGCATTAGGATTAAATAGGTGACTAAAAGATTCAGACACACTCGCTTATGTGTGCTGCATCCCCGTCGAGTCATCAAAATAAACATGCAGATTTTCATGAAGTCAAACTGTTTAAAGGAGGAGGGGGAAAACCGAGTTTAGGAGCAAAGAAATCTGTCAGTGTTTGCTAGAAAATATAAATTATTTTAATGGGGATATTCCTTCACTGATAGGGGGGCGAAAAAAGCCCCTGACATGAACATAGATTTTATCCCGGCCACATGGGATGAGCAAAATCAGTCAAAAGAGGTAAACATGTTTTTGGATGGGCATATGTTAACCTTCACAGATCCAAATAAAGCACTGCAAACACATGGTACAATTATTACTTCATTAATGTACTAATTAAGCTTTGCTAATCATAGAAGTCACCTAATAAGCATTTGCGTCTGTTTATCTTATCATCCAAAGCGATGCTTTAAAGCAGAGTAACACTGCAGGCTCATAAATAAAGGTTACGCATTTACATATTCAGTTTATCATGAATATTGCATACACTGTACATAAAAATTCAAACACACTCTTTATGAAATATGATCTAGCAGCCAGCGAGAAATGATACACGCTGTCCGTTCACATTACTCAATGTTCCTTATTAACTCCCTTTGTTGATGAATAAAGAATGAAAGATATTTGACCTGGTTTATTAATACAGCCTCCAAAGCCATCCATATTTCTAGTTTTATTGTGTGACACGCATAGTGTTTAAATAAATATTTAAGAAATGGTTTATATGTTATCACTTTGCAAATGCCTGGCTAATCGGAAATTGAAAAATTGGTTTCATAGCTGGTCACATGATACAATAGTGGTGACCCAATGGAATGCCACCTCACCTTACCTCTGCCAGCTGTGACTTAATTATACTGTCTCTCTCTGTGCTGATTAACTATATTCATTATTAATCTGAGGGGTAACTATAGCAGAGGCACGGAAGGGGAAGATGACAAAGACTTGAGACATGGAGCGTTTCTCCCCAGAGGTAAGTTGACTGACACTCTGTATAATGTAACATGAACAGATATAGTATGTCATGTACAACAGATAACATATCGTTGCACATTTGTGTTGTCGTTTTTTCCAGGAAAAGAGATTATTTTCAAAGCTTCTTTTGTAATATATTATAGCCATTTTTAATGCTATTTAACAGGTTTTATGTTTAGAACTTCAGTTAGCATACTATAGTATATTGTAGTAGTTACATATTTTTTAGATTATATATATATATATATATATAAGAATAAGTCTTAATAAGTATAAAACATTTAAACACATCTTCACATTTTAGAATATGTCCGAATGTTATACATTTGATTTATTTACAAATGTGTAATTTCAATTCGAAAACAGAAATGTTGAATTGTTCACACTTCCAGGCCATCAACTACTTTAAATCACCAAAAAAATCCATCCTGGGTGCGAGAGAGAGATAATAAGAAGTAATGTAGAAATGAATGAACAAAGATTTTATTTACATAGACGAAATTACATTAGTAATTAACAGAGTATAGTGACTAGTTTGGATAGATTTCATGTTATATTGTTAAATACATTAATTTTATAATAATTTTTTATTATGAACCTCAGTTTGAATCTAGCTTTAAATTTAGTGCCAAAACCACTGAGTTGAAATGGAAAGAAAAAGCTTCTGTTGAGCTTCTCATGTAATATATTATAAGACATATTTCAGAATTTAGTTTTATTTAATTTTTTTAAAGAATTCTATTTTAACAGTGTGTTTATGTTTAGCCCTATGAAATAATAAAACATAATATGCCTACATAAAAATAATATCAAAATGCATTAAACATTTAATATATACAAATTTTTATAAACTTTGAAATTAGCAAATTGTGAATTAGCTCCACACTTCCAGCCAAAACCACACTATCACTCTTCCACAAACACATCTTACTGAGTGGAAATGGTAAAAGCCTCTGTTTAGATAATCTCCACAGCTTAAGCCAAGAAAGAGTGTGTGATCTCCAAATGTATTCAGCAGGGGGATAGAAAATGACCTGGGTTTGGTGGAGAGGAACTAATCTGTGCAGGCCTGACACAGGACAGGAGAGGCCTCTTACAGTTATTATGATGTGTCGCCTCAAGTTAGAAGAGAACAGGGCATGATGGCCGGAGAGGAAGATGTGTGTGTGTGGGGAAATTACTGAGAGGGACAGGGCAAGGGAGGACGGGAACGTCGCCACGGCACCTGCAGTCTGGCTGATTTATAAACCCACGGGGAGCTGGGAGGAAGTGCATCGAGAGGAATGCGCAACAACAATCTTTATGTAAAAGAAATGTACAAACAAACAAACACAGAAACAGTAACAACAACACATAATAATAATAATAACTATACTTGTATTGTAAATAATATGAAACAATAGAATAAAAATTCTAAAACTTGGGCATATATATATTATATATATAAATCATTTTAAAAAAGGATCATGCATTTGAATAAATAATAATAACACCACACACCGCACACATACTTACATATATATTTTTTTTTCTATATATATCATATATATATATATCTATATATATATATATATATACTAAATAACCATATAGAGATAAAAGATAACACATAATAATAGGTTATATAACAGAGTATTACAGTAAAAAAAGCTTATTACAGGTATTGCAAACATCGTACAGTAATAATCACATGATAAGACAATAACTAAATACACATTTGTTTTATATAATTAAAATAAATAAATAATATATATATGTCATATTATATCATCTACATATTACCTATAAATATATGTCGATGTATATGTATATTATATGTAATGTAATTGTTATGTATAGGTCATGTAATTTGGTATTATATATATCTATATATATATATAAGTATAATATATATCTATAGAGAGAGGCGAGAAGAGAGACGACACTGAAAGTTCCCCCACGAGAGAGGACGACGGCGAGACCCGACCGCAAATGAGAGAGAGAGAGCGAGAGACGAGAATATGTGTTAAATTTTAGGTGTTTATAATTTTTTTTATTGACTATGAAATTATTATGACGAGAAGTTCATATGACTGTTTTTTTTTGTAACGTTCCGCTTGCATAGCTCTTCCATCCGGTCTCTCAGCTGTCTGTTTGCTTTGTCAAACAGCGTTACAGTTGCTCTGTCTAACAGACAACTCAGAAAAGCTCTCATGGTCAACACCCGCAATCCATTCTTCAGACACTTGATTTAAGACACTTGATTTGAGAAACTCAGCAAAACATAAACTCAGTCTCACTCATGCTCTCTCTCTCGCCGTCCCTCACTTCCTGTGACACCCATCCATATCATTCCGCTACGCACATTTTGGCATATGGAACCAAAACGTCAAAAGCGAGGACGTCACGCTTTGACAGAAACTAGCCTGGACACAATACCCTGCGCAAGCACAATCATCTAATGCTGTGAGCCGTGCTTTTACGGCCTTGTTAAGTGAAGTCTCTCTGGAGGCAGGGCAGATGACACACGCGCAGGGAGCGGAGTGTGTGATCTAACAGAGAGCAGCACCAATGGCCGAGCTGCTGGAGGAGGAAGGGACGGGCCTGCATGCTGTCACAGGGTGTTTGTTGACCTTTGAGTGAATGGTGCTCAGAGGAGGCTAAATGACAGGATGAGTGGAGACTCTTATGAGTGGGCGGTACTCTGCTGCACACACTACTACAACGAATTGAGCTTTTATAAGTCATGATATTTGATGCTTTATGTTTTTTATTGTATCTTTTATGCTATGATTTATCATAGCAATGAAAATATGTAGTCAAATTTTTGGAAAAATGAATGAATGAATATATGAATCAATGAAATGTGTTATGTTATGTAATGTATAACATAGGCCCTTTTTATTTATTTTTATTTATTTTAAAGATACATCCATTATAGAATTATTAGTAAAGATAGTCATATTATAAAGACATCTATAATATTACAAATGGTTCGTTCTTTCATATAACTGTGTTCTTTGAATATTCTATTAATCAAACCGCCTGAAAAAAATAGGATAAGTTTACACAAAAATATTAAGACAGCACACTGTTTTCAACATTGAATCATATTAACAATACTGTTTTTGAGACACCAAAATCAACTTTAGAATGATTTCTGAAGGGTCATGTGACACTGTAGACTGGAGTAATGTTGCTGAAAATTCAACTTTTCCATCACAAGAATAAATTACATTTTAAAAATATTATTTAGAAAACAGTTATTTTAAATTATAATAATAATTCACATTATGATATGTTTTTTTATTTTTTTGCCGCATTTTTTATTAAAATAAATTAAACTTGGTGAACATAAAATACTATAAAATAGTTTATATGTACATAAGGGTTTATCAAATTAGACTTCAAACATAAATATATATTTTAGTACATTCTCTGGTTCTATGTCTCTTAAGGGGACCAAATTCCATTGTAGTACGTTTCTGAAATTACAGTAAAATCAACACACACGCACACACACACACACAGACACAGAAAACAGACACAGAACAACCACATGTTGTGTTTCCCTGGGGGGGTTTTTGTAACATAGGCGTAATGGTTTTTATAGTGTACAAACTGTATGTGCTATTGCTCTACACAAACCCTACACCTAAACACTTACCCCTCACAGGAAACTTTTTGTGCAGTTTTACTTTCTCAAAAAAACTCATTCTGTATGATTTATAAGCTTGTTTCCTCATGGGGACCTCAAAAATGTCCCAACAAGGTCAAAATTTATTGGTATTACTATCCTTGTGGGGACATATGGTCCCCATAACGTGATAAATACCAGGTGCACACGCCACACCCACACCCACACCAAAAAAAAAAAAAACAAATAAAAATAAAAAAGATTAAGTCACAATAAAATAAAACGGATGTACTGACAGATCTTTTCTTCCATATTGTGATCTACATCTAAGAAGTCCTGTATACGCAACCAGAGAGAAGGCTTTCAGTTTCACTGAGTGTTTCACAGTTATGATATTTGGATTAAAGTTTACAAGGTCACACCTGGCAGTTTGAACAAAAACAACAACACAATAATAATAAATAATAAATAAAAATGTCATGGAAATATGATCTGTGAATAAGAGCTATAAATGCAGTTAGAAAAAAGACAGGCTGAATTTTCATTTCATGCCAACTTCAATAAATACACTCTATTATTCCAGTGTGATCACCATTCTTTTAAACTGTGTCATATCCATTCGGCGGTTGTGTGCACAGAAGTCATCCTCACTCAGGTGTCTCATGGGATACCCCCTGTTCAGTGAGTGTCAAGGTGTGAGTACTTAAGCAGTCAGAGAGTGGGACAGTGTGGCTTATTTGCTGCTTACTCTCCAACTGAACACAGCGAGAAAGTAGAGGAATGGTGCTCTGACATTATTGAGTAAACCATGCTTCTACCTCATCCCAAAAATGATGATTGATTACACCATTACGGCCCTGCATTACCCCTACAACTAAACTCTCTTTTCGTTCATGTTCTGTGCTGCACTACACCACAGTGAGGAGCTGGAAGGTCCAGAGGTGATGGGGGGTGGAGGGACGTTTCAAAAGGGTTGTTTTTCTCTGAACTATGTGTGGTATCCTTAAGAATAAATACATAAATGTCAAATTGTTTTTATTTTGCATGGGGAAAAATACAAAAAAAACGTATATATGAAAAGAAAAAAAAAAAAGAAAAAAAACTTTTTTTTTTTTAGAAAACACTTTTAGTTTTAAATTACACTAATAGTTTAATACTATTGGACTTATTTTTTTTTTTTTTATATGTTTTCTGTTTTAATGTAGTTAAAGTTTTTAGTTATTTTAGTGGTGTCATTTTTATTACTTTTTTAAATGTCTGGGTTTAAGGTCTATATAGGTTTTAATTATTGAGTGGTTCAGTTCATTTTAGGATGGTTTTAGTAGTTTTCTGGTGGTTGTAAAGTAAGAGTTCTTTCTGTTATTTTCACTTTCGTTGTCTATGGCGCGTATTGTGTTTATTTTAGTAGTCATGAATGTATGCATAGGGGTAAGATCTAAAATGAGAGGGATGATGAAATGTTGAGCTTGATCTATCTAGAATTAGGAATCGGTGTTAATGTTTACTTATATTATTTTTTAAATATAATTTTTGGAACCAATCTTTAAAATAAATAAATTTTGGTTTATGGTTATTTTAGTTACTATAACAACCTGGATGTTTATAATGAAGACAAAAAATTGGTCCACTAAAAATTTTAAAACTGTTGGTTCGCATCCGCTAAAGTCTCAACAGCCCGCCATCGTTTGCCTCAAAATTCACTTGCTCATGGCTAAAAGTTCTGTTAGTTAGTGTCATGCACAGCTGAACAGCCAAAGCATCACATTTAGGGTCCAGGGATAATGATTCAGTTCTTCGCCCTACTATATGGCCGGGTTGGTCCCTTTGTTTTATAATGTAAAACAAAGAAGGAAAGATCTAGGTGGGTGCTTAGGGAAGTGTCCCGATCCGATTCACTGTTTAGCGGAGGTACTGGTTGAGTTATACATACTTAGGCCGATCTGGTTCCAGACAGTGCCTCGTCTGAGTGCAGTGGGTCACCAGGCACAGCGGGGGAAAGTGCAGGTAGGGTAGAGCCGGATGTGGGCTCTGCCGTGGCATGGTAAAGATGGGGGGAGGTTTGTTGGGGGGGGCCCCCCCACAGTGGGGACACATGCACTGAGCTGCTCACTAGGGAGCACAGTCGGGCCCCTACACCTGCACAAGCATCCATCTCTGTAACCCAAAGAGATTAATGGAGAGGAAGCCCTCCGAAAACACATAGCAACCAGAATTCGCAGGGCACGAGCAAAAGGTGCTTTACAGTGTGAATCACTTTTTAAAGAGAAACTCACTCAGGTGTCCTCTGTTGTCAAAATGCATAACCTTCACTGGCAGTTTAAGGTTTAAAAGGGACGTAACCCTAACCGTTTTTTTTTTAAATTTTAAACTCATTAACCTTTTGCGTTATATATAATACCCGAATAACACTTTATTTCCAAATTCATAATCTATCTAGAAAAGTCTTCCTCGCTTCACCTTCTGTACAAGGTCTGTGATAATAAATCCAGTTTTGGACCTTTATTTTATCAAAATGATGTGATCTTTGGATTGCCCTTTGTCTTGGAGGAAAAATGAATTCTCATTTGCATTAGCGCATCTAAATGTCAAGCTCAGATATTTTGTTAGACATTAGTGAAGCTGGCAGCCACAGGAGCAGGATAATTGCACACAGCCTTCTGCAGGGATTTACATAATTTCAGACAGCAATTAAAGAATCCTTGGGAATTTTATTCCTGGCCTGCGTCTCACTCTCTCTCTTTCTCTCTCTCTTTCGGTCTCTTGATCTCTGATTTCCCGCCCCCCAGCACCTACACTAGTACAAAAGGAGCATTCGTTTACATTAAGCTTCATGCTCCGTGCTGTTCATTTGCATGAAATTAAAGGTTTTCATGATCTTGAACAGCAGGGTAACATTTAGAACGCTGTTTTAAAGCTTTCACCTTGGAATAATAAAATGCCTCTCTCTCTCCCTTCTCCCTCCTTCATCTCGGGCTGAAGGGAGCTACTTGTTTCCTCCACGCGGTAACCTTTCACACTTCTCAATAGTCATTTGCAATATTGTACTTTGAATTAGGAGTGAGAGAACTTTCATTTACATGCGCAGGACCCTATCTGAAATAGTCTTTATCTTGTGTCACCATCAATATTGTGAGTCAGTATTAGTAGTGAATATCAATTCACAAACCTACATTCACCATTATAGTTTACTTGTAAAGGAATGTTCAAAAGAAATCCAGCCCTGCATTTGAATGTGTGTATTTCTCTAAAGCGGTATACAAAACGCAAAAGAATAGGACGTTTGGAAATGCATGATACAGTATGCAAACAATACATAATGATCTATTGTGAATTCTGATATACTGTTTAGGTCTTAGGCTGAAATCCATTGAAACTGTCTTCATGTCTGTGGTCTCCTATGGTTTTAAAATCGGTTAAGATTTGAAAATCTTCTAGTGTGACCCAGGCCTTAGGTCAAAGAACATACAGGTCAAAGTCAATGCAATACTTGTATACATAAAGCTGCCAAGAACAAACACAATTCAGAAATAATTGTCTTTCTTTCTATTTTTTAGTTAAATTGAAGAATAGTATAACACTATAAATCCATGTTGTTTAATTGGAGTAAAAATGTGTTATCTTTTCCAAGAAAGTGGCAAGATGAAAACCACTATTTTCTGTTTCAAACTTTCATATCATCTTTAGGTTATAATAACATTAAACATTTAAAATCCAGATTTGGATTTTCAAAGATTTATTATAAAAACTGATAATAATTTCCCCAAAATGCAATAAATCCTGACGTGTTTTGTGGGTTTTTTTCGTTTTTTTTTGTTTTCCAAAGCCAATAATCCATTGATCAATAGAAACGTTATTTTTAATATTGAAACTATTGAAAATACACAACATAGTAAGTTGATCCACATATGACACTTGACTAGGTCAATACTAATCTTATATACAGGCATTGGACTAAAAATACTTTCAATCAGTCATCGCTCCAAAATGAATGCAATGAGTAGTCTTCCACTGCTTATACATTAATGACACAATAATACAACATCACATTAAACTCAGAAATTCCAAAATGACATTTTCCCTTACATTCAACTTCCAAAAGCGCATTCATCTTTGCCATGTTACATTCATTTAGTTGACTAGTGCTATAAGCACTAACAAAAACATAAATGGCATTAATAAAAACACACTGACAAGATACGCAATATCGTGTTCATAATCTAATGCGACTCATCTGCAATTATGAACACGATATAGCAGTGATCTACGGCTCTGAGTATTAAATGCCGCTCCATCTGAAAGAACGTTCTGGAGATTTACTACTAATCACAGAAACAGCTTTACCGAGATGCAGCAGAACAATCACCATGCGAGTTATCGTGACAGCACCATAGTTTGTTTGGATCACCAAAGGTAAAACGTAGATGAGGAAATACGTGCGAGACGGGTGTATTCAAAGCGCCGCCCATACGTCTGAAGGCGGAAATGGTGTCGGCTGTGATTGGTTGAGGGGAATATATTGCATTCTGGCAGAGAGGGAGGCTGGCGAATCTGTGTATCATTCAATCATTTTGTTTTTTGATTTAATATTGAAAGTGGAAAAATTTGAAAATGGCTCCTTTTTCATTTTTTTGTTTTTTTTCCCATAAAACGAAAAACGAGAATTCATCTTAAATTTTTGTTTTTCGTTAATGGGTGGAAAAATGAATAAACAGCTTGAATATTAGTTTTCTACATGTGGGCGGGAATTAAACGCTTCTTTCTGCTGATTGGTCAACCGAAGATCAAACCGTGCCGTCATCATTTCTTCCGCAGTATCACGCAGCAGAATAAAAGTCCTCCGCTGCTGCAGTTGTATGGATTAATAACCCATTTTATCAATTTCATATTTTCTCATCAAACAGACTAATGAATAGCTAGACACAACTCGTACCGGGGCAGAGTCAAGACAGGGCTTTCTTCTGTGTAGACCAGCACTTCTTAAAGTGATCGGGGGTCCAAGAAATAATATAGCCTTAATATGGCCAATAGCCTAACAGTATCTTCCCAGACTGTGAACAGAGTCGATCTTTATCATGATACATAGGCCTAAAGTGATTTATATGATGCATTTAATGTAAAATAGTCTAAATGGAGCCTTTTAAAAGACGAGTATTCGCTGTGTTTCATGTTTGTGGCATGCGCCAGAAAGATGCTCAGCTGATGCAAAGAATAGAATTTATATCTACACAGAAGAAAACCCTGTCTAGACAATGCCCCGGTACGAGTTGTGTCGAGCTGTTAATTTGACTGTTTGTTTGATGAAAAAAAGATTAAATGTAGTTGGAATAAATGAGTTAAGAATCCGTACAACTGCAGCAGTGGAGGACTATTATTCTGCTGCAGAAGAACTGATGACGGCACAGTTTGATCTTCGGTGACCCATATCAGCAGGAACAGGGGCAGTTTTAATACCCGCCCCACATGTAGGAAATACAAACCTATCAAAGCTGTTTATTCATTTTTCTACCCCTGAACGAAAAAATAAAATTTAAGCTGAATTGTTATTACTCGTTTTTTGGAGAAAAAAAACGAAAAAAAACGAAAAGGAAAACAAAACAGGAAAGCCGTTTTCTCATTTCTTATCCTTTCAATAATTAAATCAACACAACCCCACAACACTCAGGGCAAATGATACACGGATTCTGGCATTTGTCGCGGTTTGGAAACAAAATGGAGAAAACATGACAGAATAACTCGGCGGATATCGCATTTTGCGTAAAATAAAAAATTGACTTTTCAATACCAACCAGATACAATACTGAGTTTGGCGGAAACTCAATTTTTTTTTAAATGGCGTTTATCGCGTTTTGGAACCAAACTCTTCAATTGGACTAAGGGTATGTGTATGGAAAACAGAAAACTTTTGAAAACGGGTTTCAAAGTGCATGCTTTTGAAAATGATACTGTTATCGTCAATATGTAAAATACAAGAACACAAATTTGTGTAAACGGTGACGTCATGCGCATACATATTAAGTGATTTTTCTATAGGCCAATGAGCATATGTGTGCAGCCATGTAGTGTTTCCTTACACGTATAATACAGTATTTGCATAATACAGCGTTTTAGTTGTTTTTGTGGATTTGTGTGAACAGGGATCGTTTTGACAATACGTGAAACTTCTCAAAAATGCAAAGAAATTTTTTTCTTTTTTTGTACATGCTGTCTGTTAGGCCCATAAATCTTAAACATTAACAAAAAAACATCAATATACATCTTGGCAAACTACTTTTCGAAATATAAAGTTTTACGAATTTCATAATTCATAATTATTATTTTTTTATTTAGGTTTCTTACATTTAAATTTGAATTGCAAATTGTATGTCCTTTCTACATTCAAACTTATTTAATTTTAAAATTAGGAATTAAGGAATTTTAAAAGACATTCTCAATTCAGTTTTGGACAGAATCCCTCTTGTTCATTAATCTTGCATAGACCTATCCAACAAATATTGTATTTTCAACCAAAACATCTACTGCCAGTCCAAACACTCATCAAAGCTGAAGCACTGAATAAATTTGCCTGAAACAGACCACAATTCATTGAATAAGCCCAGCTGAATATTTATACAGCAAAGACCTTGTGTGTAAATAACAGGGCTGAGGTGTCAAAAAAGCAGGCACACAATTTGAATAGATAATGTTATAATATTATAATCTCAGCGACCCTACTGGCACAGATAAAAACATCAGGGAGAGATGTGTTCTGGTGTGAAGATACTGCCTGCCTAACTAATGCTCTCCAGTGCGGTGCTTTAATTAACTCCCTATAGGTTCCAGTCTAGCTGATTAAAATAAGCACTTGTTTAGGCTTTCCTCACACAAAGCCTTCTTCTATGAACTGTCCCCCCCCCTCCCCTTTTCTCAGGACCAAGGGTTAAGAAGCACCGCTGTTGGGTAGACATTGAAAAATCACGCTGATATTTTCACAGAGGGGTGAGACGGTGCTGTTTCTTTGAATATAATCACATTTAAAGGTATTTCGGATGTCCTGTTTCTTATTGGACACCCTGGGAAATTACCAGTGTGGTGGGATTGGCCATTGTGTGAAAACCACCGGATTTAAATTACAATACTGGTGCGTGTGCAATTGCCCGGCTATTGTTGGTGTGAAAAAGATGACACATTTGTTAAGCTTCATTGAGCAGAGGGACTACTTATATGGAAGCGTTCTTTAAAAAAGGAGATTCCAACACATACACTTTACACACCACTTCCTTAAGGCATCATGGGGCATTTTTTTAAATGCGCATGAGCTTTGCCTGTGAAATCAATTGTGACAGTAACTCAATATGAAGTGAAATAGCTGAGAAAGCCCCGAGTTCACTTGCGCTGACAGTGCTGTTTAATTCCATCTCGTGCCGGCCCTGACATTTCTGCTGCCACTAAATATTAAACATATATACCCCTTTCATTTGCATCCGGTAATGAGTATGAAGACAGCACCCAACTGGTCAAGCCTATACTATCACACTGGCTCCCATCAAGTCACGTGCCACAGAGATAGAAGGAGAGCGAGAGAGAGAGCGAGAGAGAGAGAGAGAGAGAGAAACAGATTTTTCTCCATGACCTCTGTGTTGACATTTTGCCTGTTTTTGCACACGTCTACCCTAAAGCTTAAAGATACAAACTGCTCTGTGTCCAAAACCCCTTCCTCTGGTGTTTTGGAACAGCAGTATGCATGCCAGGAGAGGTAGAGTTAAACGCATTTACTCCAAATGCCAGCCGATCTTGATAATGATATATATATTCATGATCTGGCAGCCATGAAAGAGCAGAAGCCAAAATATGCTTAGTAATTCCCAGTGTTTGCGTCAGTTCTGGGGCTATCAATCTGCAGATAAAATTTCATATATTAGCAGTCATGTGGAGGAGCATTTTAGGTCATGGCTGAAACAGTTTGGCATTAACGCTGGTTGTTATGAAAGTGATCAAATATGTATGATATCATGTGCAGTTTGGGAATTTCATTTAAAATAGTGAACAATGGAAACGCTGCTTCAGAAAAAGGCTGTTAGCAAAATGTATGTCTCTAATGATCTGCACTGTAGATTCATTTATTTATGTATTTATTTATTTGTCATTTTAACAGAAAAAGAATGTAAAAATACCAGCACATATGGTAAAAAATAACATTTAAAAAGATTGCAGGTATTTTAAAATACAGGTAAAGTTTGCAGTAAGATAGTAAATTAATATATATATATATATATCCACACCACCACAGATTACGAAGGTGCTACGAGGGCATTCGTGTATGCATTGCTGGTATTTTGTATGTATTTTGCAGCATAATATTATTTACATGCCACAAGCAGCAGGTTGTGAATGTATTGGCAGTAGCAAGTCTCGGTACTTGGTCTGCCGCAGGAGCAGCAGCGTAGCAGATCTATTCCGCCAAGACCAAATACATTAACATTGTCATGTACATTACATGCCAATCCCTCCGAGAGCTGTCATGACAGAAATATATACATATATATATATATATACATTTTTACATTTTAAAAATATTATCATAATTGTTACCATAAAGCCAATGAGAGCTGCCAATTTTTTTTATCGTAAATTAAACATTTTGTGTGTCTGTAAAATACAGAGGTGAAGGGCATTTAGTAATTAAATTCTAAAGCATCACAAGCAAAACT
The DNA here is from genome assembly GCA_018155175.1 of Sinocyclocheilus anophthalmus. Classification (NCBI taxonomy): domain Eukaryota; kingdom Metazoa; phylum Chordata; class Actinopteri; order Cypriniformes; family Cyprinidae; genus Sinocyclocheilus; species Sinocyclocheilus anophthalmus. Next base: position 247,411 of record JADLZN010006304.1, on the reverse strand, counting down.
AGAAGGAATTCTGCCATATTATGCAGTACTGTTTGCTAAATGCTGCTTTAAAGCACTCAAGTGCCTTTTTGGTTAATGTATTTACAGAACACAAGGAAATATCACAGCATGACTAAAAAAATAATAAAGAGCAGCTTAAATTAACTCCCATTTTTCATAATCAAATTTAACACATTTGGTCTTTGTCGGCTGTGAGCAGAAACAATATAATTTGTTTACTTTTGCTACGTTTCATGTGAAACACACAAAAAAGGCACAGGTCTACAAGACGAAAGAAAAGGAAAAGATTAAAAAAAGCATAAAAATCATGCCATTTTCTCTTCTCTTTGACGAAATCTCCAGACAGCACAGGAATATAATGACTTTCAAAAGGAATAATCTGTCTCGGGGCTCTGTGAAGAAACTTTACAAATTAATTTCACTTGTGAGGCACTTGGCAGGATGTTTCTTTTCTTTTTTTATATGCTTAGCTTAGAACGTAGCATTGTGGGACTCATTCTCCCTCACCGACGCTGGATGTCGAGAGATTTTGAAGACCTTTCAGAAGAATTGTATCGCTTTAATAAAATGAATCAGATGTGTCAGGTTATCAAACTATGATCAAATGCAGAGCTGACTGTTGAAAAGACACAGGAGCACATCAAAGCATTGGAATACCGAAAAACCAGGAGAGGGAGAAATAGGGGATATTGAAAAGTGTCGGTGGTGAGTTTCGAGTGGCGGGTGTTTCTTGTAGTTTCCTGCATCATCCACATTGTTTTCTACATTACACACAAACAGCTGCAGTGGCAACATGAAATCCCATCCACTTCCCAAGAGTCCGGTGTGATGATTTGTCCTGAAGTTGGCTGATGTTAGCTTGTCATGTCTGCGTCAAGTGCGCTTATTGCCTTGAGTCGAAACAACAGGATGTCGCTCAGGTACTTAGTCACAGGTTTGCTTTTCGCTGTCTCAGATTCTCTGTCACATACAGTTGCCTGTCAAGAGGTATGGAGCATGAAGTAGCCTTGCAACAAAACCATCACAACACTGTCATCAAAATGCTTAGCTACAGACTATTTTCTTTGTGATTCTTGAGTTTTATTCTCTAGTTACTGCTTATCGGGCCCATTTCAATCTAATATTGTGAAATACAACAACGCCGCCTCACCAAAATCCATCACAAACACGATAATAGCAGGCAAGGCTAAGTTTTAGCAAGAAAATGCTTTCTTATTCAGAATAAAAAATGTATTTACTTCCAAAAATCATCCTACTCTGTTCCATTATCTGGTTTGGCATCCCAATAATTTCTGCAGCTTTACTGTGCCGATTACAAACGAAAAGTTCACTATTTATTTATTTTCCCCTGTGCAGAGCTTGACTTCCATCTCAGGCATTTTGTTAACTCATTTCTCTTCCATATTTTTCTTGTCTGAAGCTTGGCAATAGTCCTTTATTATTTTAATACACACTTGGTTTTAATACATTATTGATCTTTAGGTTGAACTAAAGGGCACTGCATTAGGACCTAGATTCTGAGGCTTTCTGCCGCATGACATTCATGCACTTGTGAAAAATTATACCAATTATGAAATCAACCAGCAGCTGCCTCAAAAAGCAATCAATTGTCACATTGAAAAGCATTTTTTTCCGTTGCTATCAATAGCTTTTTGGTTACACAGAGGGTGTGAGGTGTTTAACGACCTACGAATGCTCGTTTTTCTTGAGCTTTCTTCTTGTGGCTTACGTCTTTTCTCTATCTCTCTCTCTCTCTCTCTCTCTCGTTTGGTGGTGGGATGGGGGAGTGGTTCATTTTATTCTGAATTGTGCACAATAGGATTTGCATGTTTCCTAAACAAAAACATATGGAAGCATGGTGCATTGTGTTCTATTGATCTCCTTAGTGTTTTTAGCCATTTTCTTCCTTCATGTCTCATATATATGATGGCAATTAAGGGAACGCAGGAGAGGTATGTTTGTCACTCCTGGGGAGCCTGTCTTACCACGACACATGGACAATTAGCCTGAACGTCTCTGCTGTTGAAAATGAAACATGCAGTGATGCCTCTGAAAACAAAAGTTTGTTGTACCTCCTTCCTGTGGATTTTTTCTGTAAGGTTTTTTAACATTTATTTGATGAAAAACACAGTAAATATTATGAAATATGGTTAAAATTTTTAAACGATGTTTTAAAATTTAATTTTGTCCTATGATGGCAAATCTGAATTTTCAGCAGCCATTACTCCAGTCTTCAGTTTCACAAGAGTATTTCAGAAAGCATATGCTGAAGGCAGACTTGTGCGACCAAACTATGTTCCCCATCATCCTCTGTACCAACACAACAATAATACAATACACTACTAAAGTATTAAACACCTAATGTACATCCTTTGTTATTCATTGTGTTGTGTTAATACAAAAAAGCTTCCCGTCTTTGTCAGGAAGTTAAAAAAGAGAGAGGAAAAAAGCCCAGCGACATTTTATTACAACCACAATCATTTAAACGTACACCATGTTTCAAACTAAAACATACTTCACAGGAGGACTTGAACGTAGTATAATCCCTTACAAAAAATTAACCATGGCTTTACTTTAAAATCAAAACCATATAGTTAAACCATGGCAACCACAAATTAGGGTTTTGCTGCATAAATAACACGTCCAAACCGACTACTGAACGGTCCACCAGGCAGCTTATGTCGGGTGAGCCTCTCTAGTAATCCTGTGTGGATGTGTCTCAAGCAGAAATCATGCTTCTGCTATGCTCCTGTTTCAAAAGTAGCAGTGTCAGTGGTTCATCGCTAGTAAAATCGAAACAAAAAATTAACAATACAAATGCTGAATAACAAAGTTCTATATTGAATTAGTGGTTACCTTATTCAAACTTCTTTCTGTGTGTGTTGTGCTACCCTGACAGACTGTTGCACTGCACTTGTGCCCCTGCCTGGCGACCGCTGCACCGGACGCGCAGCTACGGGGGGCTGCGAGCACACTCGGGCGAGCCTACGGGACGGGAGACGACCATGATGCCCCTGCGGCTTGTTGTGGAGAGCAGAAGGCGGGCACGCCGAGGTAACAGGAAGAGCAGAGAGAAAGGGCAGGCTCCACGCTCCTGTGGAATAGTAATGTGGCCGAAATGCTCATGAGGTCAAGTGTAAACCGTGGCTTTGACAATGGCAGACTGTCTGTATCTCCAGCCCAACAACACTCAATCATGCAGCCCTCTCATGCAGAGAGACTTTATCTCAAAGCCTGGGAGCTCTACTTATGTTTACAAAGGATGTTATTACAAGAGGATGACACTCAAGAGTTTAGTGACAGAGATACAATCAAACAACAATAGAAGCTTATACCTGATCAAAGATGTGACCTCCTGATCATGTTTCCTTTTCGTCTTTGCATCATTTCCCGTCCCTCTTCTCTATCAGTCGCTGCATTCTGATTTGCAGGGTTCTGACACAATGTTTGCTGATCTATAGGTGAGGTATGTCTGCACAACATTCATTTAATTGGGTTGCCCTGCAATCTCATCAAGCACTGACAACTAAATTATCAGGTATTATGACATTTAGGGAGATACAATTTCAGTTGATAATGGGAAAAAAAAAACTTATAAATATCTATTTTATTATTTTAATTGAATAACTATACTTCATGTTATGGCGGATTATTGAAATTCTTTATTATTTTTATCTAAAGGCTAAAGTTCAAAATAAAGCACTAAAATCAATCAGGTTAATTGCATTCAAAAGACAATTTGGACATTAAAACCTATAAACAACATAGCTATTAATTTAGAGATTGATTTGTGATTTAACTTTGACGCGTAAAATAAGCTAATTGCAGTACATTGGAACAACTAGTAAGCTTGAAGTGGGGTGAGCTGTGTCGTTTCTAAAAATTAATTTGCGTGGTAGATGACGGCAAAACGTACCAAAAATCTGACAAGGAGAAAGTCTACACCTGTGCCGTGTGTGACTGTTTCTCCCCCCCCAGACAAAGGGGTGTGATAAAAAGGTTCTTTGACTCCCACGGGCGTCGAACGAGGCGACATGGTAGGGAGCAAATATGTATTGTAAGGCAGAAGGTTGCATGAGATGAGACCTGCGTGGAATGAGATAGTATTAACATAAATCTAAGCAGTACGCGGGCGAATGTAAGCGTACTACGCCTTAAAAAATCTATAGTTCATTAATTGTTTATATATATATCTATAATATTTTTGTTGTTTTTTTTTTTTTGATTTTTTTTGGAGAAATATACTGTGCAAAAGTTGTTTAGGCCGAGACTAGATTTTCACCAACAACAAAAAAAATGGTTTTAAGCCAGTTATTTCTGTTTTTTGCTGTAGTGTGTCAGTAGGAAAAACAAGTTTACATTTCCAAACATTCATTTAACCATTAATTGTAATAATGCAGTGAGGTTTTGGTTTTTTGCACAAGGAGTCTGGACAGCAGCCAGTGTGCCTCCACACAGAGAGTTCTACAGCATCATCCAGTCTGCTGGAATCACATGAAGACACAGAACAACTGAGAAGAGACTAACTCCAGAAGAAGTGGAAACGTCTTCCAAGACGCGCAAGAAACCTTGGAAAGGAGTGGCAAACATTCTGTGGGATAGTGGAGGAAAGAAGAATAAATGGAGAGTGAAGGAGCTCGTAATACCGTTGTGTTACACGAGAGGATGACAGAGCGCGTCGGGCTACCCCAAGCAGCTGAGCTGGCAAGAAACAGTACAGATGCGTGCGGATGTGAAGCACTCATCAGACGGGCGGGGCGGGAATATTACGGGACGCAGATGGAATGGTAGAGACCGGCCAGCCAATCCAAAGGGAGAGTTCCATTTCGCGCCAGCCCGGATGGGGATCCTCTTCCCCTCATCAAGCGCATGCGCTCCTGGTACATGCAGCACGGGCCTATAGCGTGCTTGAGGGGATTCTGCTGCACTCGGGGAAAAGAGATTTATGGATCAGATGTTCGATGCGTATAGAGTGCGGGGTGGATGAGAGGGGAATGGGAAACGAATGGAGAAGTAGTATCCTTTGGGTTGTCTGTCAAGTATATGGAAAGTTGTCCCACAGAGAATGAGGAGTATCTAACACACTTACACAGTCACACTGCTCAAACAAATGCACTAAATATCAAATTGCAACAGTTGTTGGTTTCTGATGCATCACAGTGAAAATGACAGTTGTGTTTCCTAATACTCCAAATCCAACTTCGGATTGTTTTGTGGTTGTACAACAACAACAAAAAAAAGCTGAATTCTGAATTTGTTTCTCACAATTCTGCAATCAGATGCAAAATGTAAACTCAGAATTGTGAGATTTAAACTTGGAATTGTGAGGGGAAAAAGTCAGAATTCTGAGTTGCATATCTCTTATTTCTGCGTTTATTCTATATCTGTCTGTCTGTAACAACAAAAATAGGCAAAAAAAATCATTGATTTTTCAAATAATTATCTTCATATTACATGTTTTACTGCATATTTTAATACTGTATTTTTGTTAATTACACGAGAAAGAAAATATCATAGGAAATAGAATCATTCTGTATGAACTTTTATCTTTTTTTTTCTATTTCTATACAACAAAAAATGTGGTCCATAACTGTCAAGTTGGAGTTTTGACTGGTTTTCTAAAATATTTACATACTATGTTGGCATTTGAACCCAGTTCCCCTTGTATATTAAATGAAAAGTGTACATACTAATATGTATGTATGTATATCATATCTTATATCTAACTTAGGCACCAAGTGAGTCAAGACTGCCAATGGTTACCCTTAAAAAAAAGGTTCATGATGCTACTGCTTGACACATTACAGTTGCTGAAAAAATGCTAGAAGCATCTCTTAAAACTTGACCTTCTTCAAATTGGTATCGGTCAGAAGACTATTAGAACGTGATCTTTTGCATCTTCTTTTAAGTCACAATTAACTCCAAAAAGAGAGATATCCGATACATTAACACAATACAGGGCACTTTATACTTATATACTCACTAGAACAAGATCAAACCAAGAACTCCATTCAAAAGCACACATCATTATGGGATGTTAATCACGGTTTCATCCTCGGCCCAGTTCCTCTCCATGAGTTAAAGATGATGATAACTATCTCATCACAGACATTCCCTTATCTGATCAGAGCGCTATGAAGAGTTATTCGTTCAATTAGGGATGAGCCATTGAGATAAGAAGCAGATGCTGGGTGTCAGGGATTAGGAGCGATAACTGTAGACTGCATCTGCACTGGCTGTCCTCACATTTTGGCCTCTCACATACATGAACGAGTTTTACACCCACAAATAAAAGCAGGAACACACGCTTGGGCATTCAAGGGTTTTTGGCTCAGGGGGACAGCTGTGGCCCCCCTACATGTGCGTGCACACACACTCACTGTGGTTCTGGGTCTGCGGTTTAGTGGACCTGCCAAGGGTTCAGGTCCTTTAAGTGGAAGTAATTGGGGAAGAACACGCTCCATTAAAAACAACTATTTAATACAATAATCATTCAATTAAAAAACCCTTGTAGCAGCTGCCACAGCTCATTTGTGTCAACCGCATATTTTATTTGCAGAAAGCGGCACAGATTTACCATCACTTATAACTGAAATATGTCTTGAAATACAAGATTTCTTGCTCATTGTGTCACAAAAGCTGACTTGACAATAACATCACATTTAAATAAAATCAGTTTATAATTTACAATCACCTCAAAGTGAAATACATCACATTTTTCAGACTGCAGTCAATTAATGCGGACTTGAAATCACAGGTACTGTAAGGGTTTGTGTTTACCCATCTGGAATTTGTGTACTTTAATGCAGGAGTTTTCAATCTGGCCACAAAACTCGTAAAAATAAAGGTTCATATAGGGGTCTGTGGTTCCATGAAAATTTTTTAACATCCATTCATTGCACAAAATGTTCTTTATAGTAGGAAAAAAAATTTTTTTGGGGGGGGGTGGGGGGTGGAGGGTTATTAAAAGGTTCTTCACACTAAGAAAAAAAAATTATTTGGGGAATGCAAAATGCTTCTTCTGTTGCATTTCTGTGAAAACCCCCTTTTGGAAACCTTAATTTTTAAGATGAGATGAGTAAAATAGTGTAAATATTTTACTAACATAGTTAACATGCATTACATTTGATATGGTTTATTTATAATATCACATTTACTTTTGCCTTTTCTCGCACACACCTTTTTACACACAGCTTCCTTCATATTTTTGAAAGTAGTAAGAAGGCTGCATATTTAGGGGTCCTTGGCATCAATTTTGAAAATGTAGTGATTTTTGCTGATATGATATAGAGTCATTGACTAATGTCATGATATTCCATGCTGTACGTTTTCTTAACATGATTCTTGGTACTTGTGACCTGTCACCTGTAACAAACCAACCAACCAACCCGTTAGTCTCTGTCTAACACCCTGTGCAGCAGCAGATGTGTCTGTGGACATGCCAGCTCACTGCAACACTTTACAGGAAGCAACCCAGTCAACTTCCTCTGGCATTTAAAACTGATGGGCCCTCATAGATCACACTGTGTTAATATAGTCCCTGTGCCATACGACAGTATGTGTAACACACATAGCATTGTACTTCTTATAACTTATTATTTGTAATACAGTCGTGGCCAAAATTATTGGCAGTGACATAAATTGTGTTTTGCAAAATTTGCTGCTTAAGCTGTTGAGGTGTTCATTCACATTGTTTCTAGATTATGACACTGCCAATTTCCTTGTAGAAACAATGTGAATGAACACCACAACAGCTTAAGTAGTAAATTTTGCAAAACAAAATATGTCACAGCCAATACTTTTGGCCATGACTGTACATTAAGCATGCAGTCAAATGATTAGTTATTGTTTATTTTATTTTTTATTATATGAATTTCTTATCATTAACGGTTGTGCGTTTATATCTCTAAGAAGAACAGAATTTATTTGAAAGTATTAATTTCTTTAAAAAATATATTCCTAATTTAATATTAAATGTGAATTTGGGAAAGGCCTATCTGTTTCACAGGGCATGTATTTAGGGAAAACTGAACTTTGCACAGAGATTACCCACTTTAGCTTTAATGTGAGCTATTTTCATATACATTTTGAACAATATTGTTACTAATATCTGAACTATCCAATAGAGCTAGACTGAACAAGATAAGGCTGGATGAGAGCAGAGTGTTTCTATGGCAAAGTTCAATGCTTCAAAGGGCAAAGAAGAGCAGACAATTTGCAGAAACCACATGGCATTTGCCAAGGTTAACAATGACAGCATATTAATCACCATCTAGGTAAATGAAAAAGTATTATCCACATTAAAGAGTTTCACATTTACTGTACTCTTAAGTGGCTCATTGTAAAATCTTATCGTGAGGATGATTTTAATCAGATATTAAATATCGCCGGTGTCTTACAAAGATCACTCATCTCTCTGGTGGCGCTTTAGAGAAGGCCCGGTTAATTAAGGAAGTGCGGTCTCATCGGGCTCCTCCGCGCTTCAATAACAGATGTCTTTTTATGGCTGCATCCCAGTGAAAGGAAGCACAGAGCTCATGGGCAACACTTAAACTCTGAATCAATCAAAGCCTATTGAGAAGCTTGGAGCTGTGAGAACATATTTGTAAATAACACAACACTTAATTTATATATCATTTATATATTAAAAAAGGAGGTCTGAGTGAAAATATAAATGTAAGATTTAAATACACAACATAAACCTCTTGTTCTGTTTAGATCCACCCCCCCCCCTGGTGTCAAATTGTTTCATGTCGGGTCCATAGAGCTCGACTATGTAGCCTCATAGAACATACTGTATGTTATATTTTTTAGACCTTTTTCAAGTTATCAAATTTGTATTCAGAGAACTTGTATTTCCTTAATACTCGTATTATATATTTTATTTTATATACTTTATATAAGTATATTTTTCTAAATATTAAAAAGTCATGGGAGTCTCTGAGACCCCAAAAAGAGCTATGAGCTGCGAGAAAGTTTGTAAATCACAAAGTATAATTTATATACAAGAACACTTGGTTAAAAGTGTAATGGAAATGTAAATTGTAAACTCTTAAATATACAAAATAACCTTCGGTTCTGTTTAGACTGGCTGTTGAGAGACTTTTTTTTCAGTGTTAAGGTCATATCTACGTATCTATCTATCTATCTAATGGAGGGCAAAGCAAGTTATCACATTTATCAAATAATTCTGTTTATATAATTGTTGTCATGAGATAAAGTTATAGAGTATCAATACTTCAATTTTAAGTGTATTTTGCAAGATCGTCTGGAAGTCTCTGAGGGTTAAGTTTACAGTCATGCTATTTCATGTACAAAGTCATCCCTGGTCCCTGGCCAGACGTTCTGTTTTAAGACTGTTTACTACACTGTGTTTTCATTCTCTGAATGCAGACCGGCTTGCATTGTATTCTGCCTGCCTCAGCAAAGAAGCTCATTACTTCCCTCCTTTTGTTTTTTTATGTTCAGCAAATTAATAAATGGGGAGAGTGCTGGAAAAAAAAAAACAGATATGAAAATGTATACTTTGCATTATTAAAAAGGCACAGCCTCCAAAGGTTACACAGGGCTATTGTGACACTACAGTGTTTGAAATGTAATTAAAGGGAGGGTGGAAGAGGGGCACAGATAAAACCTCTGTGGCTGGTACCACCTCCCTCTTGTCATCTTTTTCCTTTTTTTTTTTTCTTGTGCATTCCCTCCTGAAACTTATTCTCTCTGAACTAATTTTGCATGACATATTGCGTTTCTGCATCAGCTATCATGAGGCTACCTGTGAATTAAACAGGGCCTTGATATACAGGCAAATGCGCGGATTACATTTCAGACGTGCAGATACTTCATACTCCCGCCGTGATTTATTAATTCCAGCAAAACAAAACTCACAACATCGCTTACAATTGCATTTGTCTGAGACCAGCACAAGCAAATGGAGGATGGAAGAGTTATAGGGATGCTTTGGAATATGGGAAAGCTGGGAAGATGGATACATGGACAGCTTCTGAGCCTGGCGGTGAATCCGCATATAGGTGGATGAAGTCAGTCAAGTGTCCTTGAATACGCTACATCTTGATAGCTTGTTTCATAGCTCATAAATTTATGAGTTAAAGGACTTTTGTTTATCACCTTTCTTTACATGATGATAAAATTAGCTGTAAAATATTTCTTCCCTTAGAAGCTGGACCACGCTGAGAAGAGAATTATAAGTATGGATTATTTCTTATTATGTTATTTTGAAATTAAACAAATGAATTATTATGTTTGTCTTATAAACATTTTAAAAATACTTTTAATAATATACGTTTCATCAATTATTGTCATTATTTCATCAAACAGATTACAGTAGGGTTCGTTTAGTTTAGAGTAGTGGCATCCTGAATGTTGGCTGCGAAATAAATGTGGTTTTCTCACTGAAGATGTGAAATTTCTGGGGTCCCCCCCCCCCCCCCCCCCCCCCCCCCCCCCCCCCGCCATCACTGTACGTTTCATAGTTGGTTGGTTCCTACCGACTGCCGTATCGACTGTAATCGTGATCGCAATGTCCCTGCGACCAATTGGAAGTTCCAAAAATTTGTTGATGGACATTTGCAATAAAGGAAAGATTTAAGTTCTTTCCCATTGTGCATTGTCAATGGTCTCAAAATGAATGACTTTTGGACACTTGTTCATTGTAAATGCCCAGTGTGAATACCCTTTACAGGGTGAGATCAATCCCTAAATCGAACTAAGTGGTTGGCCAATAACTGGACAATTTATTAGGATACAGTCCTTTCTTCACACATTACTTCAAAAGGATGGACGGAACCCTCTAACTAAACTTCCAGATTGCATTTTTTGTTTTTTTTTTTTTTTTTTTTTACAATGTTCTGGATGCTCCAGTATATAAAGTTTTATATTTCCTACTAGTACGAGTAGAGAAAGACATACATACACGTCAAATACTTAATTTACAGATTAAGTAATTCAAATCAAGTAAGTTTATATCTGCAAATGCGACTTCATCAGACTTCAACACTGAAAAAGAATACATTTGGCGGTGAAGCAATTTTCACTGAGAAATTGCTAGTAATTTTTTGTAAAATTACAAAGTATAAAAACTGAAATAGTATTTTCTTGTAAAAATGTACTCCAGTAATCTTTGCTTTATTTACACCTTTGAAAAAAAATTACATTTTACAGCGAAGTAGCATAATAGAATTTCTGTCCTTTCTACATTTTCTCTTTAATTACACACACACACCGTGCACACACACACACAGAGCAGTTTGCAACCATTTTTTCTGCGGCGCCCGGGGAGCAGTTGGGGGTAAAATCCTGCATGGGCCTCAAATGCCCTAGCCCGGCCCTGGCCTGAAATGCTTAGGCCCTAGCCCGGCCCTTGTCTGACAGCTTATCAGAATTCCTGACTGGAGCCTATGACTGTTTTTTCTCCTCCCCATACTGTTGCAGCCATTAAAATAGTTTGCACGTCCACTGTATTGCGGAGCTGGCGAGTCAGAATCGTCAGCTTCATCTTTGCAGTCGACACTTACTCAGAAAACACTAGTTTATTAATAATTAAAATATTTCCTTGCTAATTTTTCTGACACATTCATAGTGACTAATATTTTTGCCAGTGCTTTGCAGCAAGATTTATGCCTGCACTTGAGCACAAATGACATAGAAATCAGTGGATATTTTTGCATGTGCAGAGACTTACTCCTTTTAACAACATGTAAATGACTATGTTAAACTTCAGTAAAACTGTTATGAGACTATGAAGATGGTACACTCGTCATTTAAATAACTCAAAGAGAAAAGTGATACCAATCAGAACAATCAATTCGCCACATCTACATGACTTGGCATCTTTTTTTTCAAAATGGATTTCTCTTTCAGCCTCATTAAGTTTAATCACACACAAAAAGGTTTTCAACATCATCCTCACGCTCCATCTTTTCAGTGTAACTCAGGAATCAAGATGCTTAGCATGGTGGCTAAATTAAGATTTCCCTCATGCCAGCATGCCCATCTCTCCAATATAGTAAAGCGACGCCCCCTGCGTTTGCTTGATAAACCTTCCCTTCCCATTAATAACTCTACCTGGTACAAAAGCCAGTGATAATGGACGCCAACCGGGCCAAAAGTTGAGCAAAAAGAGGAATGATTAAGGAACCTTATTAAAAGCATCCTTGTGGAGTGGGGGACACGTGATGGAGAACACATTAAGGGACCTGATTCTTTTCAAAGCGACACCGCGCTTTCCCCCGAACATCGGTGGAGAAAGACGAAGAGGAAGAAAAAACCTGATTAGGCTGACAAGCACTGAGTGATACTGCAAACCTGTTAATAACATGAAAATTAGAAGGGGCTCATGCAAAGAAAAGAGATTAATTTAGCTGGAGTCCATCTTCGCAGCAAATTGCGAAGTTGTGAATATGTTCACAGATAATGAGCCTTCCTACTTGTCAGCTCACTTGTCATTTTCTGTAATTAATGTTAAGGAAGACTCCTTCCTGATGGTTGGTATTACTCATGTACCGGGGAAAATTTCTTCTGAGAAATAATTTACATTTATTATCATCAGTATGTTTGTGTGGTTTATTTCACGGCGGAGTAATTTATTGCAGCACCGTTTCGAGCTCCTTGATTAGTCACTCATCAGACTGAGATGTATTTTTTTTTCTCCCCTTCTGATGTCTAGGCTGGGGGGAATAAAAGTGTTGTGCCATCACATGGGTGCCTGGGCGGCAATGGCACCTCACGGCTGCCTATTGCCATATCATTTTTTAAAAACACAAATCACAGTAGGGCTTTAGTGAAAAGGCTGATGATTACAAGACTTTTTAGAACATTTCTCCCCTTTTTTTTTTCTTGGATGCCAAACGTATCCATTATTTTACTGTCCTTCTTTACATTTCACCTCTCGGATATACATGCACAATTCCAGAGATGATTATTATTTATGCCCCCCCCCCTCCAGTTTTTGTTAATTCAGTCATACGACATGCTCAGTTTGATGTGCAGTATAGTAGAATTCACTCTTAATGAAACAAATGCTTTGAAGAGCTACAGCTCCACAAAAGATCATCAATATGCAGTTTTTTTATTTCTTTGCACTGCCAGACAAGATTGGCTGCTCGGTACAGAAATATGCACAGCAATAAAAAAAAATAAAAAAAATACAGCCATATGTGTAAACAAGCTATTATTTTTAGGAGCTGAGAGTAACCATGACCTGGACCAGCTCTTTCGTTTGTTTATAATGTTTTTTTTGTTTGTTTGTTTTTTCTCCCCAGCCAAGTCAGCCTATTTTATAATTTCAAATGAAAGGTTTCTGATGTGTTCATTCCAGAGGTAACAACAATAGTGTTGAGTTGAACTAACCTTTTGCTCAGTTTGAGGAAACAACATAACTATAAATTATGACATAATATATTATGACCTCACTAGATATCATATCCACCTTATTAATGTAAGAGCGGGTGCGGCCATTTTAACATAGATGGAAACGAGGCTTCCGGTGTTTACTCCGGGGCTTCCAGTTATTTTAGCTACATAAACAATATGTCATGCTACTTGATTTTGCAAACTGGTATTTTTGTTTTCATTTGAATTTATTAGCATAAGTTAATCATAAACACACTGGTTTGTAGCACATTTAGTTTTATGTGCACATTATTAACCTACAGCGATTAATGAATCTAAAGTCTTGTACGTTCACAGAAAATACCTTACTTCCATGTTGCACGATAATCAGGTGGATATAACTGCAGGTAAACACAATAATATGAAAAATATCAAAATAATATTGAGTAACTTACTTTTTAGACATATTGCACTTTTGTGAAAACATTTCCAAGCCACAACAGAATTAACTGTCGCACGCCGCTGATCAACGTATGTAGTAGCATTCCTGATTGAGTCCTTGCTTAAGAAGATTAATTTGAGTTAATGTTTCAACTCATAAAGACAGTCACTTCATTCATGAATCAATCAGTGTTTTGAACGAATCAGTTTAATTAATGAGTCAATGATTCACTCATAAAGGACAGTTACTTGTCGCCACCTACTGGTGTAATAGCGTAACCTGCAGTATTTTTCTTTTTTTTACATTTATAGCCCTAATACAGCATAGTTAACAATATAATCCATCCGTAAGCAACTTTTTCATTAAAACAGTATGGACCCATTTGAAACATTCTTCTTTCCCCCTTTAATCCTATGGCTGATATTAAGAGGTCATTTGCACATGGAGAAATGTTTCAATTCTCCTGTGTTTTTTACACAGCTACAGAAATGAAATGAGGGCCTCCAACTCTACCACAACCATAACTCAAACAATATTCATCTGAGACATATATTCAAATCAGCCTCGGCCTGGGCTCTCTGCTTTGCTTTAGCTTTGTGTTGGGGAATTTATAAGCCTACTTCTTAAATGTATTATTCATCAGGGTGCGTAAATAATGCATGCTTGGTTCCATAGTAAATTAACCCTTTACCTTACCTAAGCTATCAGAGCCATTGTTTTGAAAGGCAATTATGTAATTTAATTCATGCTGTAATTAATACCGTAATTAGCTTAAATACTCAGCAACCCAGTGCCACTGCTAAGCTCTCTTAATTAAACAGATTGAAAGGTTTATATGTCTGTTTTTCCCCACAATTAGATCATCTCTGTTGCAGTGAGAGACGCAGTGAGAAAATATGAAATCCACAAACGAGAACTAAGAAGAATGTACAGTAATGTGAAGATTTCTTTGAGGATTATATCCCCCCACCCCCCCATATTACTTTCTAAATGAGCACCCGCAAGTTCGAAAGCAATTAGCGGATTCATCAAAATGAGCATATTCAAATCAGGCTCTCAAATGCTTTCGTGATTCACGCTTAAAGATCCAAAACACAATGGCCCAGAGCAGGCGTATCTCAGCTGCCCTAAGTAAATGCATAGGACCCATGTAGGGAAGTGCACTCTTGTGTTTTATTGTTCTGAGACTGCAGGGAGGCAAGTGGACAGCTAATCCAGGGCTGGAGAGTTTTTATCCCTGCTCTATCTGACAGTGATAGAAAGTGTTTTCCCCAAAGTAGAAAAATAGTCGGAGGTAGATGAAATCGTGAAGTGGTCAGTGAATATTGAGGAAAAATTCAGGCCCACCAGCACATTACACTGCTGAGCGGAGAGCAAAGAGTCGTTTCACGAACAGCAAAGGTGTGGTCACATTAGCAAAACTTATGCGATATTTTGCTAGCAGAGAAGATCCATTGCCCACTATCAATAGTGTAGCGATGCTTGAATCACTGCTGACTTAGAGGCCACTTCCAAATGAATCAGCTTTGTAGTGATAAATGCATCAAATTTGCGTGTTCAGAGTTTAACGAAAATGAATCTGATGCAAAATCTGTGTGGGGAAACGTTTAGTGAAATTCCAGATTGCGCAAATTTCTATTGAGATGATTGCATTTCTCCTTCTCTCTTTGTTCCTCCCCCATGGAAATTTTTTGCCAATCCCACAAAGGTAAATTTTTTCCCCCCCCCTAAACGTAAACGCCTTGTTTTTAGTTTTTTACACACATCTAAGCCTTTTTTTTTTTTTTTTTTTTTTTTTTTTTTTGAGTGTTTTTCCCCCCTTTTTCCTCTGAAAATGGTACTAAAATTGGTGGGGAAATGGCCCTAATAATATCGGTTTTTTTTTTTGAAGACCACAAATGGATTCTGTTGGTTTTTCCTTTTTTACCGGGGGCCTTTTTACCGCTTTTGTTTTTTTTTTATGGTGTTGACCACAAACCAATTGTTGGGTGGCCCCCCTCCCATGAGCGGGTTTTTGGTTTGTAACAAACTTGTAATTTTTGTTTTTTTTGTTGGGTGCAAGTGGATTTTATCAAATGTCCCCCGTTGGAACCATTCATTTGAACTAAGGGTGAGAACATCCCCCTTAAATGGGTTTGGGACAGCCACTTTTTACTAATGGCTTGGTGTAGGTTGCAGAATTGTTTTTAAATTGCAAAAGTTTTTTTTTTTGTTTTATGTTCCACCCTGTTTTACTGTCCCATCCCTCCTACTAAGACACTCAACGGTCCCCCCATGTTCGAGGTTTTTCCTTATCGGGGAAATTTACCCTTTGAATTTTGTTCCCCTTTCCACATTGGGTGTTCCCCACTCACTCGCCCGGGTTTTTCTTTTTAGTCAACAATGTCTCCTGATTCTCGGAATTTTTTTCGGACAAATCTGTCATTTTTTTTGTGTGTTTATTATTGTTGGGTCAATAAATTTTCCCCGCTCTTTCACGTAGTTTTTTTATGTTTGTTGGGGATTTGTAAATTTTCCCCCCCCCCCTTCCTTGACGGGTATTGGGCTGCCCCCAAGTTTTTTTTGTTTTAATGTATTTTCCATGTTTTATGCTCCTTGACCTTGAAGGGGTTTTTTTTTACGGGCGGCCCCCCCTAGTGTGTTTTTTTTTTTTTTGATTTTCCCACCTCCCAAAAAATGAAGATTGTCATCATTTACTCACCCTCATGGGATTCCAAACCTGAATGACTTCCTTTGTTCTGTAGAACACAAAAATATATCTATATTTTTAATAATGTGTGGACTGCTCTTTTCCATGCAATTACAATAAAGAGCTATAATAAGTAATACTATATTAAAGGCATGTTTAAGAATAAAAACTATAATGCAAACGATATTAGCTTCCACACCAACATGCAATAATAATGTTTATTATAACCATGCACTACATATACAGTATGTTTAAGATATGATATGCTGCAGATATGATGTCTTTCAAGTTGGGTAGATTCTGATTGGCTGTCAATGGTTTTTTAATCATTCATCAGCTGGAAAGTATAGTTCTAAAAGTGATTCCAACAATATCAATTTTCTCTGTCGTTATTGTTATAGCTGTGGTGTGGACCAGGCACGTGCACACATGACATCAAAGGGGGCTTGAGCACCTGCCCTTTTTCTTCCCGTTGTTCTAGGGAGTGTGTTTTTTTTTTTTTTTTTTTTTTTATAAATGAATATATGTATTATGTGCTTGTGTGTTTCTGTTTGCGCACAGCTTTCCCTGTCAAACAACTAAACAATCAAAATATCAGGTCGGGTTTATTAACTGTCGAGTTCCGATGCCTTTCTCCGCGTTTCTGCAGCACAGCAGTGTAGCGCACATTGATCGGCACATCACAGACAGACAGAGAGCCACAGAAGTGAAGCCCTCCCTCCCTTTCCAGTAGTGTTTGTTTTGCTGTGGAGGTGAGTGGTGGTGATGAACAAAAGACTAAGCTACCTGTGCCTCGAATTTACAGCTAATTATCCAAAAGACAAAAGGCAATTATAGTTAATTTGTCTTGCTAACATCCATGACTCATGAGAGAGCTACCATGTAAATTAGCTAAAGTTAGCTAAGGCAATAGGAAGTCTAGTAGGTTAGACAAGTGCACGTTCTTTCACTGCATGAAATTTAACATATACAAATCATCTATTTTAATATTACTAAGTCAATCAGAATATTACGCGAAGTCTGACGTTTTTTCCTTAAAAAAGCAGCATGGTTACAAATGTGATATTGATTTTATACAGCAGTTCAATAAACAATAATTTCATATTAAGACACTTACGTTTTAGACACAATGTTGACTGTTTTTGCTCTATTTCGCCAACAAATACAATTCCAATTTGCGTCTCTGAGCAACATTTTGAACTGTTTAAATGATTTGTTTCAGTCGCAATGACTCACTTATTAACAGTGACTTACTGCCACCTACTGGTGGTTTTAAATTCATTTAAAGTATCTTTTCATTTTTTACAAAATAATTTTTAGTATCAGTATTCAACGTTTTATGTTTAAAATATCAAAACAGTATTAATGCATTTGTAACTGCAGGTTAAATACATTCATGTCCTGCATTAAACAGTGTGTAAATGCATCTAAATGCCACTTTAGATGCAGCTTCTTTGTTTTCTCTGCATTGCAAAGATTAACTTTGTCAATACTGATTTCATTTGCTTGGTAACAGCCCAAATTACTTATTTTTTAATTGCCTGATTCAATTTATGAGTTTGACTGAAAATATGATCCACACTTTTAGAAAAAAAGGCTTTATAAAGGTAAAAATTCCCATAAAAGGTAAAAATCAATTTAAACTTATTGGAAAATATACATTTCTATCACTGCTGTGAACTGATCACCATGCAGAAAAGGAAGAATATCAAAACTTTAGGAGTCAGCTGTCCACGGTAGTCCTTAACATATCAGCACAATAACACACTCAGCAAAATATAGTCTAATTATCATTATCGATAAAACCCAAAAAATACTGATATATTTTTTTGTCAATATTGCACACCCCTATTATAATTAACATTTTCTTTAGAAAAAAATTCAAATAAATATGAGAAGTGGCCTTTTTTCGCGCTTGAGCCCCAGCCCCTCAAAATGTCTGTGCACGTCCCTGATGTGGGCTTTGCTATTGTCATACATTTAGAATAATCATTAAAACTTTATAGCTGTAGTTATCATCCTTGTTGTGAACGGGCTTTGATTATTATACACTGAATGAAGTCTTTAGAAGCCATACAGTATTTGTGGGTGAGTAACAAACCAAAATGTTCCCACGTTATTAACTGAATATATTGATAACTACACCAGATCTCAATGGCACTTTCATGAGAGTTCATAAAAAGATGTAGTGATGTTCAATCTGTGAATGAATCATTCTTGAAGAAGTCAATTCTTTTCAGTGAATCAGTCCATCCAGTTCTCGAAACCCCGCCTAAATGATTAATTCTTATTCATTGGACATATTTGTTTCTTAAATTCTGAGTCAATAATCTGTCAACATCAGTTCATAATACATATTTAGGTTATAGGTTAACCTATATAGGTTAAATAACATGAATAACGTAAAAGTCATAGACCAATTTTATACTGTCATACTAAGAAAAGATGGTTTGGAATTACATAAGGGTAAATAAATGAATTTTGGGTGAGCATTAAGAGTCTTTTCTAATATGCATTTATGCTCCTGAGATGTTTTGGAGTACGAGACCCATAAAGCCTCACCTCTGACCATTAGCGCTCCAGGGGACGTCCTAGTTATCTGGGCATTCTCATCTGTTCAGCGGTGTAGGAGCTCTCATCTGTGAGCAATCTTCATCTCGCAGCAACCTCTCCACACAATATCCCTTAGTAATAGTACATGATCATTCCTTTTGTGCTCTAATGATCATTCCAAATGTATTATTTTGTTTGTACAGAAAATGAGAATTATCCTTAAAACGTAATGTAGCTGTTTTTAATGGAGCTTTCTAGTTTCATCCCCCCTCCATCAGTAAATATAGATGATGGATCTGATTAATCCCATTTCTTTCACTGCCAGGAATATATTGAATGGTGTTTTCAGTTAAAAGGGGATTCATTTTGATTACAATAAAATGTGATTTTGTAATAGTTTAAATTTAACCGTGGCCCCACTACTCTATAATTATTCTGAGTTTGATTCAGTTTTTGTACCAAACTAATTTTTTCACTTGCTTCAGAAATTTCCCCATCTCCACTCTCACAGCACGTATCTCCAGAAACAATCTATCGCCCAGCAGAAATTGCCTGAAACATAAAGAAACAAGTGGAACGGAAATTCATTTCGCGTAACAGGATTATCGGCCCCTGTGTCTCTTATCTCCTCCTGCCTGATTATAAGAAGAAAAAGGAAAGAAAGATAATTTCACAATTAATGGCAAAATATCCTGGACTCTCGCTCGGCAGCCATTAGATGAAACGTTTTGGAGAAATACTTCTCCATATTTCTTGACTTCAGGTTTCAATTGTCTTGACCCTGGCTGTATTAATGGATAGGCTAATAGCCAGTGAGAATACTTAATTTATGCCAGGGTGAATTAAGAAGAGGTAATGGATTTTGCTTCTTAAAAAAAACGGCCAGAGTGAGGCTTTTCCATGGTGCTTATCAAGGAAATCAAATTATCATATTATCTCTCTGAGTGGCTCTTTTGAAGCCATTTTTCACATTATCTTTGGAGAATAGTTTTGACACTCCTAACACGAGGCTGGCTTTATTGTGGCTTGCTAGAACATTCAGTAACAAAAGCCGGTAATGATTTTCTAACTTTGAATGAGCGCTTTGGCATTTACTATCACGCCAGGGACCATGAAGGCAAATAACCTGGATGACAAAGATCCTATTAAAAGTCTTAGATTGGAATCGTGTAATAAGAAGTCTGAAGTTTTGTGTAGAGAAATTAAATATTCTATTCAAAAGCTTCTTATGTATGCCTTAACTTACACACACAATGAAGTCAGTGGGACTTTGCACAAGCTCAAGTGAGTGTGTATACACACACAGTCAGACAATGCTATACTTTTCGGTGGGACTTGTTTTGCTCAGAAGTTTATTACAACATACATTTTCAGTTGCGTAGATGATGATGGCAAAAGGCAGTAGTTATTGCAAGGGATGTAGGGTGAAAAGATGACAACAATATACAATAATCCATTCCAATTTAACAGCTTCCTTTCTCATATTCCAGCAGTCTTTTTTTTTTCTGGACCAGGTAGCTGCACAAGCTTGGCTGGTGACAGTGTAATGAGAAATATGATAATTTCCAAGTGCATTAATTTCATGTCCTGTGGGTTTTGCAAGATCACTTGTTATTCTCAACAAATTAAATCACCATTTTCCCTAGTATCACCCAGTGTACACCTATATATTCTGGCGTTAAAATTAATTGTGTATATACAATTTTACTGCATGTTATATTCAGTGGAGCCCAAAAGTATGAGGTCATTAAAAAAAAAAAAAAAAAGTAGTGTGTTTCATTTGTTTATTTTTTTTTTCCCTTTTTTGAACCTGTAAATAGCTTTGGGATTTAGAAAAATGTTATGACATAGAATAACAGAAATTAATATATCCATTTTAAATTTTGTATGATAAAACACATTTATGATGTTACAAAATATTTCTCTTTCAAATAAATGCTGTTATTTTGAACTATCCCAAAGGATCCTGAAAATAAATGTATCACAGTTTCCACAAAATTATTAAGCAGCACAACTTTGTTCAACAATGATAATATTAATAAATGTTTCTTGACAGTCAAAATCACATATTAGAAGTTTTCTGAATGATCATGTACCCTGAAACCTTGGTAATGGCTGCTGAGAATTCAGCTTTGTCATTAGAGGAATAAATTACATTTTAAAATATATGTCTTTTTGATCAAATAAATGCAACCTAGGAGACTTCTTTCAAAGAGACTTAAAAAAAATATAATCTCATCGCCCCCAAACTTTTAATCAGTGATTTACAGATTCTTGGATGTTCTTCCACTGATGCACAAGAAGCTCTTTTGATCATGCTACTAGATGTATCATAAAAGTACGTGTTTAGTAATAAGATTTTGCATTATTTGAAACAAATTTCATCTTGTTAAAGTTGCTGTAAGCAGTTCTTTCTAAGCATTAGTCCACATTTGCAACCTTGCCTTTACATCATGCCTTGGCCTCCTCTTCTTGATGAAGACATGTTTTTTTTAATTTTTATTATCTTATTATTCCTAGGAAACAGATTCGCCGTCACCCGATGTTGCTACACACTCGGGGGTTTGCCAATCGGTGTCAGGAGTGAACTTGAGGCCCCCCTTCTGTCAAACTGCAGTGTAAGGTTGGCAGTTATTTGGGCTTTGTTTGTAATCTTTCCCGGCGCTTTGTCAGGGGGGTGCGTGCTGATATTAGAGCGAGTGCACAAAAGCCCCTCGAGTGGTGTCACGCACAATTAATGTCCCCAGGTAGCGACTCCATTAGCCATATGAACTCCGGCCGCGCCAGGGAATACTAATGGCTGAGGTGCCGGGGGGCATTAGAGGAGAAAGTGCCCCCCCACCCCCACCCTCACCCAGCTTATACCAGTCCCCCCATCACCCCCCAATTAACTTTCACCCTTCAACCTGCCTAAGACTGTTCTCACTTTGATCATTTCATCACAGCCCCCGTGTTCAACCCAGTGCCACACGCTGAAGCCCTTTTCTTCACGCCCTGATCACAAAGTAATATATAACATCTGGATTAGTTCAAATGAGACATACCTTTTTTGCATTAAAAAAACATAGTATTTGGAAATTGTAAATATACGTATGTAAATATATTGGAACATAAGTAATTAAAACTAAAATTAATCTACATTTAATATATATTAATATAGACTTGGGTAACGGAAAGTATTCAGACCCCCTTAACTTTTTCACATCTTGTTATATTGCAGCCATTTTGCTAAAATCATTTAAGTTAATTTTTTTCTTCATTAATGTACACACAGCACTCCATTTTGACAGAAAAACACAGAATTTTTGAAATTTTTGCAGATTTATTAAAAAGAAAAACTGAAATATCACATTGTCCTAAGTATTCAGACCCTTTGCTCATTATTTAGTAGAAGCACCCTTTTGATCTAATACAGTCATGAGTCTTTTTTGGGAAAGATGCAGCAAGTTTTTCACACTTGGATTTGGGGATTCTCTGCCATTCCTCCTTGCAGATCCTTCCAGTTCTGTTAGGTTGGATGGTAAACGTTGGTGGTCAGCCATTTTTAGGTTTCTCCAGAGATGCTCAATTGGGTTTATTCAGGGCTCTGGCTGGGCCGTTCAAGAACAGTCACAGATTTGTTGTGAAGCCACTCCTTCATTATTTGAGCTGTGTGCTTAGGGTCATTGTCTTGTTGGAAGGAAACCTTCGGCCCAGTCTGAGGTCCTAAGCACTCTGGAGAAGGTTTTCGTCCAGGATAATCCCTGTACTTGGCCGCATTCATTTTTCCCTCGATTGCAACCAGTCGTCCTTGTCCCTGCAGCTGAAAAACACCTCCACAGCATGATGCTGCCACCACCATGCTTCACTGTTGGACTGTATTGGACAGGTGATGAGCAGTGGCTGGTTTTCTCCACACATACCGCTTAGAATTAAGTCCAAAAAGTTATATCTTGGTCTCATCGACCAGAGAATCTTATTTCTGACCATCTTGGAGTCCTTCAGGTGTTTTTAAGCAAACTCCATGCAGGCTTTCATGCGTCTTGCACTGAGGATAAATAAAGCCCCGACTGGTGGAGGGATGAAGTGATGGTTGACTTTCTACAACTTTATCCCATCTCCCGACTCCATCTCTGGAGCTCAGCCACAGTGATATTTAGGTTCTTCTTTACCTCTCTCACCAAGGCTCTTCCTCCCCCGATAGCTCAGTTTGGCCGGACTGCCAGTTCTAGGAAGGGTTCTGGTCGTCCCAAGTGTCTTCCATTTAAGGATTATGGTGGCCACTGTGTTCTTAGGAACCTTAAGTGCAGCAGAACCTGAACTTTTTTTGTAACCTTGGCCAGATCTGTGCCTTTGCCACAATTCTGTCTCTTGAGCTCTTCAGGCAGTTCCTTTGACCTCATGATTCATTTGCTCTGACATGCACTGTGAGCTGTAATGTCTTATATAGACAGGTGTGTTGCTTTCCTAATCAAATCCAGTAAGTATAATCAAACACAGCTGGACTCAAAATGAAGGTGTAGAACCATCTCAAAGAATATCAGAAGAAATGGACAGCACCTGAGATAAATATATGAGTGTCACAGCAAAGAATCTGAATACTTAGGACCATGTGATATTGTCAGTTTTTCTTTTTTAGTAAATCTGCAAAAATGTCAACAATTTCTGTGTTTTTCTGTCAATATGGGTGGCTGTGTGTACATTAATGAGGAAAAAAAATTACTTAAATTATTTTAGCAAATGGCTGAAATATAACAAAGAGTGAAAAAATTAAGGGGGGCTGTGGTAATACATTCCGTACCCACTGTTATAGTGCTATATATTATAGATAATATATTATAATCTATATATATATTTAGATATATTATATTTATAATATAGATAATATAGTTCATTCTATAAATAGTATATAGTATATATTAGTTGCGTTTAATACTACTGGTATACCAAAGTTTGGAATCCTTTTGTAGATTTTTAGTTTGAAAAGTCTTTAATTTTCTGCACTGTATTGGGGGGGGGTTATTTTATGGGTAAAACCGAGCAATACTAATAACATTATGGTATTTCCAGGTGCGAATCAATCGGTTTTTTAACTTTTACTTAAATATTTTTTTAATGTACTGAAATATCTAGTCTCTTCTTTGTTTGCTGTATGTGATTTATGTCCAAATGCATGGGCCTCGTTGGTATATTTTAGCATTGGTTATTTTACTGTTTCTTGGAGTGTCAAAAATGTACATAGATTTTCATCATCCAGGTATGTGAGGCATGTGTGTGGTGGGCCGTGGGTAGTCTGCGGATTACTTTACCGTTAGATCACTTTGTTAGTTGTGTTCCTACGGCGTTTGGGCTGGAGCGTCGATTTTTCTCTCTTGTGCCATTGTGTTGTCTGTGTGTCTGGGTCTGGTTGGGCTTTGAACAATACCCCAGACCGCATCTGCGAATGTAGATGTGGTGCTGCGCGAGCCTTTGCTATATTATGCTGCGTGGGGGGTCACATGTGTACCGAGTTGGCAGTTGTGCTGGGGGTGGGTGAGAATTATGGTGTGAACCTGGTGCCGTCTAAGCCTTGCGTACTGGGATTGCATGGGGCGAGGGGTGCAAAAGGCCTCAACATTGCGTACACAGATCGCATCTCTTTGGGGACCGGGGAGATCGCGTGCTGGTATCCGACAGGGGTGGTGGGGCCTGTGGGGCCGGGGGATGCCACCCGGTGGGGATGTGGTGCGTGTGTGAGTGAACGGCTGCCAGCTGAACGTATATCCAGGGGCTAAACACCACCCACACACACACTTATTACCCTACATTCCTCAACAACCCCTGCGGTCAGCATGGCTGAATGTAGGGAGTCGGTTAGTCCGTGGTTGTTATTGAAGTCCATTTTGTAGCCTGTAATTGTAATACATTGGATGTGGTCTGAAGATGAAGAGACATGTAACAGTATAAACTTGTGTGTGTCTAGACATGTGTGTGTATATATATATTATAGAAACAATAGTATTTATATATATATATATATAATATATATAATATATATATATATAATATATATAATACATCCCTACCTATAAAACCTCTATATAATCAAATTTACATATGAATCAAAAATATATATGAATAAAGAAAAATAGTAAAGTTTGAAATAATTGGTATCAATCATTTTTTATATACTATATGTTATGAAGGTTTCCTTGGTAGAGCCACAAGTATAACCTAGTTCTTTTTTGTACACTGGAGAAAACAAAACAAAAAACATTTTAATTTTTTTTGTAAAGAATTTTCACTCAGAAACTGCTCTTAAATTTAAAAAATAATTACAAAGAAATGACAATTGACATTTGAATTAAGGTGACTTTTGAAGACTGGAACGTATTTTTATTGTAAAATCTAATCCAATAATCTTTTTTACTTACTGCTTTACAAATATTTATTACAGCGTACTTTTGTAAGAAAAAAATTAAATGTACACAAAAATAAAAGATAAAAATCCTTTCTTCTGCTTAAAATTCACTTCAAATCACCAGTGATTTTATACCACTTGGACTTTATGTTTGTGTCAAAGTGATTTGGATCTTCTGGTATGCATCCTAATATGACATTTCTCTTCTTGCTCACAGCAGCTCAAGAACACTCTCTGACGGAGTATGAATGGAATGCCCATCATAAAACAGTGTTGCACAGATGAACTGACATCATTCAAGTCTACCTGTTGGTTTAATTATCTTGAATTTCCGTGTACTGTAATGTTGCGTACAAGTAATGGTTCCATGGATATAGCATAGAACTCAATAGTCGCTAAATGTTGGGATCCCATGGGGGGTGGAGGTCTATGTCTTACCAGGGACGCCTGGATATTCTTGTGGGATAAACACAGCTTGGTTGGCAGCGTACAAATCCTCGAAATACATATGCGGTGTGGGCCGCGTGGGAAGGTATTCTTAATGTTGTTTCTGAGGTTTTTTGTAATGGTACGTATTGTAGGGGGTTCTAGCATCTGGTTCGTTCGCGTTGTTGGTGGAAAATGTAGGGGCGTTCAGAGGGGGACACGAATGGTTAACGGACTCTATACCGCATCCACCCCAACCTTAACCCACCTGCTACGACTCCACCATAACCTTGTGAAAAACTCTTCTGGCCAAATCCAGTTCAGACCAGGTACCTGTACTTCAACCCTGCCTTTATCACATTACCAATTACGCATTATAAATAAGCCCCCCCCTCGCTTTGTTTCCACGGCTTACTCCATCACGCCACATTCTCACTCAATCGAATACCCACACTTCTTCAACCGTTACCTCTGCACCCTTCACCCTACTTTTCCCCCTCCTTCAAGCCGCATAGCTTCATTATGCTTTGCATAAGGACCACTTTGCACTTTTTTTTGGTCTTACTACATCCCCGCTTTCCAGAGAGAAGCTGTTCACAAAAGCGATCAACCCTATTTCTGCCAGTCCTGCTTTAAATCCCTGCTGTTGTACTGGGAAGAGGAAAGGGCCCGTTTTGGCAAGACAGTGCAAGGTCTATCCTTTAGTACTTGGACCTACCATCTGATTTTGCACTTGGTGAGTGGTCAACTCAAACGTCATAAAACTTTTATAAATATGATGTTATTTTTAAGATATCACAATAAGAGTTTTTGTCTTATAAATATTTGGTTTAAATCGAATGTCATTCCTGGATGCCCAGTTGGCTGAATTTTCAGCATCATTTCTCCAGTCTTCAGTGTCACATGATCTTTCAGAAATCATTCTAATTGCTGATTTGCTCTCAAGAAACATTTCTTATTATTACCTATGTTGAAAACAGTTGAGCTGCTTAACATTTTTGTGGAAACTGATACATTTTTGCGTCAGAGGAACGCATTAGAAATAGGGAATAGTAAAATTAGGAAAGAAAATTTTAAATTTCTTTACTGTCACTTTTGATTAATTTACTGCATCCTTGCTATAAATAAATAAATAAATAAAGACTAAATACATCTAACTTCCCTTCCCCCACCCCCCCCCCAGTTTGAATGGCATTGGTACTAAATTATTATCTTACCTTAAAAAAAAGAAAGAAAGACAGAACGAAAGAACGAAGAGAGAGAAAGAAAGAAAGAAAAAGAAAATTATAACTATAAAATAGACAGTTCAACCAAAAATGAAAATTCTCATGTCGTTCCATACTTTTTTTTTTTTTTTTTTTTTGCACATCAGTAGCTTTGAAAAACATTTTTCAAAACATTCTCGTTTGTGTCCCATAGAAAAAAGACAGTCAAACAGGTTTGGAACCACACAACGTTAGGCCTGTCGCAATAATCAATATATCACCTCTCAATATGTGCATGACCTCAATCATTTTTGGTGACGTAATTTATTGCCCATTATATTTACTTAAAAATGAAAGTCACCATGTTTTGTACATTCCACTTGCGCTGGTGTCTTTTGCAGCTTCTCGTACATAAAGTGGTGTAGTCATGAGGTCCTAGTTCAAATTTAAAAATGCTTCTACAAAAATGTTTCATCTGCAGATATGGCTGTTTAGGGATCTACAGACATCTGACTGCTGAGTAGTGATTGTGTTTTCCAGCAATAGTGTGCACCCTTAATTTACAGAGAAAAGAAGGTCAGGGACAAATCTGTAGATGGAAAAATCTCCATTCAAGTTCTTTGTGCATTTTTCTTTTTTTCTACGTGTTACTTTGCACTTTTTGCTAGAAAATGTTTATTTACTATTCATTCAGGTTTTTTAAGGCATCTAATATTTTGATACTTAATTTCCATGATCTAAATATTCTTAAAAATTAAAAGTTTGTCGTAATTTTGGAAGTGTGTAGGCCTACTTGCATTATTATGCCGTTACATTATGATTATATATTCAGTGGCATAAAATGGTCTTTAAAATGACAATGATATCGCTCATCGCAATTATTTCTGTGGCAATATATCGCACAACAAAAAGTTGTTATCGTGACAGGCCTACATGACGTTGAGTAAATGGTTGCCGAATTTTCATTATTCAGGTTCATGAGGTTTTTAAAATAGTAAAATAATTCAAATAGATTAAAATAGGCGAATAGTGATTCCATAAATCCAGTCTGAATGTTAACAGATCACACCACTTTATGGATTTCACCACGTATGTTCATGGATTTCACTTATGGATCCACAAACAAAATCCAACTTTTGTTGTTCCCTCATCAGTAAAGCTCTGAGTCTTTCATATATTTTAAGTGTATTTTTACCTCATGCGAGAGGAGATTACACTGATCTAACCATGGAGGAGCTGGGGAGGTTGAGGAGCAGCAGTTTTCAGGAGAGTTATAGCTGTTGGTGAAAATAGACATGCTTAGAGCCCTCCGGGCTGCTGGGAATAAGAGACTGCTTTAAATGGAGGGTGGATTCATATCCCTAACTCACCCTCGGTGAATAAATCTTTGCGAATCTCCTATGTTAACATTGAGTACACTTTGTTTCCGTTGTCTTTGTGCTCTGTCTGGTAGTATGTCTTGTGGAAGGCATGTTTGTTGTCATGTTGCCCTTCTTTCATTACTGTTTTTCAGGCTGACTTATTTTAAGGCCTGCGTTTGAATATATTTTTAATGATGAATTATCACACCGATGCTACCAAATGCTTTTAAAGCTCTTTTTGGCCTAGTGAAAGTTAGAGCAGAAACTCAAACAACTAAAAAGCGTGGTTGCATTAGACAGCTTGGATTATCACTACTTACACACAATCCTTAGCAAATGTGTTCAATACAGGGCTGTCAGGTGAAAAATGAGATACTACATGGCATTAGCCGATCTCAAAATGCACTCTCTCGCCATGTCCATCCACTAGACAATATAAACATAACATTAAGTGCATATCAGAGGAAATTATGCTTGAATCTCAAGCAAGAGGCCAGCTTTTTTTTTTTGGCCTGGGCTCAGTCACTGCACAGATGGCACCTGGGCAAACAGTATTGTTTGTTGTGCTTGATGAGTTGGACAGCTTCAATTTGATCCAGAGATGTGAACTTAATGGGGCCGGTTTGCCAAAAGAGAGGCTTCATTTAAAAACTACTGCACTGGGAAATAACCCTGTGTTTGGAAAGGCCCTGTCAGATGCTTTCATTTGGAGACGGCCAGGAGATATGGCATCTCTTTAAACTATTGCGTTACACATCTGCTCTGGCCCTCATGCTGAGCGGATAGCATTTCACTCCTGAGATGTTTGATTTTATTAGTGTCTTAAGAATGAGCCAAACAAGTGTTCCTATTGATTTGCACATTAAATATATTAGTAATAAAACAACATCCTGCAGCTAAGTGATAGTAAAATCAATAGTAATTGGTGGCAAACTATTATGAGTGCTTGGTCTGCATTCTTATTGTCTCTCTAAATAACTGACCACTAAAATCGGGAGATGTTTGCACAATACATGTGATAACTATTGATGTTGGATACATAAATGAGAATAATTTTGACGGCTGCAAACTCTGGACTCTTAGTTCAACTTTGAAGAGTGTTGAAATGTCACTGAAGAAAATTCAGGGCACTACAGTAGCCAAGACGTGAGGACAGATGACAGAAGATATAGCATAAGCCACTTTGGATGCTGATGTTACAATATGGGACATCAGAGAGTAACATGCATTGTTTCATCATCTGTAAATCAGTGCTTGTTTGTTTTTTGTTGTTGTTATTGTTTTTTGCGCTATGTGCCTCAAACTTTGATATAATATGCATTTTTATCTGCAGTGAAATGAAGTGGATTTGATATCTATAACCTACTAGTGTGAGTTAACACCAATTGAAGAGGGGCATGTTAAATTCTCATGTCAAATTTATTTTATTTATGCATTAAAACCATCTTAATTCATGATTAAAAGTATACTATTACTAATAATATGGCATGTTTATCTGTAGAAAATTGCCTTTGATATCATGTTAAATGTTAAATTTATTGTGATAATCAATTTTTTGTTCATTAAAACATTTTAATTCAACATTAATCATAATAATAATAATAACGTTGTCATCACAATCATCATCATCACCTCATAATAATAAAAAAAAAATGATACGTAGTATGATTATTATTATTCTTAAATAATATAAAATTATTTGTTCATGTGTGTTAAATCAACTCTTTCCATTGTTATTATTATTATTATTATTAGTATTATTCTATACCACATTTATAATAATATTTTAAATTTACTTTGTAATCACATTTGTTTGTCAACTAAAACCGTTTTAATAATAAAAAACTGACATTTATAGTAGTATATTAGACACGACGACTAATATAATCTAATAATCATAATAATAATAGGAGTAGTAGTTTTTTTTTATCGTTGTTGCTATTATTATTAGTAGCAGTAGTAGTAGTAGTATTAGTTGTTGTGTTTTTTTTATTACTAACCCTAACTGTAACACATTTTTCTTTAAATCTGAGGAAAGCTATGCTTATCTTTGTAGTTTACATCACGGATAATGAAAACACATCGCATCCCAAACAGTTATGATCGGGCAGTTGAGGATAATTGCATGGTTAGCCTCTCCATCTGTTCTTTCCTACAGCTTTTTAGTGCTGGGAGGAGATCAGGGCCAGTCAAGCTTCACGCACACACATGCTCAATATTTCTGAGTACAATACATCAGGGTCCTGTTCACTCATAATCACAAATCACTAATCAGCAGAACACATTACCTATAGCCCCCGCGTACCACACTGTAGATCATTTCAAAGGTTATTATTTAGTTTATGATTTAATAATGACCTCAGATGTTCGGCACTGTCAACAGTGCAGGGTTCTTGCATGAGCAAAATGAACGTGTTATTGCATCACATGTTGCATGCCATATGCTAACAAGAGACCATGAGAGATCTGAAATTCCATCTCCAACATTCTCTCCGGGTGCCCAAGGGGCGATGGAGGAGTGAGCACTCTGCCATCCTGGAGGCCAACAGTGCTTTATAACCCTCCTCACAGAGGACCAGTCGCTACACACCCTACTCATTAGGCATCAGGGCCCGATCTGCAAGCGAAGCCAGGGAGAGAGGCCTCACCCGGTGCCCAGCCGCTGCCACACCTGCCGCCCTACTCACGGAGCTCAAACAGAAATCACAGGCATGAACGATGAGCCGCTTGCCTTCGAACTCCAGGGACAAAAGAGCCACTCTCAGCCAACGTGTCATTTAAATAATGCAGAGCTGGAAGGAAAAGGCTCGGAGAAGCAAGTTTTGGAGTCAGACTGGATATACCTCAGGGTGAGAGCTTTGCAAACATATCTGTTGTAGTTCAGCCAGCATCGCATCAGCTCCGTGGGTTGGTTTTAATCAAGATTTAATTACAAATTAGGGGAATGGAGTCATGGCGTAGCAGTTAGGACACATGAGCCATGATAATCATGATCATTGTAAAGCAGCTGTACTTCCATAATATTACTTATTTTTGTCAATAATATATAAGACTGTCCACTATATTCATACAATCTATTAAATAAACTTGTATTCATGCTTGCAATATTCATGCAATATTAAGATATAACTCTCAATGTCATCAAGCTAAAAATATTTTCCTTAAAACATTAAAAATAACATTAAGTTAAAACCTTTTTTATTTTTGACATATATTATGACTTAATACATTTTTCCTAAATATAATTAACCATCTGGTTGTGTTCGGGTCAATTTGACTGAGAAGATTTTCTTTTTTTCCGAAAATACTAGTTGATGTTATTGCATTGGACTCCAACTTACTGACTTTGTTTACACAGGGTATAAGTACTTCTCAGAGTTTTTTTGGGGGAATTTTCATAACTTTTTGTGGGTTTTATTTCACCATGTCACACTTGTGGTGTTCCCGGTCAAAAATGACCGGCCTACAAACAATTGCTTATAAATCTCTCATTACGCTAAATTATCACCAAATATTGGATTCAATCTTTTTGTCAACTTGTTTTCTTTCATTTAGGACTGGTTTTGTGTTTCTATGTGCATCTGATTAATCGTAGGCTTCCTTTATCTGAGAGTAGGCAGCTCATTTATTGAGTAAAAAAAGCATTTTTTGTGAATAATTTTCACAATATGAGATTAAACAACAATGCAAATGTTCATAATTTTTTCTCATATTGTGAAAATTATGCATAAAATATGCTTTTTTCACACAAAAAATGAGGTACCTACTCACAGATAAATGAGGCCTATGATAAATCAGATGCAAATAGAAACACAAAACCAGTCTTAAATGAAATAAAACAAGTTGACAAAAAGATTGAATCCAATATTTGGTGATATTATAGCATAATGAGAGAGTTATAAGCAATTGTTTGGAGGCCGGTCATTTTTGACCGGGAACAAAACCACGCTTTTTTCGGAACACACGACACACCAGAAGGGGTAAGTTTCTGCATGTTGGTTGCACAAACCATGATTTTAAAGACAAAGGTTTCTCAAGTAGTGAAGCAGTTTGTGTTCAGATTAGGTTACAACAAAGTCACCAGACACAATTTTCTATTGACTTCCAAAAAAAAATCTAAATTGTTTTTATTCAGAAATTTGAACGATGCTTCTCATAGAAAAGGTGTCTCATAGAAAAGTCACTGCGTGTATTTTTTCTGTATTTTTGAATAAATTAATAGATAGAACAAAAATATACCCATTTATTAAAAAATGGAATGAGTTTTGATTTAACGATAACCAAAGGCCATAGATCTGACCCCAAAAATGCACAGTGTTATTCCAACTGACAAGCTTTTCAAATGTCTCAGTATCCTTCAGCTAAACGGCTTTCATGGATATGAAGTTTCTCTGACAGGTTGACATCATCGTCCGGACTATACAAGCTTTCATGTTCAGTGTATCTGTATCATTGAAAGACATGATCTGTCCACGTGTACTTATATCCAAAACCGCGAAGGACAGAGGAGCTCCCCCTCTCTGGACTGACAGGAGAGGCTATGAGAAACAACATTTACTCCGCTCCTTCCGAGCCCCTTTCAGAAACAAACATCCCTTGTGCTATTTGCACCCCTGCGCAGGTGTTGATCGAGACAGATACATCAGCGGCTAGAGCAGGCTAAATTTTGATGGATGTCAGTGGTGTAGCTGCCGGATCCGCCAATGAGACGGGATGGGTGACATTTACTTACAGAAGGCGATCTCCGCCAAGGCTTCAGTGTTATGTAAATAGCACACCTGTCTGCCCATGGACATGGCTGGCTTATGGAAAAATCTGCCTTTCATTTGAAATATCGGCACGCTGCTTTGTACCATCTGTGGTATTATTTGTTCAGCCGACTGAGAAGAAAAGGACTTCCAATATGAATATGTTGAGTGACAATTTTCCACGGATATTCACATTCGATATGAAATCCAGATATCTTCATGTCACTGTTGATTTATTCACTCAATGTTTTGTTACACATATCCGCTTAAGGGCAGGAAGCACTAAACACCGAGGACTAACTGCAGTCGTGATGGTTATACATAAAACTCATTTATTTTTTAGCATTTTGTGTCTTCTTGACATCCCCTCTGCCTGTGTAAAAGCTTGAGACGGGACACAAAACTGCTATTAGGCCTTGTGCAGTTGAGATGGATCATTTTCATTGCATTACACTAAATATTAACTATAGATAAAATGTTATACTTTATAGAAGGGCCACTTTCCTCTGCGGAATGCAAAAGATACATTTAAAGAATGTTTCATCTGTTTTTGTCCACTTTCATTTAACTTTTATTGTATAGACAATTGGCTTTCATTGTATAGATACTTTTGCTTCCACAGAAGAAAGTCATACAAATTTGGAAAGAAATGAGGGTGAGGAATTTTTTTTTTTTATGAACCATCACTTTAAATAAGAGAAGCTAGCTTTAACCCACCTTTAAGTTTAGCTAAATGCCATAGTCATTTCATAGTCACTCAAATATCACATCATAGTCACTCAAACATTTTTTTAAATGTACAGTCATGGCCAAAAGTTATATTTATATATTTTTAAAAGTAAAAGTATTAATTTCTTTGAAAAAAAAAAAAAAATGGTAGTGTCAAATGTACACGTATGCAACAGTAAATCAGTTCAAATGACAAATCAACACAGATACAAATAATTAGTTTACAATGTAAGCCTCAAATTATGTAAATACATTAATAAGGATAAGCTATATGATAAGCTTAAAACGTGGCACTCACTTATATATATAACATGTAACAAGGGTACTTTCTCCTACCCTCTGTCTACCTGAAAACTGTTTCAGACCTCTGGCCTCCCATCCCTTTCTTTAACACATTGCCTCTAGCTTTCACTAACCTCTAGTCAGAGAGTCCAGTCACATTGGGCAGTCACTTCAAGTGCAATCCTCTCTTAGGTGTCTCTCTCTCTCTCTTAGTCTCTTCTCCACCACTCATTCATTTTTTTTCTCTCCTAAAGAAATGGTGAAAAATGAAAAAGGACAGGGTTGGAAAAAAACAAGGTGATGGATGGTGGGGCCATCCATTTCTGAAAGCATGGTCTTCTCAGGCAAGCCAGGCAGTGAAATTTACATTATTAATCTTGTGTAATAATCTACGGCAGATAGGGTGGAAGAGACAGCGATGAGAAAGAGAGGCAAAAGGGGAGACGTGAGTGTGTGTGCATGTGTTTGTTAAGGTTGCCATCTGTCCCATATACTATGGAGTCCCAAATTTAAATGAATAGAATTGCATTCTGTATTAATTTCATAATGGACACAGTTTATCTTGTATTTAACAGCCAAACAGCTGAGAACTCTTTGAGCATTTGACTTATGCAAGTGTAAATCAATCAATCAATATTAAAAAAATATATTAAAATGAATACATTTAAAAAAAGATTAAAAGAATAATTCACCCCAAAATGAACATTCTAACCTGTATGACATATAACAAATCTTAAATATACAGGTTTGGAATGACATAAAACGTTTTGGGGGAGAACTTGAAGAGTCTTGAAATATTCTTGACATAGAAATACGTTAATATGTCCAATATGGTGTGACACTTTAGTATGACATTGTAACGAATCATCCATTGAAGGCGAGCGTAGTGAGAACCCAAGTGCAGTTTATTTACAGAGTGATCCAAACATCCAAACAATAATCCGAGACACAGACTTGACTAGGCATGAAACAGACTAGACTCACCAACAGCGGGATAAATACATTCAATACACGACGAGGGTACAATGGGAACATGAAGCTACTTATAGGAAACAAGAGGGTCACATGACAAGAACAAACCAATGGGAAACAAGACACATGACTAAGACAACCAATCAGAACATGACACAATGAACAGGGGAACCAATGACATGAATACATGAGGGCAAGGGAAGCATGACACAAACAGGGACCATGAAACAATTACAAAATAAAAGACATGGAAAACATGAACATGAAACAAAACACCACATTACAAACATTAAAATAAATTGATTTACATGACAACAAAATTGTATGCCAGTTTGCCATATTTGCAATTGCATTGCACTTAATTCAGTCAAGTAGTGTCTGTTTTTATACACATAGAGTTCATAGCTGCAGTTATGCACTGTAACTCTGTTGAAACTTGTTTCTGTTTCCAGTGTGGTCAGTTGTCACCTGCCACCAATAGTTTACATAAATCTCAAATGGCATATACAGAAATGTCTCGTTTTCCTCAGCTGTATTTGGCAACCCAAGTGTTTGTTTGTGTCCATTTGGACAAGTGTGTGTATACAGCAATATATGCACAAATGTTTTTGAGTGTGGCATACAGGTGAATGGTACAGGCCAACATAAATAGGACTCATTAATTGCCCTTACTTAAATACAGCCCACTTGCATCTCTCTAATTAGTTTTGTGTCACCATTGTTTTTTATTTGATTTATTTAGCAGGAATATGTAGCGGAAGACAGCCAAAACAGAATCCACCACGCTCCAACAACAATGAAATATTCATATTGTTTTTTTCCCCCTCTTGCTGCCACTCCTGTCCTTCCTTAGTATCTCTTTCTATGCCTCTCATCTTCCTGTACTGCTTCCCTCACTCTTTCTTATTCTGTGATATATTTAAATGTTAATAACCATTCATTCTTGACACCCTATCTGCTGAGCCCCGAGTTTAACAGGAAATCTATTTAATCTGAAGAATCTCATTACATGATCATGGCAGCAGCCAAAGGCATGAAGGTGCTTATGAGAGCGAGAGAGAGAGAGAGAGAGGAGGAGAGAGAGGGGGGGGGGGTGGAAAAATGAGTGCAATTCTTTAATTTAATCCATAGCTGTGCATGGAGAAACAGAGAGATAGCAAGGAAGCCCCTTCTTCTCCAGCTCCATTTGACTAGATAATGATTAAATGTTTTCTATTGTGCCACAGCTGGTAGGTTTTATCATTCTGAGAGAGGGTGAGAGAATGAGTGAATTGATAGAATAAAGAGAGCGAGAGAGAGAGAGAGAGAGAGAGACCAAAAATACTCCCCCAATGCTTTTGACTGTCTTCCAAATATTAACTCCTTTTAAGGCCATTAAAAGATTATCACTGATTTAGCAAAATGTCGGCTGGAAATATTAGCAACAGCCTGTTCTAGTGAACAACCCCCCTGAATCCCACCCTCCCTTCCTGCCCCTATTATCTCATTCACCCAGCACTATTTAATTTCATTTCCATGAATATGCAATGAATTTAATTTTGAGCACTATTTTCATCTGCTCCTGTAATCACAAAAAAGCCAGTGTAATTAGTTTCTAATTACTTGCTTTAATTGTTGTAGTAATCATTTTAATTACCCAAATGCACAGACATTATATGCTAAAAAGGAAATGATCTGCGCGCACCTCCTACCTTGTCCCTCTTTCTTCTCGAGTTTGATATCTCGATTTTGATGTGGCCCAAACGAGTATACGGTGCAAACAATGGCTTGTGTTTGTGGACGTCAGATAAAGCGTGAGAGAATAGATAGAGAAAGAGAAAATAAAATAATACTGGCGAGGGAAGCTGCATAGCATCCCAGCAATCTGCCGAGCAGAAATTTGCATGCCCCGAAAAAGCTATTAAGTTAAAATATACAGTTATTGTACCTTTCTGGGCCTAGCGCCATACAAATGCTTATTGCATGTGCTTATAGCTGGGGCCTAGCAGATGGTAAATCATGAAATTTTATGAAATTATTACACTGGCGAGGTGTTTTGAAAAGGAACAGCTGTGAGAGAAATGGGACATTATAAACACTCACAGGTGTTCTGTCTCTACCCTGCGCCAGCCCTGACATCAAAAAATTAAATTATAAACAAACCAGCAAATGTTGTAATCTCTTTTGCAAACACACTACTTACAGGGGGAAATTGCTTAAACTAAGCAAAGAATTAAATTTTCATTTGCATAAAATATTTACGGAGGCGAAGAATTTTCCTCGCGGGGCTCTCCTCTGTGCCCGACTGCCAAGTTTTGGGGGGAAAATTGTGGGCACACTAATCGCAGCAGGCTAATGCTAACATGGAGGGAGCTCCATTAGGGACAGCGCTAATGGGTACTTCACCCAAGCACATATGGGCGAGAACACCTAATAAGAGCTGGCTGGCCGCTGCCAAACTCTGCTGCGAGCTTGTGTTTCTCATTAAGATTTTATTCCTACCTTAGTATTTAATTAGCCACTTCTGCACGGGGACTGCAGGAGATGGCCTGGGAGTGCTAGCCTGCTACCGTTTTGGAAATTCATACGTAGATGCTCTTGTATAGAGCTGCTCTTCGGGTTTTGGCACTCTTCTTGTGAGCTGGCTGGACTTCTCGGTGTGAGGGATTCACAACTGTGGTAACTTTGGCACCCTGACTGTTGTGTCATTGTTTTGTCCTGGACACGTGGTGTTCTTGTGATAGCACTCTGAATTGTCATGGTGATCACAACGTATAGTTTATGGCCTCATACACTCTTAAAAAATAAAGGTGCTTCACGATGCCATAGAAGAACCTTTTTGTCTAAATGGTTCCATAAAGAATTATTACATTATTACAGAAATGTGGGTGATTTATTTTTTTATTTTTTTATGGACAGCCCTATAACAATTATTTTAAAAAACTGACAATAAAAGAAAAGTGCATTTGTAATGTTAGGTGTGATTAACTGAGAACGATTACAGAAATATTTGTGATTAGTTAATTTCTTTTCTTTCCTTTCTTTTATTTTCTTTTCTTTTCGATCTACAGCCCTATAAAAAAATGCATTTAAAATCATCTGTTTTAAATATTATCAGACATAGGCCACCAGTAATCAAGATAAAAGGCTAAATCTAAATCAAAGTGTGCTGATCAGGTTTTGCCTAAACCGTTTTAAAGTTTCCTTTGTAAATGATTTGTTCACGAGTGTGAGCTGATTAGGCATAATCTGTATAAGATTATGCATATAAACACACATTTAGAGAGTTTAAATGGTTTAAAACACTGATAATCATTGCAATCAAAGGCAGGTCACTTGTTCGGTTGTGAAAAGCTGTCTAGAAGTGAGAGAGCAGGGACAGACTGAACTGCAGTATTCTGACAATATTTCAACGTTGCCAAATGCAAAAAGACATTTGGTGATCTGAAAGTAATATCTAATGCACTGCCATGGGCTAAGATTGACTTTGTGCTCAACCCTGCGTTGACCGCTTTCACACAGCTTGTGCTTTCATTGATTTGATCTGAAATACACTTAGCAAAGTGTTGAAAGTAATCCTGACAACAAACTAAGCTAACAAATCAGCATCTTAACATATTCAAGTCTCATCTAGTAATTATTCGCACTCCTTGTAAGTACAATAGAGGAGATAAACACCTACTGTAATGTAATGTGTAGCCAAATGTCAAATACAATGTATGCATCATGATAACTTTGTTTTTTACATCCTGCTGTTTTCCAAATTATAATGTCCTTTCATGGCTAAGTATTTATTGTCTATGACAGGATATGCTGGTAAAGTATTCAAATGAGATGCTTGCTTTTCCATAGTTTTGTGAGTGGGCCAACGCGCGCTAGGCACGGCGGCTGTGCTGCAAGGGATTCTGGGAGAGTCATGCATATTCAAATCCACTGCTGGACACGGTCGCCCTAAATAGGCGAGAAGCGTGCAGTACTTAGGGCGTGATTTGTGCATGTGCGCGTGTGTGTTTGTGTATGAGCGTTTGAGAGTCTGTGTCTTGCTTGTAATATCTTGTACCCCTGGCACGCATAGTACTCTTCCCCTCACAGGCACAATTTTCACATAAGCTCCAGGCTGCTTTCACCCCTGTCTTGCCATAAGCAAGACAGATGCAGTGAAAGTGAAGCAGTGCATGAAATCAAAGAGTCTCTGATTAAACACCATGGGCCTGGAGACAGTCTGGAAAGGTGGCCCTCAAACCACACTACCTGAGATGTTAAAAATAAGGGGTGTAGGAAAAGGGAGGACATAACCTCCCCCACTGAAGTAAGCAAAATTACCCTTTCAATAACAGGACTGCATTGATTATTTTGGGTACATACCAAATAAGTCAAAATCACGATAAAGTACAATAAATAAAGAACCTCTTCCAGAAGTGTATTCATTTTAAGTAGTCATATCTGAACTAAGGACCATCACTACTGACTAGGACTCCATTTCCTCGTAGTAATGTGTTCATCTAACAAGCTATCTAATAAGAAGTGGACACATATTAGTATCATGAAAATATTTCATTCCTATTTTTGATGAAAACAACGTCCAGTGTTGTGCACTTATTTATATTATTGTCAGTAGTATTTTTTTTCTTTCTATTTATTCTGAGCCTAATTTCACCATTTCAATTATGTATTTATTTATTTTTTCAAACATTAACTGTGCTTGTAATTCCATATTGGATGTTTTATTATATTTACTGTATTTCATGGATTCATATTTTAAGTAATCTTTGCTTTAACAAGTCAGTTCTTTATGATAACCATGGAAAGCTACGTATATGGTAGAGTGAACATATTTTGCATTTAAGGGTTTATTTAATATTATTTTATTTTTATTTTCCTTTTATTAATTATTTTTTTTAGTTCAGTAGCTATTGTTAGTTTGTTCTGGTACAATTTATTTATTTATATAGTTAGTTGGTACAGAAAATGCTTTCTTTCCTCCACACTTTAAGATTATATTATTAATATTTTTGTTTGTTTGTTTTTGAATGGTGTTCTGGCATCATGTTGGTTTGTTAGCAGTTGTGATTATGAACACTTTTTAAGCCAAACTTCCAAATCAATACCACATTAGAACTGTACGCTCCCCTCGCTTGAACAGAAATGAGTGGTTTATTGGCAAACTAATCAGTGGTCGTTAATACCAGCTACTTCTACATATCAGCAGCCAGCATGACCTGTATCTAAATGTTACTGAATGTGATAATAAATAAGGAATTTGAGTGAATTGACTCATTAGGATGACAGCAACAACACAATCACATAATATATTAGTAGATGGTGTTCTCTTTGTGGTGATTGTTGAGAGGCAGCAGGTCTGCATAGATCTCCTCACGTCATGTTGATGATATTGAGGTTGTGTTACTGGATCTTAAGCATTATCTAAAAGTCATAGCAATGAGTCACTGACACAGTAACTAGCTTCATTTTAGCAGTGCTAATAGGCTAAGCAGCTATGTAAATGTATTGTTGTTGTTCATAATGAGTTCAAGGGGAATTACTTCACATTAAAACGTTTTACACATAAAGAACTTAAGTGTTTTTGACATGTAAAACAATGTGAAATTACAAAAATAATGATTCCAAGTTAGTAAGCGATTTAGTGTTTGATTTGAAGAATATAGCTTCTGTTTTGTTGAATGCAGTTTCTCTTTCCTTACCCTGATAGCACATATGCATCACATATTTGACCATTTGATGTCTGCATTTTCATCTGCAAGACGTAATTTTCAGAGTGTTTGCAGTTAACAGTTTGAAACTGTTAATATGCTACATAAGACTAGGTCACTGTCAACTGACTGCCAGGAAGCAGCAGGCATTTAAACAAAACGCTAATGTTAAAACATTGCAAAACTGATTTCAACTCCTTGTATAACTCATGAAGTGTTAAGAGGATGTGATCTTCCTCCTTGCCGGGAACAAATGATCAATTTGATAAAACATTAAATATGGTTCCCATTCAGTCAGTCACGTTCTACGTTACGTCAGTGACTGACGAATTGGGATCTCGCCCGAGAGCCCAATCACCTTCGAGTGTTAACTAAACAAGCCAATGACAGTTGGCGTGCGTGTTTCGCCACGCGCACCCCGCCCTGCGCGGGTATAAAAGGAGAGCGCGTGCAAACGCACATCAGCTTTTCGCTTCGGAGCCGAGCCTTCTAAGGACGAATCTCTGCGAGTGTTTGGAAACAGCTGTCGTTGGTGTTACGGCGTGTCAGCGGGTGTTGCCATTCAGTGCTGCTCATCTTCAGCGTGCTGCAGCTGCCATTCTGCGGTCTCGCCGCGACCTCCCCTGGGCGTTTCAGCGCTTTCTCTAAAAGAGTGTTTCCTTTTTTTTTCCTAAAAGAGCAAATGTCTAAAATAGCTCCACGAGCGGTTGCGTTCTGGATGCGGTCGTTTCCTGCCTCCATCTGATGGTCATGATCGCTGCCTCTCGTGCTTGGGCTTACAGCACGCTGAGGCAGCGCTCATGGATGATTCATGTTCTCAGTGTGGGAACATGACCATCGCGACGTTGCGGTCTGGATACCTCCTCATTAAATGGGGGGTATCCCCCTTGCCATGCTCCGCTCTAGCTCCTCTGGTTCTCGGATGGCTACTTCGGTTCATGGTCAGGGAGTCCTGAGGGTTACGGTGAGAGCTTCCCTGTCGAGTACGTCTCCGCGGGTCTCTCATTCCTCAAGCATGGCGCACCACTTGGGGTTTCCGGACGAGTGTGCTGGGTCCTTCGACAGTGCGGGGTCCAGCATCTTGTGCGGGGCACAGGCAGAGGACAGGATTTCGATCGCTGTATTGGAGGGTGAGCTAGGCTCTGGAGATGACGATTCGGCTGCGCTGTCACCTTCAGGTAGAGTGGCGTTGCCCGAGTCATATCCAGAGCTGACCGCTATGCTTTCCAGGGCCGCAGAGAGTGTCGGGCTGCACTTGAGGCCTCCTCCTTCTCCCGAACGCTAGAGGTTGGATGATTGGTTCCTGGAGGCGCAGGCCGGTCGTCGGCAGCCGCCTCCAGTTCCATTCTTCCCGAAAGTGCATGAGGAGGTCACTAAGTCTCGGAAGGCACCTTTTTCTACCCGGAACAGGCTTGGTGCCTCCTCCGTCCTCACCAACCTCGATGGGGGGGCGGCCCAAGGGTACGTGGACATCCCTCCGGTCGAGCACGCTATTGCCATGCAGCTCTGCCCACAAAGTGCCGCCGCCTGGAGAGGTAGTCCACACCCTCCGTCCGGGACCTGTGAGTTGTCGTCCACGCTGACGGCTAAAGCTTACAGTGCTGCTGGACAGGCCACTTCCAACCTGCACGCCATGGCCCTCCTGCAAGCCCACCAGGCCAAAGCGTTGAAGCAGTTGCACGAGGGTGGTAGGTGCAGGAACTGCGCACGGCGACGGACCTCGCGCTTGGGGCGACGAAAGTCACGGTGTGGGCCCTGGGTCAGACGATGTCCATATTGGTGGTCCAGGAGCGCCACCTATTGCTGACCTGGGCGGATATGAGGGAGATCGACCAGCATCGCTTCCTGGACTCCCCGATCTCCCCGATCTCCCAGGCGAAGTGGTGGAGGGCTCTGCCCAACAGTTCTCCGCCGCACAGAAGCAGACGGAGGCGTTTCGACATATCCTGCCCCGGTGGTCTGCTGCTGTATCCACCGCACCGCCGGCTGCAGCCCCTCTGTCTGCTCGTCGCCGAGAGCGCCCTCCTGTGGTCTCCATCTCCGCTCCAGCTCGACCGCAGCAGCAGCCTTCACAACGGCCACAGCGTGGAGCCGGCCGCAGGAAACCGACGCAGCCCGCCTCCACCCCTGCCAAGCCCGTGAAGCGCCAGGGCCGGCGGCGTCCCTGGGACGGGCGACCCGGAGCCCTTGGATCTTGCTCTTCAGGAGATGGTGACCGCACTACTCCTTCCCCCGGCGGAGGGCCTGGTGGAGAAACCTTTGTTCCTGTTTTTTCTGTTCCGCCGCTGGCTACCCAGCCAGTGGTACCCAAAACTTCATTAAAAGAGCAGTTTCTTTTGCCTCCGGGTCCCAAGAGGTTGAGGACGGCGGTGCACGAGACCCAGTGTCCACTCAGCCGGCCCCCTCTCCCTTTGCTAGTGGGCAGCAGGGTTCAGTTCAAGGACGCTATTGGATGTGTCGCCGCCTCAACTTAGCCCCCTTCCCAGCCGTGGAGCCAGATAAGTGTCGTGGCCTCTCGGGTTGGTTCCCTGTGTTCCACTTCGCTGCCCCACTGCGGGTACGTCGGTGGTCTCCCTGGTCCCGCTAGTTCGGTCGCTGGGGGCCTGGTTAGCGCTCCCCAGGCCGTCTCGCTGGCTCATGAGAACCATCAGACTCGGCTATGCGATTCAATTCGCCCGGCGCCCTCCCAAGTTCAGGGGCATTCGGTTCACCTCTGTGCCGGACAAGGATGCTCCTGTCTTGCGTGTGGAGATCGCAGTCCTGCTGGCGAAGGATGCGATAGAGACGGTCCCTCCAGCCGATATGAGGTCAGGTTTTTACAGCCCATACTTCATCGTACCCAAGAAAGGCAGTGGGTTACGACCAATCCTGGACCTGCGCGTGCTGAACCGGCCCTTCACAAGCTCCCGTTCAGGATATTGATGCAGAAACGCATCTTTCAATGCGTCCATCCTTTTGATTAGTTCGCAGCGGTCGACCTCAAGGACGCGTACTTTCATGTCTCGATTCTCCCTCGACACAGACCGTTTCTCCACTTTGCGTTCGAAGGGCGAGCATATCAGTACAAGGTCCTCCCCTTCGGGCTATCCCTGTCGCTTCGTGTCTTCACCAAGGTCGTGGAGGTAGCCCTCGTTCCATTGAGGGAAGCGGCATTCGCGTTCTCAACTA
Source organism: Sinocyclocheilus anophthalmus (assembly GCA_018155175.1). Classification (NCBI taxonomy): domain Eukaryota; kingdom Metazoa; phylum Chordata; class Actinopteri; order Cypriniformes; family Cyprinidae; genus Sinocyclocheilus; species Sinocyclocheilus anophthalmus. The sequence continues at coordinate 203,420 of JADLZN010006304.1, read as the reverse complement.
CCTCGACGACTGGCTCATACTGGCCCAGTCCCAAGCGCAGTTGTGCGAACACAGGGATATGGTGCTCAGTCACCTCAGCCGATTGGGGCTTCGGGTCAACTGGGAAAAGAGCAAACTCTCCCCGGTGCAGAGGATCTCTTTTCTCTGCATGGAGCTGGACTCGGTCAACCTCTCAGCACGTCTCTCAGTAGAGCGTGCGCAGTCGATGCTGAACTGCCTGGGGTCCTTCCAGTGCAAGACGGCGGTTCCACTGAGACAATTTCAGAGGCTCCTGGGGCATATGGCATCCGAAGCCGCTGTCACACCGCTCGGGTTGCTTCATATGAGACCACTTCAGCACTGGCTTCACGACCGAGTCCCAAGATAGGTATGGCGACACGGCACTTACCATGTTTTTGTTACCCCAGGACCCGTTCTGCCGTCAGACCCTCAGCCCGTGGGCAGATCTTGCCTTTCTTCGGACAGGGGTGTCCCTTGGGCAAGTATCCAGGCATGTTGTTGTGTCAACAGATGCCTCTGCCAGGGGCTGGGGTGCCATGTGCAATGGGAATGCAGCTGCGGGGCTCTGGTCGGGCCCCCGACTGCAGTGGCATATCAACTCCCTCGAGTTGCAAGCAGTATGGCTGGCCTCATGCGCCACTTCAAATTAACGCTTTCCCAGTGTTATCCAATGTCCCACTGTACGGAACAGCAGTGGCGGACACCTCAGCCTAGCCCTGTCCTATCTTCAGCCCCAACTGTGTGGGGGGACTTGCCGGCTTCCGCAGGCCACTGGATGGTGTCAGCATAGTGGCGTTTCATACTGATCCGCAATCGTCATACATCCATACTGCCGTAATTAGAACGTGACTGAACTGAATGGGAACGTCTAGGTACTGTGTAACCCTCGTTCCCTGAAGTTATGTTGCCCAGTTGCTGTACCACCGCTGTACGGCCGGAAGCGTAGTCTCGGCTCCTCAGTGAAAAACTGATGTGCGTTTGTACGCATTCTCCTTTTATACCCACGCTGCGGGGTGCGCGTGGTGAAACACGCATGCCAACTGTCATTGGTTTGTTTAGTTAACACTCTAAGGTGATTGGCTCTCGGGCGAGATCCCAATTTCGTCAGTCACGACGTAAACGATCTACCCTCGTTCCCTGAAGGAGGGAACGAGGGTTACACAAGTAACCTAGACGTTAATCCACATTGAGAGGGCTGTGAACACTCTGCTGCTAGTTTATGGTGATCTTAGCTTCTATAGCTGAACTATGTTCCACTAGATTAATCTCATTATAACTTCTAATGACAAATTTAGTCTTTCCAATTACACCCTTCCGGTTGAATGCTGTATTTGTGGTAAAACTGAGGTTAGTGTAAGACCTATACCATAAACTATAATCGATTAGCTAGTACTTAATGAAGGTACTGTTAGTGATTAACTGTGTAGCGGGAGAAGATTACAGATGATACACTACACACATCCAGAGATTTCTTAAATTACACCCATGCTCTTGACAGTGATGCACAATATGGAATTGATTGTGGTGAAGATTCATTTTTTGGTGTCTGAGTAATTAAAGTAGATTTTTGACCCTGGACGCTGTCTCGTAAAGGTATTTTAAATGGAGAGAAAGGCAAAAGTGTCTGATAGGGTTCTCAACAGGAGAGGATGCTGAATATGGTAATTAAATGTGCCGGCAAATAGCACCAAACTCATCAACGAGAGCATTTTTAATGAAATAACACTCTAAATGAACACTGGGAGAAAATAAAAAGTGAGCAATGGCTTTTTGGTGTACTCTGAAATTTTAATTGCCTGTCTGGAGAATATTAGATAAAGCTTGATTAGAAATAAATTGGAAATCTCCACTGAATGCATCTGCTGATGGGAGTATTATTAAAGCAGACTGCTGTAGAGGACTGGCACAAAATAAATAAATAAATGAAAAGTAAATCTGCAACTGATTGATTGAACACCAGCCCGTTTTTGTCTAGTAGAGATTAAAAAACTTTGATAGACATGAAGGGACTTTTTTTTTCTTGGGTATTCTTAATGATGAATCTTGCCTTTGTTTATTTAGTAGTTTGTCTGTTTGCTTTGGTTATGGATAACCAGTTTGGTAACAGTCTGTCAGACATGACACGGCAAAGCAACAGGCGATAAATGCTATCTGTCTTTTAGCTGTATATCTGGCAAACGGTAAATGCTAGTGTGCTATTCTGAATTCAGCCCAAGTTTCTGTCTCAACCAGTCGTAGCAGTGATGCGCAAAACTGCATTTTATCAGATGCATGGTTAATATTTCTGTTGCATTTCTGTTGGGTAGCTCTCCCCATACTCGAAATTTATTGGACTAAAATCCTGATGCTTGTGTTTTTTAAACATCAAACCTGGAATTGAAGAGATTGACTGCAGAAGTTGGGAAACATTGGGTAAGTCAAATCCCTCAATTCTACAAAGAAAAACTTTTATGCATAGTTCCCATCTGAAAAAGCATAACAGAAGAAAATACAAGGTATATGACATTTTGTAGTAGCCTATTGGAAGAGGCTAAACATGCTAAAGCAACACATCAGGTTCATTTGCTACTTAATTTCCTCCAATGGACAATGACAAATGCTTCCATGTAGTAACAAACAAATGTTTAGTGTGATACTATTAGTGAGATGACACTATTGTTCCAAATGGCAGAGTGCATGTTGTATACTTTAAGTGCACAATGTACACATCACTTGGGATGCATCTTTATGTGCACACACAGTTCTGATTGGCTGGAAATTTTGCTTTCAGTGTCAATGGTCACGTTGTTCCTGGTGTAAAGAAAACTCTGTATTTACATAACACTAAATGGGTATGTACGTCCATGATGAGGTCAAAGTGACAAAGAGGTCACATAATTAAGACACAGACCTTAAAAAGTACCTAGAATTACACGAAGGGCCACATTCTCTCTTCCTCCTCATTACATATGTCTTCCTCATGTATAAGTGCGACCTTTGACTTTTCCCCCTGATTTATTTCCCGTGTCTGTCGTCATCATTGGTTCCTAGCTGCCGTTAGCACCCAATTAAACTTAAAGGTCTGTGAGAAGAATCCGACTGAAAAATTATTTGAGCCCCTAATTATATAATTTCCACCTCTACCTCAACATAAATTTCAGCTACGTTTTTAATGGCCTTTAGTACTTGTTCAGCAACTTATAAATTTCAGTGATCCTTGGAAAAAAGAGTGAGGAGATGTGCTTTGTAGACGAATCCCGCTGTTGCAGAGACTCTGTAATGCTTCCTGCTGACCTTTGGGTGGTAAAGCAGATTTATTGGGCCGTCAACAGCGCTTTCCATTGAAAGAGGATGGCGCGTGCACATACAGCCACTCTCGCCAAGATGTCATCTCTGTATGTGAAATCGTTTTAGTATGGAGTAATGCAAACTATTCCAAAGGTATGCCAATTATGCTTGCTTCAGCATAGAACATATGATATAAATGTTAAAATATAAAGTATAAACACATTGGTCCAATTGACCAGCATGATCTCATTAGCATTCACATATTTGTATGTAATGCATACATTTACATTTTGCTGAATATACAGATAAATTGACAGCCTTTAAAACGTAAAAATATTTACAAACATGCAGCTTTATAAAAACAAAATTTTAATACATATCAATGTTATTTCGTTTATAAAAAATTTTATTTGAAAAAGCAAATCTTATTGGAGTACGCTTAAAAGAAAACAATTTAAGACTTTTGTTTCAAATTTGTGTTTAATTCCATGTTACATCCCGTTTCTTTGTAATAATAAAATAAAATCAATCATTTGTGAGTAAACATTGTTTACCCCTCAAGTGTACCCTAAGACAACCACTTCCAAACACACATACACAGACACATCATTATTTATATATATATATTATGATATTATACTAATATATTTATATTATATATTCATATTATAATATAACTGATAGCAGATACTGCACAGTAACCATTTTAGTTACAGTATTATAAAATATACTATTAATAATAAAAAAATGTATCTGATGGCATTGAGCATATTTAATTACTCTCATTTATTAAATGCAAGAAATCAACCTATTGATTACAGTAATCAATATTCTGTGAAACTTAAACGATTTGTAAACAATTTGTATGTCTTTACAGTTGTTCATTTGTTTGTTGTTCACAAGTTCATTTTTTTTATTCTTTAACATGTTTATAGTGTCTTTGCAAGGATTTCCGTACATTCCTTTAGTGAGTCTGTTGCTAAAAAAAAAATGTGCAAATAAACTACATCAGGGGCCACAATTTTACTGAATTTTCCCTGAATCTTTTTTTTTTCTGCATCAATTTGTAAGAGCCGGATTTGAAAGATCAAAACATACACACACACCCCCACTCCCCCTCACACACAAACAAACTCACCTTTCTAGAAATGACCAGTCTGTTTATGCCTGTAATTGGCTTGGCTTAATGCTTTCAATACAAGGAGGAACAAAAGGCCATTTTGGCGAAATAAGTAGCCTGGGATAACTGTAGACATCAGGGTGACAGCAGGGCCAGTTCAGCATGACTGCAGAGCTGTTCATTGGGTCTCTGGGGCTAATAGAGACCTGTGGACACTCCACCCAGTCGGCCATGCAGAAGAGGTGCTGTGTTTTTAATAATACATCCAAACACTGAGGTAATCACACGAAAATACGAAAAAAAGAACGAGACAATTTACGATTAAATCAATTACTACAGCCATGTATGCTATAGTTTATGAATGCCGCTACATGTTTGTGTCCAACTGTTGCTAAGTGTCAATACAGCCTCATTAACAATTAAAAATAAAAAAAATTATTGAATGAAAATTTTTTGAAGGTTCTTTGGCCATATCTTCCTTTGATATTATTGTCTTTAGAAAAAAAAGTGCAGCAGCTAATATATATAATATAATATAATATAATATAATATGTATTTGAACAAATTGTCCACCAAAATGAAATCATGCAGTGCAGTCAATATACAGCAATGTGGCAAAAAATAAACAAACAATAATAAATAAAGCTAGAGGTCTTAGAACAAAACACTTTTAACTGACTGCAATTAACTTGAAGTAAATGTATTGCGATATTCAAGATATTATGACATATAGACTTTTGAATGGCACCTATAACCAGGGGTGCACCGACTTTTTCAGCCTGGTTCTCATAGAGGACTGGGATTTTGCTGTGTTCTCGACACTGCACATAGTGTAACCCATTTGAAATACAACTATAAAAATTGTTAAATTTAGTATTTCAATTAATGTAGTATTAATAATTAATTATCAGTGATAATAGTGTTTCACTTTTTTATATAAAATAAACTAAATATAAAGTGTGTTAATACTATTCTATTTTACAATAAAAAGGAGTATTAAATACAAATACAGCTATTTTATAGTAAACATAAAAATAAAATGCTAATATTTACTTCTTTTTTCTTAAGATGCATTTTCATCATTTTCAAACTTAAAATCAGCAGGCGTTTATTTTGCCGGGTTGCCGGCAAGTAAGTATATGCTCTTCTGGGTTTAGCGCCGACTGAAGCGCATCAGTGAATGAAATGTCACAGTTTTGCATTGTGCTTTGAAAACGGCAGCGGGTAGCCTAGATTCTTCTTTCAATTTGAATAGAAATCTTATACAGAATTACTGTTTGTCGATCTAAAATGGTAATTGTGCATTAACAGCTGTCAACCATTTCGGTACGCAAATGACCTGTCCGAACTTATTTACACAGCGCATTTTTTATTTTGGTCCGGCATGCGGACCTGCCCACCACTTATGTGCACCCCTGCCTATAACTATTTAACATCTGATTGAATCAAAATATAATTTTCAAAAGGATTAAAAATAAAACAGTACCAAGACAGAAACATCCTCTACACTATCTCTCATGCCATTTCTTCACGTGTATAACTTCAGGTAAATGTGATTGTATTGTTGGTGTAAGAGTGATATATAGTTATTGTGTATCTCAATGTTTTTCCTTTTCCCTTTTCCTCCATTTTGATAACATTGATTAGACAAGGAGAAAAGGGAGAGATAGAGAAAGAGAGAGCGGTGAAGATGCCGACATTCTATCACGGCAGACACATATTGACTGGCGGTCTGAAACTAGTCACTCACTCATCAGGGCTTGCTGGCCTGATTGAGTTGCCAGGAGAGCGTAAATGAGGCCTCCATCCACTGCGCTTTGAAATGAACTGCAATCTTTTTCAGGCCTTGTTGTTTGGGCAGCTGAGAGAAGGAAAACGACACAGAGGGAAAGAAAGAGAAGGGGATGGAGATAGATTTAAAACCCTAGAGGATGGAGGAGAATAAGTATATTGAAAGAAAAGGGTGAGAGAAGGAAAAGGTGTACAATAATGAGCGGAGCTGGAATGGTGGAGCTGTTTTGTTTTGGGTTGTTGGTGTGCATGGTATCTTGATTAAAATAAAGGTTACTAACAGGAATAATTTTATGTATCAAAGTATTATTGTAGATAAGTGTGTTTGGGTGTCCATCTCTTTCTCACAAAATCTGGTTTTCCTTGCCTGTAACTTAGTCAGATTCATGATGTGTCAAATATTTATTTTAAAACTGACAAATCTAGCATTCACTTCAAAGAATGAATGAATTGAAACTACAGGACGCTTTCAAACTGATTTTCAGTTCCATCTATTTATTTTATGTAATAGTCAGACATGAAAAAATCTCATGATTACATTTGCATGTCATATATATTAAATTGCCATCTTTCTTCTGTCAGGACATAGTAGTGATGATTATTTTAAAAACATTTATATATCTCTTTTTAAGATTATTTAAAATTTACAGTATATGAATCCGAAGAAAGGTAGTTTTAAGGACTGTGAGGGATAATATCAAAATTTTGCTAAAATAAAAGAAATAAAGACATTTTATTAAGAACATTAATCTATTTTATGTTTTACTTTGACTACAGAATATAATATAACTTGGACACCTAGTGTTTTCATAATAGTGATTGCATCACTATAAAATCAAACAGTGACATGCATACAACCATTAGACAGAAAGAAAACACTATGGATGTTTATTTTCTCACGTGTATTTCTCCCCTTCAGTTTTCTTTTCCTGGCTGTTAGCCAGCCATAAAGGAGTCACCATAATCTGCTTTCTCTTAGGTCCTGGGCTCACTAACACTGGCCCATCATTAGTTAGTGCAGCTAACAGGGGTGGACAAAGGTTAGTTTTCACAGTGTTTAGCTTCTCTCGCTGTGTGTGTGTGTGTGTGTGTGTGTGTGTGTGTGTGTGTGTGTGTGTGTCTCTTTCTCTTACTCTAAATATTTGTGTACTTTATTGGCTGGACTTTTACTTTGTCATACGTTTTTTCCATTACAAGTTGCAAATATACTTGTTGGTAAGATTTTTTTTAATGTGTTTAAAAGAAGTCTCTTATGCTTATCAAAGCTGCATTTGTTTGATCAAAGATACAGTAAAATACTAATATTGTGAGATTTTAATACATTTGACTTCAGTTATTCAATTTTAATATATTTGAAAATGTCATGCATTCCTTTGATGGCAGCTGCATTTTCAGCAGCCATCTGTCCTGTCACATGATTCTTCAGAAATCCCGTCTAAAGCTCAGGAAACTTTCTTCCTTATCAATGTAAGACCGTTGTGTTGCTTTTTGGGAACCTTTATTATTAATATTTAATAAATAAATATAAAAGTGTCTTGACATTGTTTTGATGAAAGAAATTTCTAAAGTATCTTTTTTTTGAATATTTTTGTATAAAGGAACCTTTAATTTTTGCATATCCTTTTGCTATGACTTTTAATGCATGCTTACTGAATAGAGATTACATCTTCGCTGACCAGAAATACAAAAAAACATATTATGACATAGAACCTTTTTACATACCATGTCAAATAACAAATAGTATGTATAGCAATATACTTATAAAATTAACATTTCTAATCTCTATAGGTTCCTTGATTCCCATTTATTTATTGTGACCAAAAATTTATACATTGCCATAGTTAAATAACATTACAGAGTGACAAAGAAAGTAGTGTATCGAATCAGCTCATTGGGAAATATGAATAATTAATCATAACTAGTTATAATTAATTATAAATATTTAGATTCGCTATAAGCATTAATTTGACCTCTTAGTGTGAACTGTCTGTTAATTCTAAGAACGTTAATTTCCTGGTTAAAGGAAATAACTTTCTTACCGTACAACTCTACACAGAGCTTGTAGCATAAATCTGCATGATTAGTGACTCCCATTTATGAAAAACAAGGAACACATCCAGTGTGTACAATAAGAATGTATTAACTACATAAACACTTAAACTAGTCTAACACACACACACACACACACACACTTGTATAGGAAAAGGGTTAAAGCTTAGGCAGTAAAAAGAAGAGAAATAAAAACGTGAAGCTATGGTACCATTTGATATTCAGCAGATCTACAGCCTGAAGGAAACATCAGTTTCTTAGTTCAAACACACCTTTGTAAAAAGGTGCAAATGATACTTAATGTATCAATTAATAAGACTAAGTTTGATACTTGCACGTCTTGTCTGTCTGAAAGAGAGTCCTGATGCAATCTGAAGGCTCAAGTTGATCTTTGCTGAAGTTGGTTGATGAAAAAGAACCAGTTTGAGTCAGAGGATCTTGGTGAATGGAAAGTCAAGGCCGAAGCCTGGCGCAAACTTAGGGGTTGCAGAAGCGTTCTAGCTCACATCCTCATCTTCTCAGAATCTAACAGAACCGCAGACTGAAGGCGGGTCACTGATGTGAGGCCTTTAAGGTCTGAGAAGATTCACGCCTCTCAAGATGGGCTTGTCCAATGAGAAAGGCTGAAATTCCAAGCGGGAGGTTGGAAATACTGGGGATTTTTACGACCCTTTGTGTGAGAGCATGGTAATTTGCATATGGAACTTGAATCAAAATTACTAAAGATTCTTAAAACACTAATATATTGCCTATGTACCAACATATAATATACACTCTCGTTTAGATCATCAGAAGACGAATTCATAGATACTAAACATGGTAGGATTACATATAGGTAAGATGACATGAACGAGTGGTTCTATCATAAGCCTGCATAAAACAGTATACAATATAAAATACAATATACAAGGACAGTAACAACATACACAATGACCTGAAGGATATGCGTGTTCATTCAAAGAAAGGTTTTCCTATGAATTAATTAGAGAACAGTCCATTTCTCTGGGCATTATGTGTCTTTCCTATGAGGAAAATGAGTGAGAGTTGCTTTGCCCGCATTCCTTTGAGCAATAAAACTAGTGTTGTCAGATGGTTTGTCTTTGGTTGCCATGGAACCAGAGGCCTGTTCTGCCTTTCTGAGGTGTTAGATGCATTTCGGGGGAAGGGTCCATAGACCCTCCTAATTGGCCCTTTGGTTAGGTGAGGGGGTGTTAGATATTATTTGTTAAATATAACAAAAAGTTGTGTGTCTGATTGGTCCAAATGCAGTAGCAACAAAAACATTTTGATTTAAAGAAGAAGTAATATAAAGTGAACTAATTAAGATAAATATGCCAAAATAGTACTGCTAGCACCACACAGCTGTCTAATAAGAGGGGGTCTTGTTTATTAAATCATTAAATGTGTTTATCTATTTAAATAAGAGGTACAACTTTTTCCAGATATCAGTGCATTTTGTCCGAAATTGCAGATCTGTCTCAGTTTAGCTTTGATCCCAGTAACGGTGTTTTCCTGTGTCTGCCCGATTCTACTGTACAGTGAAGTTGAGTTCAAAAAGTCACCCTCTCTCTCTCATTTGCTCGACTCATGCTTACTGGAGATGCACAGACTGTGTGCAGTTAATTATAGTTAATGAAAGCCTGTTGTTGTATGAGATAGAAGAGCAGAGAAGAAGAGGAGTTCACGCTGAGACTAGATGTCAACTGGCTTGAACCGGAGGGTGTTGCACGATTTGTTTAAACCTGGAGAAACTCTCTCTGCATGATCATTTTCCTTTGGGGTCCGTTTCTGATTCCTGCTTCTTATTTTGTCCCTTTTAAAATATTGTTAATAGAGCTCATCAGTGCTTTGTCTTCATTAGGTTAATGAAAGGGCCCCTAGTGTTTATCTTTTTAACAGATAATCTAATCGCTTACTTCCTGTCTCTAAAAGATAATTTTGACACCAGTCGCTCACAGTGAAATGCTTTTTAATTTGTGGGACGTACGTACGGTGAAGTATGCAAGGTGTGTGTTGAGATGCATGTATGGGTGTAACTGAGAGCAAAACTTCCTGTGTTCTCTGTAAGCATGTAGGGGGTAAAGGATTGGGATAACACACTGACTCCAGGGCATTATGCTGTGTATGTTTTACAAATGGGCGGTCCATAAGGCAAACTAACTGTGCTGTAATGTGAACAGTAGGGTGTTGATGGTGGGGCCGTGGAAGGAGTGAGGTGAAGCTCGGAGGGGGCCGTAAACTCTGAAAGCAGGGGAAAACATGGATTTGTCTGGCCGTGTTTTAAAAAAAGCCACTGACTGTGCTATAAATCAGCTGTGCTTGTGAAATGTCCGTGACATTGGCCTTCACCCCTGGGCCCTATAGAAATCAGAGCAGCAGTAAAACTAAAGTACCTACACACTGTCCACCGAAACTCGGCTACAAACACGTATACATTGTTTCAACATTCACTTAAACATCACACATAATAACACAGTAATTTTTTAAAGGGATAGTGCACCCAAAGAGGAGCATTCTTTCATATGTATCCTCATGGTTGCTTTTATATTCTGGAGTTTCCTTCCTTCCTTCGTAGCATTTAGGACTCATCAACTAACTACAGTGCACTGTTGATCAACAGCCAAGATTTGGCCTTTGACTTGGGAAACTAACTGTCACACGTCCTCATGTTCCTGTTTTGTGTACATATTTCTGACGGCTTGTACCGGTGTATTTGAGCTGTTGGACATTTGCAATTTCAGCTCCCATTAACAACTGAATTAACATGTGAAAGACAAAGCAATCCTGACATCGCATCCTTGATTAAGAAGTTAGGGAAAAATTGGCACATGCCCAGAACACTCGACACTTGTCACCTCTCTCCCAGTCATTCAGATGGGATGGGCAATAGAAATGACAGTGTCTATCTATCTATCTATCTATCTATCTATACAATTATTGTATTACCTGATTTAATTCCAAAAGTGTTTGATTGCAGATATACAGTAATTGATACACTTTTATTGATACACTTATCAAATTATATGGAATTCTGTGCACTAGGAAATAAATTGAATGAATGGTCAATTTATTGATTATTTTGAGAAATTTAAGTGAAGTGAAGTGACATGTGGCCAAGTATGGTGACCCATACTAGGAATTAGTGCTCTGCATTTAACCCATCCAAAGTGCACACACACAGCAGTGAACACACACACACCGTGAACACACACCCGGAGCAGTGGGCAGCCATTTATGCTGCGGTGCCCGGGGAGCAGTTGGGGGTTTGATGCCTTGCTCAAGGGCACCTCAGTCATGGTATTGAAGGTGGGAGAGAGCGCTGTACATTCACTCCCCCCACCTACAATTCCTGCCGGTACAATACTCGAACCCGCAACCTTTGGGTTATGAGTCCGACTCTCTAACCATTAGGCCACGACTTCTTTAAGTGATAATGACCCCACCATGTTTCAATATGGATTGAGGACCGCCACAAAGTTTGGCAGCGAGAGCTGCACACTTTTAGCTGATGTCTCTCTAGAGGCCTGTTACATGTGGGGCTTTACAGGGCAGCCTGTAAAGTGTGACGTGGCTCTTAAAGTAAATCAACTTCCATTTGCACTCCTCTCTTTTTCTCTCACGGACACACATGCTAGACGGACTCTTTCCTCACATGAGTACTTCTGAGGTCAGTTAAGCTTGGCCACTGTTTGATTCTATAACCATGTCACATGAAAAGTCCCCCGTCCTTTCTATTTCCTCCCTCAGATGCTGTCCATCCACCCCAAATCTGTCCTCCAAGTAGCCCGAGACAAGTGGACACATCCAATAAATCACTTGACTGAAACTCTTTTTTTTGTCTATAACTCAAACACACACACACACACACACCAAAAAAACACTCGCAGGGTCTCTCTCCTCTGTTACCTCCATGCTTTTTTCCTGCTGCAGACACTAAAATAAGGATTCGCCGTGGAGGCTCGGTGGATAATGTGCAGGAGTAATAAGGTGATCCTGGGGGGAGTCATGGCTCGACGGCTCTCTTCTCATGTTTGCTCGGCTGCTTGGGCTCTATGCAAGTTAATGGCCTGTGGTCGGTAAGTCAGAGGGCCTATAAAGACCCCTGCACTTCAGCCTCGCACCCCTCTGCCACCGTAGACACAGCTGATCCCATCACTACACTAACAGCACGCAATCTCCGCTGTGGATTTCTTACAGTGAGCACCAGTAAATCAAGCAGCACTTTTCAGCTCATTGCACGTGCCCTTCAAGTTTGATCATGATCTGCACATCTGTGTGTCAAAAAGTGCACGCACATTAGCGCATTATGACACTCAGTGTATTATTAACTCTGCTGAATGCAGGCTGTGTAATGCTTTAAACATCCTAAGAAATTCTACAACCACTACCATTACTTTTTTTTAGCTTGTTGATCCCATTTATTCGTTCGTTCATTTGTTCATACATATCATACTTTTTATTCTATTGAATAATATTAATATTACTAATTATTCTCATTAGTAGTACGTCTCAGGTTACGTATGTAACCATGGTTCCTCGAGGGAACGAGACGCTGCGTCGAGATTCGCTTTGGGAACACCCTTGCGTGACTGCGTTCTGAAGCACGTGTCAAATCCGTCCAATGGAGCAGCGAGACGTCACGAGCAGGGTGACGTAAGCACCAGAAAGCATAAAAGCTCATCCGGCCGGGCGCCACCCAGCTTCGATGAAGTAGCGCCTGCAGGGATGCAGGGAGTATGGCAAAGAGACGCAGCTTCTCGTTCCCTTCGGGGGAACCATGGTTACATACGTAACCTAGAGACGTTCCCTTTCAGGAACTCGAGCTGTGTCGAGATTTGCTTTGGGAACGAGAATACCAACTGTGCCATATTACCAAGTCCCTGCCTGTTTGTGTATCTTATGAGCACATCACGAAGTGAGAATTTGGGAACCTGGGGTAGATGCCAGGTGTTGGTTGTAAAAGCGGACAAAAGTGTGCAAAGAGGACCAGCCCGCCAGCAGAAATGTCCTGCAAGGCCACACCAAAGCTGAAAGCCTTGGAGGCCGCCATACTCCTGGTCCAGTGCACTCTGACCCTCATAGGTGACGGGAGGCCAGAGGACTAGTAGGCTAGTGAGATGGCCTCGACCACCAACCTGCTAATGTTGCTTGGCACCTGAAATCCCGTCTTGGGGCGGACCAAACAACACAAACTTATCGTGCCTTATGCCGGGCAGCCTCTGTGTGCGTAAGCGCCCATGCTGCACTGGACCAAGCAGATTACCTTTCCTGTCCTACTTTCTGGAATGGAGGAGGTACAGAATGCCTGAATACTAGGGCCCTGGTGAGAAGTGGGCACCATTAGGGACATACCCGGTGGCCCTCGGGGGTTAAAGGAATGCCCTAACCATGCCTGGATCAAATTCCAGGCACGAAACAGAAAGTACCTGATGATCCCCGATCCTTTTTAGTGAGGAACTAGCGAGGAGAAAGATGGTCTTGAGCATGAGAAACTTGACTGAAACTTCTTCTATAGGTTCAAAGGGGACATTGCATAAGCCCTCCAAAACCACATCCAGGTCCCATGAGGGCACCTTAGTGAACTGTACCGGCCTCAGCCTCAGGGTGCCACGTAGGAAACGAGTGGCAAGTGGGTGTCTTCCCAATGTTTGACCACCCAGAAGGGCGTGGTAAGCAGTTAAGGCCGCCACGTATACCTTCAGAGTTGAGGGAGATAACCCTGCGGAGAATCGATCCTGCAGAAACTCCAGAACTGTTCCAATTGGGCAGTTGACTGGGTCCTGTGGTCGCTGTCCGCACCATGAAGCGAAAGTTTCCACTTCAAGGCGTACTGTTTCCTCGTTGAGGGAGCTCTGGATTGGAGAATGGTATCAACAACCTCGGTTGAGAGACCGGATGCTAAGAGCTGTGCCCACTCATGGGCCATGCCCACAGCTTCCATAACTGCGGGCGGGGGTGAAGAATGCGCCCCCCGCCTGAGAGAGGAGGTCCCTCCGGATCGGAATCTCCAGCGGAGAGCCGTAGAGGAGGGACACCAAGTCCGAGAACCAACTTGTACAAGGGGCGCGAACGCAGAACCCCCTGCCGATTGATGTAGGAGACCACCGATTTGTTGTCTGTGCGGACAACACATGATGCCCCCTTAGGTCTGGAAGGAATTGTGTCAGAGCTTGAAACACGGCCAGCATATCCAGGCAGTTGATGTGCCACATGAGATGATGGCCTTCCCACCGACCTTGGGCTGAGCGGCCACTCATGACCGCTCCCCATCCCGTGAGAGAGGCATCCATCATTAGCGTTATGTGACGACAAGGAGCCCCTAACGTCGGGTCTTGAACCAGGAACCAACATTTCTTCCTCATGTCTAAGGCACGTAAGCATCGTCGCATGACCTTGATCATGCGAAGCGGATTTCCCCTCGGGGAAAATCCCTTGGTCTTGAGCCACCACTGTAGGGTTCTCATGTGCAGCAGGCCAAGAGGTATCATGTTGGATGCTGCTGCCATCAGGCCCAACAACCTCAGAAACTGTTTGACAGTGGGTGACTGGCCTTCTCTTACTCTCGTGATTGTCGTGAGGATTGACTCGATTCGAGCCGGAGACAGACGTGCCTGCATCGAGGTAGAGTCCCACACCACGCCTAAATAAGTGGTTCTCTGTAGTGGAGAAAGAACACTCTTCTTGGCGTTTAGTCTTAACCCCAGCTCTCTCATATGGGCGAGGACGACCTCTCGATGCCGAGCCGCCATCTGCTCTGATTGAGCTAATATCAACCAATCGTCAATATAATTTAGTATGCGGATGCCCTTGAGTCGCAGTGGAGCCAGAGCAGCATTCACACACTTCGTGAAAGTGTGGGGTGTGAGTGACAGGCCAAAGGGAAGAACTCTTTATTGGTATGCTTCGCCCCCGAAAGCGAACCTTAGGAACTTCCAGTGTTGAGGGGAGGATGGAAACATGGAAATAAGCACTCTGAGATCTATCGTAACAAACCAGACCTCGGACTGGATCTGAGATACTATCTGCTTGATAGTGAGCATCTTGAACCGAAGCGCGGTTCAGAAGATGGAGATCTAAGATCAGACGCAACCCCCCCATCCTTCTTCGGAACGATGAAGTAACAGCTGTAGAACCGTGCGGCGGACGAGAGAGAGGAGGAACACGTTCTATGGCCCTCTTCCTCAAGAGAGTATCTACTTATTGTCCCATTACCAGAGCCTGCTCGGGCCCACTAGTGTGAGGATGACCCCGTTGAAACAAGGCGGAAGAGAACCAAACTGGATTCTGTAACCTCTCTCTACAATCTGCAGGACCCATTTTCAGATATTTGGTAGAAGTTTCCACGCTACCATAAAATCTACTAAGGGAACCAGCCTCTTGAGGCTGGCGTCTGGTATTATTAGAGTAGCCAGTTTGGTGCCCTGAAGCGGATGACCGTCAGGGAACGACCGACCTGACTGCTGTAGCATCCTCACTTGAGGGGGCGAGCTCTCCCATACCGTACCATTGCCAGGCGGCAGCTGGGAATTTCACTCATCAGAGCTCACTGAGCCCTGAAGCACAGAGAATGGCAGGGGTATCAATAAGCCTCCGTGAAGGCACTGAGGAGGATTGGGCACCGTATACTGTATGTTATCCTTTCCTCGCCAGGTGGGCTTCCCTCAGGGACCTGACAATGGTAGGGGGACTTTCGCCCGAGGTCCTCTTAGACAAAATAACGGTCCGCAGATCCGTTTTCGGTTTATAAGACCCCAACTGAGAGCATCGCCCTGACACCCGATCTTTCTGTGGAGGGGTGCGGGTTGCACCGCTCTGTTTTTGAGACTGGCGATATAAGGAGCTTAATGACTTGGGCTGCTGCTCGCTCAGCAGCCCCACCCCTGAGCAGGTCAGCCTTGTATGCGTGTAACACCGCCATGGTGTGCAAACATGCGCCAGTCTGACCTACCGCCGTATAAGCTTTCCCTACCAGACTCGATGTAAGCCTAACGGGGCTGGTGGGAAGCTTCGGGGCCTTCAGGGACGATGCTGAGGATGGGGAGAGATAGCTCGCAAGCATCTGCTCCACCACTGTCATCGCCCCATATACCTTATCATTCAGCCCCAAGATGTTCTTTTGAATAATTCGAGACTATGGGGCTGTAAATACGGGATGAATACGGTTTCTCCCATGATCTTGACACCTCAGCATGGAGATCGGGGAAAACGGAAGGCCCCCGTCGTGAAGGCTGTGATCTGGATTCAGAACATGCTCGTCTGATTATTTTTAGGATGAGCGTCCTGTTCCTAGGCTGGCCAAACGTTATTTTATTTTGGCGAATGCACGAAACACCCCATAATCACGAATCACACCTCATATGCGAGGGACTGTGGTGGCGAGTCCACAGTCTCCTCTGTCTCGACACTCATCACATCCACCTCCTCGGAGGAAGATAGATGACGCGTCTGGCTCTCCTCTCTCACGGTTCGGAAGCCCGCGCTGGCAGTTTTCTTCCCCCCCCCCCACCCCAGCCAGAGAGAGAGCCGCGGATCTAGCGGGTGAGGCCCGAGAAAAGGACGAGCCTGTCTCGGATCCCTCCGCTAAATCCACCCGCGATCCCCACGACAACAGTCTGCGCTGTGCCTCGGCAACAGCGTGACCGCTGCCAGCGGGATCGCGAGCCTGGCCGCTCTCCTCAAACGCAGCCAGGCGCGAGCGAGCGTGCGCAACGAGAGCTCGATTGATGGACCATCCCTGCTCGAAGCTGACCGTGGCATGCTCCGCTTCCCTAACAACTACACACAATCGGTGTCTTCCCTGCCGCCGAGATATCGTGGGGCACGGAGAAACCAGCGTTTGTAATGCCGTTCGCGCACGTCGCCATAAGACTTTCTCATTGTCTCTTATATATATGAGTGCTTGTGCGGGACAGCCAACATAAATAGACAGACACATACACAGAGCGCTACTGAAGAGCAGAAGCTGGGTGGCGTCCGGCCGGATGCACTTTTATGCTTTCTGGTGCTTACGTCCCCCTGCTCGTGACGTCTCGCTGCTCCACTGGACAGATTTGACACGTGCTTCAGAAAGCGGTCACGCAAGGGCGTTCCCAAAGAAGCGAATCTCGACGCAGCTCAAGTTCCTGAAAGGGAACTATGTAGTCGATCAATTTCATTCTTATAATCTACTCTCCTCCTGTGTTTTATTCTAATCATAATTATTATTTTAGCAAATAATATTAATATTACTTATTTCTAGTAGTAGAAATCTCTTTAGACTAGGACTCTTTTAATATGATCATATGTATGTATGTATGTAAATGAATGATTGATTTTAATAATTATTATTCTAGTAATTATTGTTGTCGTTGTTCTTTTTATTTGTACTTTTTCTTCTGTTTCTTCTTACATTATTAGTAGATGTAGTAGAAGTAGTAGCGATAAGTAGTAGTGCAATCATCCTATACCATATAATGGGGGGGTGGGGGTGTTGACAATTTATGATAATATTGAGAGGATAAAATTATATTCTATATAAGGAATATAAGAGAAGAAAACCGCTTTAATCGAGTTTGACATTCTCCCTATTTAATTACGTTGAGACAACGACATCTGCCATGGTAAGGTGACAAACACACAACACACACACATACATATATAGGATTTTTATATATAATTGGATAATAATCACATGAGTAGACATGCTATGCTGTGATTTGCTCGTTAGCATGGTAGGTCCTGATGAATCTTGACTTTGTCTCCTCATATCAATTGCAATTGAAATTAAACGTGAAATAAGGAAATTGAAAAACGACTACAACATAATTAAATCTGCAAAAACTACCATAACCTTGGGTTTGCACATCGGATCCCCTTGTAATGTACTAGTAAAAAACCTTAATTCCTGAAATGGCCCTTGAATTTAAGCTGATTCTAGGAGAGGATCTGAATGGTAATGGCCTTCTGGAAAGAGAAAGGCGACAAGTATCAAGCGTGATGGATGAGTAGATCGTCTGCGTTAATTGTCCCCTGTATTGGGGGGGGTGGAGAGGCACGGGCGGGGGGGGGCTGAGTGTCAACATGAGTGGCCGTCGAGGTACGAATTAACCCCATTGTGTTTTCGCTTCAACATTTCTTATCATGTCCATGTTCCTAACGTCCCCTCCTTTAAATTTCGTTTTCACTTTTTCTTTATTCTCGTCTTTGGTCAACACTGCTCTTAGTTTGATTCATTTGGTTTCCCTCCTGTCATCCGCATCAGTGGTACATTAACAACTTACACTCAATTAGCTGCTGCCCTCACAACATGCCAGGGTCCCACAGTTTCTGCAGCTACTTTATAAAGCCGCACTGAAACCCAAACACAGGAAAGTGACAACGTGGAATCCAAATATGTTTTATTTCAATATTTAACCTCTAAATCACCAAACATGCCGTGGCAAGATGAATTAAATACCATAAATACTTTCAAATGTACATGCTGCAATTATTATATATTATTCTTATTATTATATTATTAATATGAGTTAACTATTTTGTCCTTGTTTTTGAGCACAGTGCAGGTAAGTTTCTCACTGCAGCTGCACAAAAATGATACAACATGACTGTCTTTCATAATTTCATTACAGGTAGCTTAATGCAAATATATTCTGCTTATGAGGAAAGCGAATATTCATGAAGTTTG
The DNA here is from genome assembly GCA_018155175.1 of Sinocyclocheilus anophthalmus. Classification (NCBI taxonomy): domain Eukaryota; kingdom Metazoa; phylum Chordata; class Actinopteri; order Cypriniformes; family Cyprinidae; genus Sinocyclocheilus; species Sinocyclocheilus anophthalmus. Next base: position 184,530 of record JADLZN010006304.1, on the reverse strand, counting down.
GAATAAAACACCTTTAGGCATTCGAGAACCTCAGATGATAAAATTTCCACTGCGGTAAAGTTACTGGCCGCTCAGACTAGGCTGGTTTTATTAATTTGCCAAGTCAATTTTTACTCAGAGGAACATTCTGCATTCCTGCGCTTGGGGAGTATTACTTTGGACCTTACTTATAAAAAAATATCTATACATATATAATATCCTATATAGAAAAATTCGTTGTATATATATCTATTATATATCATTGACATACACACACATACACACAAGATCCCAGGAATCGCTCTTTCCTGGTTTATTTGTTTGTTTTCAGCAAGAAACAAAATATACTTCCAACCGAAAGCCGCCCCCCTAAACACACACACAAACACTTAAAAACCCTGACAACAAAGGCATTACGTACAACATGTAGTGCCTTGGGTATCACCGATACTACTAAAATAAACCATAGCAACAGTGACTTAGAGAGTAGACAGGTGAATTTAGCCCCATAAAACCTTTACTAATAGAGTTTACTCTCATTTACAGGCCCAAAACAATTCAATTGTCAGCAGGGCTCGACAACTTCCACAGTCAGAGCTGAATGAGGAGCAACAGTAATGCTTCTAATGCAGGGCCACTGCTATAATAACAGACCTGATATTGCATTCAGGCTCTAGTGACACAAGCCATTTAGATTACTCACACAGAACTCCTCTCTGGGTCTCTGCTTTAAATGAAAGAGGATATGAATGGAGAATTTATGAGCTACAGTCAACCATTTGAATAAATCATAAGGACACACAGTCAAAACAAGGGATGACGAGGGCTGTGAAAAATACATATACAGTGTATGTATATTTAGTGGATTAATTTCAAGCTTTTGTGCCCTCGGCACTGTTTTTCAGTGAAAACGCCATTAAACGGGGACGGATTTGCTGGCTATTTTATCATTGCTATTGTATCAGTATAACCAAACTGGATTATGAAGGCCTGTAAATTTGAAAAGGCAGAATGCCTTAAGATTTTTTTTAAAGCACTTCAGTGCTTTCTCTGAGGTGTCTGAATGAATACATGTTTGAATATATACCTACATATGTCTTGATTTATTGCTGACTCTCATAAATTGAGTTTTCACAGCCAGCCATTCCATTTTAGCATGATCTCTTACAATATACACAGGGTCCTAAATGAGTCAATGTTGAGTGAAAACAAAACTTACTGGCAATGAAGCCATATTTTGCATTGTTTTTTAATTTATTTATCCTATTAGATAAGCATTTTTGTTACAACCCATAGCATTATATACAAGATAATTTTCATATTCTTAAAACGTAATAAAAACATCCAGATGTCTTTTTTTTTTTTAATACATTGGTTTCTTTGGTTTCATGGGAAGAATATTCATGCATCAAAAGATTGGGGTCTGTAAGATTTAAGCAAAGCTGAATTTTAAGCAGCACTTACTCCAGTTTTCAGTATCACACGATCTTTCAGAATTCATTTTAATATGCTTATTTGTTGATCAGGAAACACTTATTATTATCAAAGTTGAACAGATGTGCTGCTTTTTTTTTGTGGAATCTAAAATACTATTATTAGGATTCATTGATTAACAATATTCAAAAGAATAGCATTTATTTGAAATAGAAATCTGTAACACTATAAAAGTCTTTACTTCAACTCTTGATCAATTTAATGCATCCTTTCTGAATAAATGTAAAATAAAATAAAAAATAAAAAATGTTTTTAAAACTTGTGTTCTGTCAACTTATACTGTATATACTACAAAGCATTTTGTATGCTATCATTGTCTTCATAATCATTATTTTTTTGGAATCGGCAGCAAACTATCCCTTTGATTGATCTTTCTTTTCATCATGGGGGCCTTAATTGTTGATCTTCATTGAACATGATCAGTGCACATCGACATGTCATCTCTGGATTAAGTGATGCTGTCAGCTTGTGGCAAAAAGAAAACAATGCATCCATGCAGACATAGCTCCATCGACCTGCCCCTTCTCTCTTTCCCTCCCTTACTCTTTCCCTCACTTGTTCAAGCTCCTTAGACATGTGACCCTTGCACTTCATCACTGTAAATCTAAATTGATCTGAGCCAATCAGAATTACAACATTTTAACTGCTTACCTTTAATATTTTGTCCTGTACCCTTGTTCCACTCTCCATTTTCAGCTATTTTCTTTATAGTATATCTGTCAAACAAGCATGAATATACTCAAGACTGTAGTAAAAAAAATAACTTTTAAGCTAATTTGATTATGCTAATTATATATATATTTATATATAGTCATAGCTTATACATTATATACTAACAAGCACTGAGCATGAGTATCACATTTGAAGACAGACAAAGACAAGCAATTAAAGTCTATTTCGTTAAATAAAGAAAAGAAGAAAAACAAAAACCAAGAAAATTCAGGTAATTCAGCAGCAACAGTGTGAATGAAATGCAAACAACACCAAACAAAAAGGGAGAGGAAGTGAGGAACTTAAATACACATAGTGATGAACCAAATTACAAAGAGCTGTGATGATTAATGTGTGTCCATTAAACTGATGAGTGGCGGGAAACTAGAACAAAGGACAGCAGCTCCATCCATCAGGAATAAGAGAAACAAACTAAAATTCATTAAAAAATGAAACTAACAGAACATAACTCTGACCATGATCTGATGGGACACAAAAAATTATGTTAAAACACATTAACTTAATTAGTTATGAAAAATAACGCGATTAAAATATTTTAACGCAGTTAACGCACTGGCCTTGCCCCCGAATCTGTACGTCATCTTACATTTCCTACAGTTGACTGTTGACAAATATGATGTAGGGCAACAAAAAACGCCCTAAAACGCAAGATATTGGTGTAAAAATGCCCCTGTATGAGTTTTTGTCTCATATTTATATCATATGATAAGCGATATCACACGAGCAGCGAGAGGAATATCAGACAAGTGATGTTTCTGTCCTGAATATCATGCATTTAAATGTGATTTTATACAATAGTTCAGTAAATAAGAAGTTAATATTGTTATATTTTAAACACAATATTATGTTTTTGCTCAGTTTTGCAGAGAACATATGACCTTTAAAGCCATAGCAATTGTTTCGCGTCTCCGAGCAGCACAGCCTTGTTTAGTTTCTTTTGTGTGAATCAATGATTCAAAGGCCTATTCATAAAGAGAGCCGTTTACTTCATTCCTGAATGAATCAGCCGTTCGAATGAATGACTCATAAAGACATTTACCGCCACCTGCTGGCAGATTTAGTTTCTTATTTAGAGTATAAGGTAATAAAAAATAAACAAATAATACAAAGAATAATGAAATATAAAAACATTTAAGGGATAGTTCACCCCAAAAAATATATATGTCATCATTTACTCAAACCTGAATGACTTACTTTCTTTTGTGGAACATAAAAGAAGGTATTTTGAAGACTGTTGGTAACAAAGCTGTTAAACTCAGAGTTAAACTGTGTCAGAACAAATTAATCTTGATAATGTGAGATAACACTTAAGCAAAACATGGTTAGGTCAAAGTGTCTGAATAATTTTTGGTTTCACATTTGTATCAGTTTTACTGGTAGTCCACTGTATGAAGAGTTTTTGGGTATAATATGTCACAATTTACTTTATTTTGCTATCCTCACTTACATAAATGAACTATAGTGTCCTGTGCTCACTAGTAAAAAAAAATATAAAAAATTATATCTGGTGTCTGTTTGTTTGTTTGTTTGAACCATTTGTTTGCAATTATTTTTTTCCAACGAGGCATTTACTACATAATTTCATTCAATAAGCTTTTCATCTCACTCAGTTGTATCCAAAAGTTTGAGCTTTTCAGAATATGAGCATGTTACTCCCATTTCCTTTTTATCTGTTTTAGCCGCATCCTCCGTTCCACACAAAAACACCTCCATCTTCAACAGAATGGCTATAATCACTTTCTTAACACCCCCGCCTCCCCTGTCCCTCCAGTGAGAGATATCCTTGAGCCTCACCTCCATCTCTTTGCCAGGTCAGGCAGTGATAGTACTGATAGTGAGCTATAGTTTAGGTCCAGATCTGCTATCTTGGCCTTGAATGATGGAGCAAAGCGAATGGGAAGGTGTTTATTGTCACCCAGATGGTCCACAATGCGGCCGGTTTGCACAAGGCCCCTCTGTGGCTTCCTCCTCCCCCCACCAATATAATTCATGGGGTGGCACCATTGTGTGGGTGACTGATAAGGCCTTCACTTTGGACCGTCCTGGTCACTTGTCTCAAGGAGACTCCAAAGAAACTTCACTCAGTACAAATGGTGGTGGAAAGTGCTTTGCTCTCGCTCTCTCTCTTTTTCCTCAGAGGACTTGAAAGCTTTCATGCTACTAGAAACTTCAAAGAGAAAACTACACTATTAGGAAGAGTATTCAAGTGGGGCTTCGACCTCCCAGGTCATTTCACTGAACTTGAACTTCAGGTGCTGTTCAAGCAGAAAGCTGAAATAATTTACAATCAACAAACTATTTACACTGTCTGAAACAAATGTGGAAAACTGTACCTTTAGGGCAGTGATTTTTAACCAGAGGGCTGGGGCCCACTAGGGGGAAGTAAACTAACCCTGAAACATAAGCTAATCCTGAACAGGTTATGTTCAGGGAGTAAGTTGCTATGGCTACTTACACACCCTGAGAGTTACCTTATCGAAAGCTGAGTTTTTTCGCTTATTTACCCTACCCAGGTATGTCACATAACTTGCTTTCTGGAATAGCCCCCTGAACAAACCTCTAAATATTAAAGGAATAGTTCACCCCCAAAAAACTGGCTGAAAATGTACCCTCAGGCCATTCAAGATGTAAGTGTAGATGAGTAACAGATTTGAGTGAGTGAGTGAGTGAGTGAGTGAGTGATGTGACATGTGGCCAAGTATGGTGACCCATACTTGGAATTAGTGCTCTGCATTTATCCCATCCAAAGTGCACACACACAGCAGTGAACACACACACACCATGAACACACACCCGGAGCAGTGGGTAGCCATTTTTTTGCTGCGGCCCCCGGGGAGCAGTTTGAAGAAATTTACAATTACATCACTTGCTCACCAATGGATCCTTTACAGTGAATGGGTGCCACAATAACATCACAATAATCCACAGGTTATCCACACGTAATCCTAAGAATTAATTTCTTGTGAAGTGAAAGATGCATGTTTTTAATAATAATAAAAAAAACATTTTTCACTTCAAATCATTGCTTCTGGCTAAAATATGAGTCCTCTATCCATCATATTCCCTCCTCCAGTTAAAAAAGTTGTCTTGTCTAAATCAGGAGAGAGATATGCACAGATCAAGCACCGTTTACAAGTGAGAACAGTTCTAATGAAATTTGTTGGTGGATTTTGATGTGAAAGGACAACAGGCAATGGATTTTTTCACTGAAGGAAGCAATGGTTTAAATTTGAAACACCTTAATGATGGATAAAATTTTTGGGTGAACTGTTCCTAATAGTTCAGTACAGTGTACAGTATCATGACCTAAACTGTTTGGATCTGCTATGGATCTGTATGGACGAACAAATTATTTGTGTTACAATCCCAAGAAGAACAGTAAACAAATAAATCCCAAAAGTTTTTCTTGTCTGTTTCTGTTCTTAATATAGAGTTGTTTTGCTCTGCTTTGCACTATCGATCTGTTCCTGACAAATTTCGAATTCAACGCTCATATTTTTCCATCTAAGTAAATGTCCAACAAAACACTTGACGAATGGACTCACTAGTTTATTGAGTAAATAATGAAAAGATCATTTAGTAGACTGGATGTCGTGAGCGGGAGCAGTCAATGGGGAACTACAGAATGAGCTACGTCGTTCTGAAAGCCAACAGGAATTGTTTTCCTTTTCACTTTCACTTTCAAATAGCATTTCATCCATGAAAGTCTATATGTGTCAGCCAATCAATGTCACAAAGCATAATCAGAATGCCAAATCTCTTAAGTGCTCTGATATTTTTGTGAAAACTTTCCTGGGCAGAGCTATACACTGATTAGGGCCAAACTGAAGTTAAGAAGACACTGTTGGCCCCCTTTTAAATTTTATTTATTTTTTATCAAATGAGGGCTGTCATTAAATATGAACATAACAGTGTGTGACCACTCCCATGTGTCAGGAAGATATCGATCTGACACAGGAAATGTGTGCGTGGTCACGTTTCCCACATGTGTTCTTTGTCAGGATATGTGTGATAGGCCTCAAGGTCTCCAGAGGTCCTTTGGTTCAACATGGAAAAAGCATTACTGCATCGCAAGTAGTTCGGTAATCCACTCCAGTATTTACAAGAGGCATAGGAGCGTGTAAGTGTGTGCATGTGCTCTGAAGTTACTTGCGATGGATTTGTGAGAAATTAAAAGTACAGTTTACCCAAAAGAGTTATTTATTTATTTTCTTGCAATGAAAGTCATTGGCATTCAGTCTTATTTTGGACCCCGTTGACTTTCATTGTATGGTCCTTTTTCAAAATATCTCCTTTTGTGTTCAGCCAAACAAAGTCAGGGTGTGTTAACATGACACCATTTTCAACTAAAAATGTGTCATTTACACAATAATGCCATTTTGGAAGCCTGATAAAGCAAACTTTTGGGAAAAATTTCAAGGAGCAAGTTTTTGAAAATGATACTATGATTATTGTCTCTGTGTACATAAACTACAAAAATGTGAATTTGTGAAAGCAGTAACGCCATGTGCATGCACATTACATGTTCAGTCAATAAACATATATAAGTACTTGATGCATAGCGTTGTTTTTTTTTTTTTTTAAATATTCGGTCGGAAAATGAATCCTCAAGGAACATGGCCAAAGCTCTTTATTGTGTATGCAGTGTGTGGCCAGGTTCAAATTGGCAATCAATTATCCAATTAAGACTGACAGAAATGCACATCAGGAATTCCAGCCCATCCATCCAGGCTCGCGATTGGAACACGATTAGAGGGACTTAATTAAACCCTAGGTGCAGGGTGTTTAAACATCGTTTGTGGGGCGTCAAAGGGGTTTGGGAATATAAAAACCGCTTACTTTAGGTTCTCCACACATTCTTCTGTTAGGTCTGTAGAGAGCTTTTCTCAGCTAAAAGGTGATATGAGAGAGATCTGACAAAAGTTTAGTCTTTCAATGGCTGAGAGATGTGTAAGTAATTTAAAATGTGTAAGACATTTACATTTATGTATTTGAAAGACATTCTGGGAATCGAACCCACAACCTTGGTGTCACCTTTTTTTGTCCAGTTGAACTTTATAAAACAGGAAATGACATTGAAAAGACCCCTGCAGGCCGTCATGACTGTTTGTCAAGGTCAATAAGTCTCTTAAAATATCAGATGATTTGACCTTTCTGAGATTTTCATGCACATGTAGCTCAAATTTAGATCCCGACTTCGCAAAAACCCTTATGCTATTGCTGAACTATTAACTGCTAAAAAACATTAGCTCAAATCATGAACTTGAGCATTATCTGCAAAGAAGAGTGGGCAAATAGTCTAGATGTGCAAAGTTAGAAGAGACTAAAGGCTGTCATTAAAGCAAAAGGTGGTTCATCAAAATACTGACACAAGAGGGTGATCCGTTTTTTCCAACTCAGTGATTCTGTTTTTTGTTTTTTTTTCCTCTGACATGTTTGGGGTTATACGTTCATTTGGAAGTTATAAATTGAGTAAATACAGCTGGATTAAACAAAAACTGTGTCTGTCTTCATTTCAGGCTGCAAAGCAGCAAAATTTGATTATTTTAAAGGGGGTAATTCTTTTCTATACCCACTGTACTTATTCAATGTCAAATAATGTGCATGTGTTTTAAACACTGTCATCTGTCATCGACTCCTTGTAAGAATGTATAATTAAAGGGTTAGTTCATCCAAAAATGAAAATTGGCTTGTGTTTTACCCTCAACGCCTTGAAGCATCCTGTCTATATGACTTTCTTTTTTCAGACGAATTCAGTCGGAGTTATATTCAAAATTGTCCTGGCTATTCCAAGCTCTATCATTGCAGTCTGCGGGTGTTGCAGTTGAACAGTCCACAAGTCGTCAAATAAAGCGCGCACATCAATAATAAAACATGCCTCACAGGCTCTGGGGGGTAAATAAAGGCCTCCTGTTTTGAATCCATGTGTTTTTGTAAGAAAAAAATCCATATTTCAAACGTAATAAACACTTATCACTTCCCGCCATGGTCATTACGGGGAAGCCGTTCCGGCAGATGACGCAAGACGTCTGCGTTGTGTGATTAGTGACGAATGCAGAGAGAGAACAAAACAAAACAATGGTCACTAATTAGAAGTACATAACGAGGATTTGTAAAGAAAATGTCGGAGGATTTCGATGTAAACCAAGAGGAGACTGGTTTTCCTTTGCTAAAGTAAGGAAACTTTGCTTCCTTTGCTCCTATAAACAAACACGCGAGACTAGCATATCTCAGAGACGCGTGCGCTGCGCATACGTGCTGCTTCATCAGCCAGAACGGCTTCCACGTATGACAGATAACAGAGGTGAGAGAAAAGTGTTTATTACGGTTTGAAATATGGATATTTGTCTGACAAAAACGCATGGATTCACTACAGGAGGCCTTTATTCACCGCCCAGATCCATGTGAGGCACGTTTTATTACGGATGCGCCTGCTTTATTTGACGACTTGTGGACTGTTCAACTGCAACACCTGCTGACTGCAATGATAGAGCTTGGAATAGCCAGGACAATTTTTAATATAACTCCGACTGGATTCGTCTGAAAGAAGAAAGTCATATACACCTAGGATGCCTCGAGGGTGAATAAAACACAGTCTAATTTTCATTTTTGGGTGAATTAACCCTTTAATAAATTAACAAATAAAATAACGAATGTATGGAATAAATGGACTGAACTGTTACAGTCAATAAATAAAAATGCATAATTAACAGTAATGCAATAAAAAGGCAGAAAAATTGTTTGCGTAAATTGCTTTCAAAGCAGGATTAAAAGTGAAGGGTGTGTTATGTTTCGTATTGCTGAATAAATTGTGAGTGTAAATCAGATTTTGCCCCCATCCCAGCAGGAAAACAATGAATAAACATCATGACTTGAACGAGAAAACTTCAATATCACTGGCATAGCTACTGATGCTGAAGCAACACAATTTGCTGAGAACACTTCCCGCACGGCTCAGAGAAGACTTGAATAATTCAAGATCATCATCCATTATACCACACCCCACATCTGCCTGGCGTTGGGAATGTTGAATATAATGTGTTGTGAAGCTTCAAGATTCTGTCAAATATATTCCTCCTGGCCGGCTTCTTGCCTTCCTTAGCTGCCCCATTCGGTGCCTGCATTGATTTCTGAGCGGAAATCTTCCACCTTATTCCTTACATGTCAGTGAATGTGGAGTGAGAGCCACTGCATTTTAATTTTTGGGGGTGTGTGAATTAATCATTTCCCTGGATAACTCGAGCTCAGCCTGGTCCTTTCAGGAGAACACCTTATCACAGCAAATAGGATTCAAAGGGAGAGGGGCAGTATAATCCACAGCTAATTGGATGAAATGGCTCTCTCCCTCTTTCTCTCACTGGCTGGCTGTCTGGCTCCTGTTCGCTCAGCTCCACAGGGACCAGGGAGCCACTGAAGAGGTTATTACAGCGTGTCTTGAGGGAGCATTAATACCTTACCCCTTGTTCAGACATGCAAATAATCTAATTCAAGGTCTAGCTAATTAACAACCCCATTCCAATCTGGATAAAGAGGTGCAATAACAAGCCCAGGACTTCTTTAGGGAGACAAAATCACACCTGGTCTAAAACACCACAATTACATATGCCAATAACATTCCGGTTTAAAGAAAAACCTTTGGTTAATATGCTGGAGGAGTCATGTAATTATGTTTTATTAAAGTTTATAAGAATCCTTATTCATCTCCAATAGTGTAAAACGGCACTCTATTGCCAAAAGCGACTCTACAATGATAGGTGTGGCCACCTGCACACCATCAGGTTCTTACGTGTTGTTTTTTTTTTTTTTTTCGTTTTCAGTCTTTTATTTTTATAGTTTTAGTTTTAGTTTTAGTTTTAGTTATAGTTTTATTTTTTGAAATGATATCTTTTAAAAATGTTTAACACTGTTGAATTTATGACAGTCTTCTGTAATTACTACTACAGTCTTAAAAATAAAGGTTATTAATTGGCATTTAGGTTCCTTGAAGAACCTTTAACATCCATGGGAACTTTCCATTCCACAAAAGGTTCTTTGTAGTGGAAAAAAGGTTATTTCGTTTTTTTAAATGTTCTTCACACTATGTTAAAAAAAAATTAAAAACTGTTCACTGAAAGGTTCCTTGGGAATCCAAACATGGTTCTTCAATATGGGCTTCCGTACTGGAGGAAAGTTTTCATAGTTCCCAAAACTACTGGTGGAAGTACCTGCTTTTTGGTGTGTTCACACTGCAGGAACTGGGAATCATTTTAGTTATAGGAACACCTTTTGGAGGGACTACATTTACTCCTACTTTAGAGTAGGGTCTAACGCAGCACAATAGGAACTACCAATGAAGTAAGTGTACATTGATTTGCAGAACGCATGCCATATGATACACCGGCACCAGCCATTTTTAAAAACCCATGTAAACACACACTTTACAAAAACTTACTCCAGCAGTGATAGATAGATAGAGACTCCAGCTGTATAGATAGTCCAGGCACTTCTCCTTCCTCCAACCTCCAGTTGTTGATGTTGTTGAATGCTAGTCTTAAATGACGTTGCTGTTGGCCGGCTTACTTTGAAAACTTAGTTCTCAGGGAGCCGCCCTGGTGGCTAGTTCCTATAACTGAGTTCCTGGTGCGAAAGCCCCTTAATGCATTGCTGAAAAAGAAACATTAATTAAACAAACAAAAAAAAACTTTTGGAGCCTTTATTTTTAAGAGTGTAGTAACATTTTCTTTCTTATTGCAGGTGTGTTATCAGGGTTTCATGCTTTGTTTCATGTATCAAGGTTTTTTTTTTTTTATCATGAAAATGTATTTTAATTGAGTTTTTTTTGTATTTTAATGAACAACATTTTTATGTAGTTGTGTATCAGTAAGTTTTAATTTTCATTTTCATTAATGATAATAACGCTGATCACTATTGCAGCATGTCACCATATGAACTCATCTGCATCTTGAACTGTTCTATATCTTTCATGACACCCAACATGCTTTGCAATATATTTTTCTCCTCCAGTGACCAGGCTGCTCAGCTAGGGCCTTCATTAGAATTTGTTTTGGCCTGATGGCAGGCTGAAATGTAACATGCTTTAAGACGTCTTGACTCTTTACTTCCAGGGCCCAAATGTTAATCTGGCCTCAGCAAGGTTATGCAGTCAAGGTTGCCAAATAACCACAAAACACTAATCTCTGGGGCCTTGGGGTTAGTTTGGCCCAGGGATGAACATGGCTGCTAGCTCTTGTTTCCCCTCGTGGCTGCTTTGCCAGTTCACGCATATCCTGTGTATGAAATTGTGATTTACTACACCAATTTACATGTGCCAATACCCAATAGTCTTGTCTTAAATACTCTTGGTTTTCGGCCTATGGAGTGTGCGAGTGTTTCCAGTCCCCACATCCCCCCAGAAAATGCACATTAGGCTGAATATATTGAAGCTTTGTTTTTAGATCACACTTGATAAGCATCAACATGGCTATTGACCTTTGAAGATCTGCAGAACGGCCACTGCATTACATTTCAGTTAAGGCAGTATGCACAGAAAAAAAAGGCTTTAACTGCTTGCTTTTTTGCTACATTTAATTATCCATGCAAATAAGCAAATGTTTTTTTCATCTGTAGTTAATGTTTGACATTTAGGAGTAGAAATAAATAAAACAAAATAGTGGTTATCTGATGCATGCTGTGCCTGAAGTGTTTTAGTTTTGCGGGATCAAAGTAAAATCTATTTTGTTTAGTCCCTTGAATATTTAATTTCAGGCAAGTTTAGGACCGTTTCATCCAAAACCATGCTGAGATGTTTGTTTTTTTTATGGAGAGGCCATGAACAACACATTACATAACAAACCGGCATTTAGTTTGAATCATTAATTACCTGTCTAGGATCTATAATCGAGCAAGTGATAAAGTTGTCTTCACAAAGCCCACAGCCTATATTTCAGTAACGCATGGGTAATTTTGTGCTGACATATTTGAAGCTTGCGTTGAAAGCATATGCTTCTGTGTGGTATGCATGACTTGCATGCACATGGGTAGCAAATTATTTCAGAATGCAAATTACAGAAACAGAGCTGTGTTAAATTGTTTGGTCGGCATCCATGAGAATGTTAAAAACGTAAATTGCACATTTGGCACCAACATGGAAAACATTATAATGTACATCTAAGTAGCGCTCACAGCTATTTACATTCTGAGGAGGCTTCAATGTGTTCAGCATGTCCAGCATAGAAGAACCGAAGAAGTCCTCCTGGGGATTCAGGCCTGACTCGATTTTATAGATTTTATATTGTATAAGTTTTATCTTCCTTTCCATCTCCCATTTCAGCCATACTGCATCAACAAAACTCATTATACACAAAAGGGTGAAGTGCATGCATGCAAAAAGTCCTTAATGATGGTCCAACATAAAATATGGTATACTTAGTCTTGGGGTTCAATCACTCTTTTTAATAGCTTCATATCAGTCTGAAAATAAAGTATTCATGAAGATTGAGGAAGATGATCCGATGAACTTCAATTTAATTGGCGCAAATTAAAACAATCCATCTTTCTGTGGCTGTCCATCTCTCTGCCAGCTCCTCTTCACTGCTCATCTTGCACCTTGATTACAATTATCTTTTAATGGCAAAACTTGTCAGACCGTTTTCTCCCTCTTTGCTGATTTACACCTGCTCGGTGCAATATAGATTTACAGCTATAACTCATATTTAAGTGTTCATTTCTGACTATACATGTCTCTCAGGACTTTAGCGTTCTTCTACCTCTTTATTAATGAATTTCCTTGACTTTTCTGTGATATTTTTTTCTTTCTTTTCCAGTTATTATCAGATAAGTTAATTAACATTAAGCTAGACTGATAAATTCTAATTAAATTAAGTATAAAATAAAAAAGTAAACAGAACATTAAAGTATAAATTAGCATTGATGTATGATGAACAATAAAATATTTAGAAATTTACTTTAACCTTGAATAATAATTGATGTAAAAAAAAAAATTCTAGTTCATAGCTAATGCTTTAATTACTGTCAATAAATTAAAGCTGTATTGTGAAGTAGACATTATTTTATAGAGATTGTGCTAAAACCAATTTTTATCTTCTGAAATATTTTAGAACATACTTACAAAACGTGTAGAAATGTATATGACTTTTACAAAACTTTTAAAGATTTTCTGTTCCCGGCCCAGGAATCACAATGTTAAAATTCCCTCATATATTTAGGTTTCCATGTCCTTTGGGATTCTGGGGCATGTTTTACCAATTTATCAGTGACATAATTGGTTGAGGCCTTCCTCCTCTGTGTTTTTAACAGTTAGTCACTGATACATTCACGCTCAGGATGGATGTGAGATATGGAAATGGAGAACAAATGTGTCTCTGGGAGCAGTGAAAGATCAATAAGAAAGGTAGTGGTGTGAGGGGAAGACAAGGAACAAAAGAGCAGTAATGATAGCATAAGCGGATTTGAGCAGAAATAAGTAGTAAACAAACACAAAGTAACCTTAACACAACATACAGCATATCAGACTATGAGATATCTCCTGGCACACTCCATAACTGCTGTTTGTTTTGAATGAGATGATATTATTGGGCCGTGGAATGATAACCACTCCTTACAGTTCTCATCAGAATGTGTGTCTGGGAAATTGATGCTTGTTTTACGATTAGCGCAAGAGTATTGCTCACGTAGAGGCATCAGCGGCAAGCCCGTATTGCTTCAGCTCAGCAAGCAACTATAAAAGGCATCAAAGAAAACGGGAATGCAGTGTGTGAGAGCATGTGCATCGCTCAATGAGCCATGCATGGCCAATTATTGTTGCCTGCCGATGAGGAAACACTGGACAAACTACAGAGACTGAGCATTTCAGTATCGCAACCACAATTGAGCTCCCACCACCCCACCCCCCCCACCCCCCCACCCCCCCCACCCCCCACCACCCCCCCACCCCCTGGCTTTTCCCCTTTTTTTAGGGGGAAATGTGTTTGAAAGAGGAAAAGGAATTAAAAAAAAAAAAACAAAAAAAGGAAAGAAAAAAAAAAAAAGAAAAAAAAAAAAAAAAAAAAAACAATTTTTTAAAAAAAAAAAAAAAAACAAAATAAGGAAAAAAAAGAAAAAAAAAAATAAAAAAAAAAGAAAAAAAAAGAAAAAAAAAAAGAAAAAAAAAAAAAAAAAAAAAATAAGAAAAAATAAAAAGAGGAAAAAAAAAAAAAAAAAAAAAAAAAAGAAAAGAAAAAAAAAAAAAAGAAAGAAAAAAAAAAAAAAAAAAAAAGGGTTTTTTTTTTTGTTGCAATTTTGTTTGGCAATTTGGCCATTTTTTTGTTTTGCAATTAATTTGTGTGGTGTTTGTTGTTTGTGTGGTGTTTGTTGCAATGTTGTGTTTTGTTTTTTTTTTGTTTTGCATTTTGCAATTTTGCAAGTTTTTGTTTTGTGGCGCTTTGTTTTTTTTGCCATATGTTTTTTTTGCTGTTGTGTGTGTGCAAAACATTTTTGTGCCTTGTTTGTGCAATTAGTTTTTGCATGTTTTGTTTTTTTTTGGCAATTTTTTAAAAAGAAAAAAAAATGGTTTTTGCAGTTGGCAATTTTGGCTTTGCGGTTTGTTTTGGTTGCATTTTTTTTTTTTGCCTGGCCTGGCTTTGTTTTTGTTTGTTTTTTGTTTTTTGTGTGCCTAATTGGTTTAGAAAAGAAAGAAAATAAAAAAAAAAAAAAAAAAAAAGGGTTGCAATGTTTTTGCAGGCGTTTTTTGAGAAAAAAAAAGGGTTTTTGTGTTTTTTTGCAATTTTTTGTTTGCAAGGTTTTTTTGCTTTTGTGTTGCTTTTTGTTGGTGCTTTTTTTGCATTTGCATTGCATTTTTTGGCAATGCTGTTGCTTGAGTGATTTCTTTTTTGCTTGTGTTTGTTTGTTTGTTTTGTTGTGTTTTGCATTTGTCATTTTTTGTTTGGGCTGTGGTGGGCCTTGGCCATGCCATTGTGGCTGTTTTTTGTTGCTGCTTCTGTTTTTTTTTGCTTTTTGCTTGTGTTGTTTGCATTTGTTGTTGTGCTTTTGGTTTTTTGCTTGGTTGCGAATTTTGAATTTTGCCAATGTTGCAATAATATTGTTTTTTTTTTTTGCAATACCGTCAAGAGCTTCAGCAATCTTGAGTTTCTCAACGTGAATCTTGTAATATAAAAACAGCTTGTGTAAAGTAACATGTTGAGCAGGAACAGTTGCTAGTGTTTGCTAAGTAACTAGTTACTGTAATATTACTTTTTGCAGTAACTAGTAGTGTAGCTAATTACTAATAAGATTTCAGTAATGATATTACAGTTACCATTCATAAAACAGCTTAGTAACTTAGTTACTTTTGATGCCTCAACCACTACTGATTTGAAATCCAACAGTCCAATAATTCCTAGATTTATTTTCCGTATTTTCATGACTCACACAGGCACATGAAGTCACCAGTGCACCAGGAAAGCTTGGAATATGGAAAAGCTTACATTCAGCAGATATAACTATTGCATTATATTGATTTTGTCAGGAAAAAAGATGATCTGAACACTGTTGTGTAAGTTGTGGCTTTACTTTACTCTGGCATTACATCCCACCCACATCCCTCCGATCAGCATCTGGTACATTATATTACTATAATTAAAAAATATTTTTGGAAAATGAAACAGTTTCTTACAAACTTATGTGATTTTGATAAAATACATAATGAAATATAATCGTATATGAGTAATGGAGAAATTACAATTAGCTTTTTAGTTTTAAACATGGGGGACCCCCCAAAAAAAAAATTAGTGGAAGGGATTAATTCAACACTTCTACTTGAATGTCACTATCAATTACTATTGAGTGTTTGTAATAATTTCTGACTGCGATCCAATGTGGATTTTGGTCAAATGAGGCAGAAATATGTTGTTAGTAACATTCTAGAATAATTTTATGTGGAAGATATAAAGTTACTACTTCTGTGGGGCGTGAAGAAAAAGTAAGGTAACTAGTAGCGTAACTAATTACTGTTGCCAGAAAGTAATAAGTTAAGTAATAATCATGTTTTGAAGCATAACTAGTAATGAGTAATACACGTGAGTATCTAGCCCAACCAGGTATAAGAAATTGTTTTAATCAGGAACACTTTGTACAAGGTTTATAGGTATACAACATATACATACAACAGTGGAGATCTAAATTAGAGAACAATCTAAAAATACTTGCTTTTTTATGAAATATTGTTAGCTGACATCACTCTCAAAATTTGATAGGAAGTATTCGCCAAGTTTTTATACCATTGTATACTAAAATGTTGTCAAAATAACAAGGAAATTTCACAGAAACTTATTTGTGGAGAAAAACACAGTGATCAAAATTAGGACTGTTGTAGCACGAAAGAAGATTCGACTAAAATTTGGCGGGTCGACACTGTCAAATAACTTCTTTGAGTGATTTGCAGCTGTGGTGTTTAGATCAGGACTTGGGCCAGTCATGTCATTATTTCAATGTTTTCAGCTTCAAGGAACTGCTTTACCCATTTAGCAGGGTGACGGGGGCATTGTCTTACATGGAAATTGCAGGCTTATTAGGAGATGCTTGCAGGGAAGGTACCGCATGCTGCTGAAGGAGGTTTTGATAAATACATGCATTCACTCTGCCATGTAGCTGTGTAAAATAGCATCCTCCCAAACCATGACACTTCCTCCTCCAACTTTCACTGACTTCTTTACACACTTTGGGTTCAGTAGTTCCACCGGGTTTCCCATCTGCCCCAAATAAATTAAACTTGCTCTCATCACTAAAGTGAACTTTGGAACAGTTCTCCTCTCTCCACACAACATGCTCCTCAGAAAAAGTGAGCCTAGCCTTTTGATTCTTTCCTCTGATGAGAGGCTTTACCACTGCAGAGTGCGTTTCAGTCTGACTTCTCCTTCTCTTAAACGTGCTGAGACAGATCCTTACCCCGTTTAGCGCTGAACTGGTGAGCAATTCCAGCTGCAGTGTTGAACCGATTCCCCATTGAGAGTCTCCACATTATCCTGTCCTCTCATGCATTTGTCTTACGTGGACAACCAGACTTTTGGGGGACTTGAATGAATTAGTGTCATCGTAAAGCTGAAATATTCTAGAAATCACAGATTTGGAATGACCAGCTTCTCTTGCAATGTCCTCCTATTGTGGGGTTTCAGTCACCAGGTATCTGTAAGTGTTCTCTAATTTTGATCAGAGTTATTTTTCAAATATCTAATTTAAGTTTTTTATACTGTGCTTCAGAATACAATTAGTTTATGAAATATGCTTAGAAAACTGCCCTTCTACTCCTGTTAGGATAACTTTAAATGGGACTAAGTAGTGACCTTGAAATTTAGGAAATTGTAAGATGTTCTCTAATTTTACTTTTCAAAAATTGGTTTTAAAAAATCACCTAGTTTAAAAAATAGTCAGATAATGGTTTATAAGGTGGTCAATGAAGATGCAGCTGAACAAGGCCCAACAGGAAGTGCCCACATGTGGAAATTTATGAAAAGAAAGAAAGAAAAGAAAGAAACAAAGAAAAGGAAAGATAAAGAAGAAAAGGAAGAAAATGAAAGGGGAAAGAAAAGAAAGAAAGAAAGAATAATAATAAAATAAACATTAACTGAATTTAAATACATAAATAAATCAATAATAATACCAAATACAAAAGTAAGTAAAAATAAAAATCCCAGATGGGACTACACAGGAGGAAATAAAGTAAACAGAACCATTTTTTAATGTTCTTATGGAAAAATAAGAAATAGTATTAGATGTATGATGTATGTGTGACTTTATTTCTCATTGCTTTTTCACATCTCACAGTTTATACTTTATTTCCCGTAATGAAGATTTTTTCCTCATACTTGTGTCATCATATCTCTCACAAACCTATTATCATATTATTATTAACAAAACCCGTTTTAAAAAAAAAAATATATCACAGATTTTACTATTCTTGGCATTTTATTCTTAAAATTGCAAGTTCATATCTCACAATAAGGAATTATCTCCTTATTCTCTCCAATGAAACTTTCACACGCTCTCCTAAATTTGTTTTTTTCTTGTAAATCTCAAAATTGTCAATTTGTTTCTCGTTATTGTGACTATTCTGTGTAATTGTGATTGTTTTGTTTTTTAGTTTTTTATAATTGACACTACATTTCACAATTGTAATTACTGTTCACAATTGCAACATTATAACACACAATGTGATTCTTTTTTTCTTCTTCAACTTTTTGAGGCTAAATTGGCTTCCATATGTTCGTTAAGTGCACAAGGCTTTTCTGAAAATTTCCGAAACTCTGTGCTGTAGATGTGGAGCTCTGGACAGGGCGGCCCCTTTGTGTGGTAGAATTAAGGAATGGAGGTGTAGGAATTTGTCCCACCCCTGCTCTGTTGTATGAGTGATTATGACCCCCTCACGCTGACCCTCAGCCCGACGTTGGGCGCCATGATGATCTTTTTTTAAAGGCTGCACGGGGAGCTATGAGGAAATGGCTCTAGCATTTTCCACTTCTGCCCCAAATAAACTGTGATGTTCTTCATCCATCAGTAGGCTGGGTGGCACACTGACCTGTCATAAATTCACCCTGCAGGAAAAGGTGACAGGGCCCGAGCCAATCTTCATGAAAGAATTAAAAAATGGTACAGGACCCCTCCTCTCCTCTCCTCTCCTCTCATCATCTCCTCCTATCCTCTTCTCTTCTCTCCTCTCGTCTCCTCTCATCTCTCCTCCTCTCCACTCCTCTCCCCCTGCCCTTCTTCAGCCCACTAAACTATGCCACCCTTTACCCCTTTAAAAAGCCTTTCATCCTTCCCCAAGTGTCTCAGTGTCTCCCATCTCTTTTCTCCCTCAACCCCCCATTTTTCTCTCTCACCCAATACCTTCTCTCTCTCTCTCTCTGTCTCTGTCTTTTTCTCTCTCTCCCTCTTTCTCTCCATGGGTAAGCAGGTAATCATGAGCTGTCACAGAAAGGTGACCCATTAATGTGATGGATACGGTGTGAAAAACAAATGGTGTGAAACGTGTGGATTGCTGTCCTTACTGCACCTTGGCCTTTTGTTCTGTCATATCAATATCCACACAGGGCCTCATTACACTGCCGCACTACACAATGAGCGCTGCGCCAGGGTCAGGCTCCCAACGCCACGTTCCTGCTCGCTGCCTGCCACAGGCACCCGCACTGTGGGCCTCCTGCTCTCCTTTCTTCTTCCTCCTCCTCCTCCTCCTCCTCCCCTCAGGACCCACAGGTAAACAAGCGGCTCAAATCGCCAGTATTTTCAGCCTTGTGTTGTTTTGTTCATCGACTATTGTCGAGCGGTTTTGGAAAGGAGGAAGAGCCAGCGTTGCCAGTGTGGGCCGTCTGAAGACAATGACAGTGGTGTTGGTGATAAGCAGATGCAAAAGCTGGCTTTTGTTGATGGTCTCTGCTCTATTGTTTCTGGTTTTGTTGTCCAACTGAATTTCATTAACAGTGAAAACAGAGGATGTGCAGAGATATGCAGCTGGCATTGTGTGAGAAAGCTTTGGGTAGAAGAAAGAGAAGGAGAGAAAGCCTAAATGACTGTTGTTGTGACTAGCTTACTAAAGTCTGAGACAGAAAATTACATTTTATTTATCCAGCATTAAAGAAGGAGATTGGATATACAGTATACTACACAACATCTCACATACTGCCTTACTAACTTCTTTTGATACAACAATAAAATGTTAAATCATGTAATTTAATCGCATAATCACACTAACAATGGGTCTCATTCACTGTACGGTGCGTAAATGTGTGCAAATATTTTCTTTTTTTTATGCAGAAAGTTCACAATTAAATTTTTTTATAAATTTAGGATAAAATTTAAAGCCACATTCACTCAAAAATATTTTTTAAATACGGAATATATGAATCTATTAAATATACATATGTATTATTTTTTTTGTAGTCCTGCTCGATTATTGTAAGGTAATTCAGTTTGAATAGTTCAATTTCTAATAACTATTATTATTAATAATTATATTAATAATATAACACCCTTATATGTAGATGCATGGGGCATGTATTATGCTAATTACGAAGTGTGAATAATTCAGAGTCATAAACATACATGTATGTACACACCTGTTGTGAATCTGGCCAAAATTTTGCACAAGAACCTTGTTTACGTACACCACAAACACGTAAATTTGACGTTAGAGCTTAGCCCTTGAGGAAAAGCGGAGTCATACTGCTCATGTTCCCATCAAACTCAAATTCCATCAAACTCAAGCCTGTTAAACATTACTTACAAAAATAGCCTGAAACCATCTAAAGGTCAATGTGAGAGAAAGAGATACAGAGACAGACAGATACTTAGTGAGAGTGAGAGAGCGACAGAGAGCGCTAAGCAAACGGCTAACCTCTCCAACAGCTATTACACCTCCACAGTGGCATGTGGTCAAACGTATTAAAGGCAGAGGCTAATTTTCCAGCCAGGACCTGTGATCCACAAAGTACCTGCTAATCACCAATTAAACAATATTATAAATTGTCTAGCATTGATTTTGAGGACTGGATCCAGCCCTTGGGACAGAGAAGAGGAGTGAGGGATATACTAGTGCCTGACAGGGCTGAGTGGAGAGGTCTCACAGCCGCTGATGGGCTATCAGGTGGTACATGGGAACACTGACAGCCCACAATTCACCTCAGAGCATTACCTGACTGAAGCTTTCCAACAGAACAGAAGCATGTAGGTGTGGATTTAACAATAACGTACGTTAATGATGTTTCTGCATGCTTATTTTGGATGTACACAATCTTGGACCGACTCTGACTTTCCCCAGAGGTTGTAGAGGTGGTTCAGTGGACATTTGAGCTGAGCGAATGGGGACTCTATTAAGGCCAGTGGTTACAGGCCACAGACTAATCTAGTATGACAGACCAGAGGTGTCCTGTTATTTCTTCTGCTCCTGATGAATGGACAGCCAAGGTCCCACACGCTGTCACGGCAGCGTACCTGAAACACATTGAGAGAGAGAGAGAGAGAGAGAGAGAGAGAGTGGAATCGCCAGATTGATGAGCCTGAAGCCTCACTATTCCCCTCATTTGAGAACAAACATGCACATGCACACACACACACACACACACACACACACACAAACACAAACACATGCACAAATACACACAGTTTCAGAAGAGAGTCATCACTCATTTGCTTGATTCCTCTTTTCCAAATAAGAGAAGCCTGTCTGTTGGTCAGTTGGGGAGGGAAACACAACAACTTGCAAACATACCATGCCATTTCTGTTTAACTGAGATTTGAAGACAAGTCAGTTCACTTCGTGGTATATATATATATATATATATACATAATTTTGTAACCTAGTGGATGGCGCAAAGAATGGCAGCTGGCAGAATATTACTCTAAAATAGTAAATGTCAGTTTTCACCAAAACCGCTAGAAGCATTTGAAAAATGATCAGCGAGCTTCATGAACTTATATGCTGATACTCTTAGGTGTTTATTTTTTTAAAGCAAATTTTACACAAATGTACTTTAATTATATTGAATTCACCCAACTGGAAATTATAGAAAATTATCTCATTTTGTGTTTCACAGAAAAAAAGACATGAGATGACAGTAAAATATGACAACATTTTCATTTTTGGGTAGACCATGCCTTTACAGCAAGTTCTAGAATAAACACACTATGAAATGCAATTTTTTCTACAGCTGCCGTATTGAAATGCATAATTTCTTCCATTCATTTTTCATATCTTTGATTCCATACAGAACAGGTGCATCACAATTTTAATGTCATGGCAACAAAAACATTGCAAAATCCAAGGTCCGTTGCTTTGGTCGGTCCTGGACTCTACTGTTCATGTCCAAGCAGCTGACCAATCCGAAGAGAAGACCTAGAAGAGATGAAGAGGCACCTCTGAAGCTGGTGCTGTGCTAATGGGAGTGATGAAGATGGTGACACCTCCACCTGTCACCATGGTGACCCTTCAGGAGCACACGCGAGTCTGTATACAGTATATGTGCATGTCCCTCATGCCCTATGTCCCCACTGACCACATCCTCTGTAATATACCTGTGAGTGTGTATGTGTGAAGGACATTGTGGCCATCGGAGCTATCACAGACACAATCTTAGCCTGACACACACACACTCACACACACACTAATAACCTTTGAGAGCGGTCAGCACCCTGTGCTTTAATAGCACCCGCTGTCAGCTCACCGAGCGCTCCGCAAAATTGTCTCATTGGAATTCTTTATGGTGTAGAGGCCAAGCAACTCGGAATGGGAATGGAGTGCGGCCACGCTCAAGACTATTCGCAGCTCCGAGATGGCTTTCAAAGAGCATGCTTTTATCTCTGGGGGGGGGTCAAAAACACACAGGCGGAAAAAAAGAAAAGACATTTACTTGCTCTGCCATGCAGCAATAAGCTTTTAAAATCAGAGCTTGTCCGTCGCTGCCGGTGGATGGGGTTATTGTAGAAAAGTCGACTCGAGATGAACGCACCTTCGACTGTGATGGAGCTTCTTGGTTTGACAGGGCCCCTCACACATGATGTGAATGCAGCAGACGAGGATCTAGTGTGATGCATGCAAAGTGGTGTGGAGAACATCAGGAACAGGAAATTACCTGGAAGGTGACATAAGACTAATGCGGATCCATCAAGGCATATCTTCAGACCAGTGGACTTTCTGAAATGGGGAATAAGAGTGTAAGATGGAAGAAATGCTCACAAAGTGCATTACAGATTAGTAGCCTGTTTTTAGCCTATTTTTTACCTATTTAACTGTTTTAGTTGCTAGATAAAATACTTGTTAATATAAAACATCATGTTTTTAGAACTGTTAAATACATCAGCATTGTGTCAGCACTCCTGATCATGTGCTATAGCTTACATGTTATTAATGCACACATAAAGGAGTGTTTCTTCAACTGTGGGCACTTTTGGCCATATCATTTCCATTGACACATTGTCCATTGACACTTTGTCATTAAAATTTAAACCACAGTGTAATTTATGTCACACCTCAAACCATGTATTGTGTTGATTATAATTCTGTAATGGAAAATATGGTGGTGGAAATCACATTTTTAAATGTGCTTTAAATTGCTGACTCATTTGTCTTGCTGTAGTTAATTTGGTAACTAACATTTTATGTAAAACAACCATTCAAAAGTTTCAGGTTGGTAAGATTTTTATCTTTTTAAAAAAAAAAAGCATATTACAATTTACAATATAACATATATTACAATTTTAAATAACTCAAATATTTTTTTTCTATTTTAATATTAATGTAATTTATTACTGTGATGACTTTAGACTTCAGTGTCACATGATCCTTCAGAATTCTATCTATCTATCTATCTATCTATCTACCATTTTTGTTTGTTATACTCTTTGTTTAGATTATTATAGTTTTAAATGTGTCAAAAATCATTTTTATGATGGATTTTTATATTTTGGGTCTGAGGCATAAAAAGTGCACCCGAAATCATCATAAAAACAAATATAATTAGGACTGAATATGCATTGATTGGCATTTTTCAGGTGAGGATTCCAAATAGAATCTTCTGTCAATTTCAAGATATCTTAAGTGCTACTATCTGCTTCCTCTTTCTGGGTACATACGCATATGTCTATTTAATACAAAATATGAGGAGAATAAAAGCAGCACGTTTATACCCTCACACACAGTATGAAAAAAATAAGTACTTTAAGCTTGTAGCATAAGGACTAAATAAGATTGTGTTCGCTGGGAGCTGTCTGTCGGGATGTGGGTGGGTAGTTTGGGTCAGACCTAGTGCTTTTGCTTGGCTGGTGTGTGTGTTTGAGTGTGTCTGTTTGTGTAATAATGGGTTAGGAGCTCTGTTTGGAGATGCTGGGATTATTAGACTCTCATCTTGTACCACGGCAACACTCCTGGTCATCAGCACACTGCCCCCGCGATCGCTGATTAACATAATCAGTCGTGCATTAGTTATTCAGGCGCGACGCGAAGGCGCTCAGGGGGTCGCAAGCTCGCTCTGTCTAATAACCTGTGTTAAATATTAAAGAAGAACATGCAGGGGAGAAAGCATTAACATGGCTATTCGCTCCGGCCCGAACAGGCACTGGCTGCGGGCCTGGAGTTGTGTGGCTGAGAGGAACTCAAACCGCCCGTGGCAGTTCTATAAGCTCATAGCTTTGTAAACTTGCTCTCTGGCTATGTGTTCAGAAAGGCGCAAGGCGCATGCAAGGCATGCTAATGTGAATAGCCTTGTGTGAGGAAAATTTCAGGTAATTTTAGGACATGTTGATACCCTGCTACGCCGCTAAGATCAATTAGCATGTGTAGAGTGTGTTTACATTGTGATATATGTAGGAATTGGTGATTAGGGCCTGGGAATAGAGATGTTTGACAGCCATTTTGGCAGTCGCCCACAAACATTTATTCAGAAATGTGTAACCTAGATGCTGGATACTACAGATTGCCAGACAGACAGACGCGCATTGCCATATATAGACATATACCAGGCTTTACGCATCCTGCCTGCTTTGAGGTGCTGGCCACACAGTGAGTATTGATGTGTGAGTTGGTTTATTTTCCTTTGCCTCTGCTCCAGCGGGCAGGGTGAGGCGAGATACACGCTGTCTGAGAATAAAGACCCTGCTGGGCGTTTAGGAGCTCACTGGCCCTGTCCTTCTGCCCCCAATTCTTGATTAAGGCCAACAAGCAAGCAGGCTTAGCAGAGCGTTAAAGCTGAAACCAGCCAGAGATGGGAGAGAGAGGGACTTTGGTGGGAGTTCTCTCTCTCTCTCGACCGGGAACGGGGAGGAAAAAAAAGGTGTTGGAGTAAATAAGAAAGAAAAGGAGAGAATGTCTGGAGACTTGAGGCCTGAGAGGAGTCCAATGGGAGGCAGCAGCCGAACCCTGAGGAGGTCATTAGGAGACCAGTGACCTCACTGGTGTATCCCTCCAATAGGCATGATGTCATACTTCACATGTCAGCCCTCATCAGATATCCACATGACCGCTGGGAACTCCAGGAAGTCATGTGGAATTCGGCACACCTGATTATCTCACTGTAGCCTCCAGCCTCACAGATACAATCTGAAGCATTCCCACCACTTGGGGAAAACAAAATGGGCCCATTAGAAGTTAATTCAATCAACTTGTCATGTAACCTCTTAAACGGCGAGGCTGCGCTTCACCGTTTTTGAGAGGTGGTGGAGCGATTTCAGCGTCTATATGCATCTGAGCTATTAGAATTATGCTAAGCAGCTGATAATTAGCACATTGACACATTTATACATGTTTAGAACATTACCCGAAATCCTATTTTTGAGAATGATACAATTAGGATTAATCACATCCAGAGTGTGTTTTGAGGATATCACCTCAAGACAATGGCGAGCGTGGTGGCTGGTTGAGAAAGGGAAAAAGTGAAAGGAAGAAGAAAGTCCTCATTAACAACAGTGGCTTCGCAAATTGAACGGATGCACAATTCATCACATCCTTTCTCCCCAGTCGGTGGAAGCAGGAAGGCCAGGCGAGCAAACTAATGACCTGGAAATAGTTCCTCTAGGCTTCCTGTAATGATGCGGCTGCTTGGGATTTCTTTTTTAATTTGGTCCTTAAGAAAATAACAAACCTCGGTGGCAAGTGCTCATTATGAGCCGGTTGTCGTGGGTGACCATTAGGAAGTGAAAATAACCTTGCTCGTTTACGGCCAGCATAAACACTTAAGTTGGAAGGCCCCGAGGCCAGGCATGTGGGTAAAGATGAAATGTCCGAAAATAACTGCACTTTTTCAAGACCTGCCAGTGTGATTTGAGTGGAAGGAATGAATGTGTGTATCGAGTCCAATGCTAACTTTAAATGTTTCCAGTGAGCATTATGCTGAAATGTTACTCTGAGACACTTGGCATGAAAAACATAGATATTTGGTCATTTCAAGTTTATTTGTACATTGTTAATGCATTTTAATTCATTATTATTTTTCACTCAAAATGAAAATGTTGTCATCATTTAATCACCGCCATGCTGTTCCAAACCTGGATACGTTTCTTTATTATGCTGAACACAAAAGAATATCTATTAATATAAAATATATATTATATGTATGTACAGTATATATATATATTATATATTATATATATATTCATTATTTATGTAACGTTTATATATACTGAGAATACTGTACATCCACCACAATATTTACTTTATCCATAAGAGACCAAAAAAGGGGGGGGGAAAGGATCTATAAGTGGGACTATGAAAAAGACTTTTAACAATACCTTAAAAAGCTAGTATTATTTACTAAAACCATTGTGGACGAAAAAAAAATAGTTCCCACGTAAAATAATTTTAAAAAATCCCATTGAATTGTATTTCATGAAAAGGAGCAACTAGTACATTATTCAAAAAGTCTCATTTTGCGTTCCACTTATATATAGTATAATGTATATAGATTGTATATTTATGATATATAATATGATATATATAATATAATATATATAATCTATTATAAATATAGTATAAAATTCAGACATAATAGCAGCTGGTCATAAAACAGATTTAACTAACATTTAAGGGTAACATTATTTTCCAAACATGAATAATCACTATAGTACTCTCTGAATATAGAAATAATTCACAAGCAATATCCTAAATTCCCATGTGGTTGGATGAAAAGCCCAATGATGAGGTGAGTAGAATATTGTGGTCTCTTCAGACTGGTGGGAGGGGGGCAGCTAGGGGCTGTTTAAAATGAAGGGCTGGTCACACTTGGTATACAGGAGTACTGAGGCATGGTGAGCACAGATACACTTTTCTCTAGCCACTGTTCAGACCCATGGGCATGCTAATCAAATCTCAGCCCATCACACACACTCACAACACTTACAGGCCAGGAGGACACCCGCACATGAAAACATCCATCCAGTTCAATTCCAAACAAAACTGCACACACACAGTTTGAGCCTCTATTCCCTTTCCTTGCCACTGTGACATTTGAGCATTTTCCATTCGTTCTGTTCATGCACAATTATCAACAAATGTACAGAGAGCAGCTTTTGAATTTGTTAGGCTTTAACACAGTGAAATGTTTGGATATTCTATGTTATTTACGTTGTTGCTCAAGTATATTTTTAGTAATTAAAAAAAAAAAAAAAAAATTGTACCTTTCCTTTAATATTGAAGGGTAGTGTCCTTGGAATAGCTTATCCTCACATTGTTTTAGCCCTCGTGTTCTGTTGCGTAACTGGGGTCCTCTTGATGAGTTATGTGCAAAAAAATAAAAAAATAAGTATTCACATATCTTCGCTTCAAATTGCTTCATGATCCTCTGACATAGTATGACAAAAGCAAGCATTTCAGACTTTTCCAGTGTGATTTTTATCAAATATTGTTTATGTTAATTCTGTCAATATGACTGCATAAAACACATTTCAGAAAAATAGAGTAAAACTCATTCAAATTGACAATTTGAAAGTCTTAGCATGTGAAATATTCATTGCCTTTATATCCAGGGTCTCTAAAACCCTAAATGTATAAGTAAAGCAATTTTTTATTGATGACATGATGACATCTGAAGCGTGTTATCAAGTTGAACATTTCTTTATAATCAATGTTCATAAGAAAATTCTGGATACTTTAATGTTTAGTCATTTTTGATATATTAAAAGAGCCTCAGGTCTCTCAGACCCCACCATAAAGGTTAATCAGAGAGTGATGGGAAATAAGCAAAATAAACACAATATTCTATTATTAAACAGCTCACTAGTATGAAGGCTTTAAACTGGCATCAACCATAACAAAAGAGCGAAACATGCAAAAAAAAAATATGTGTATGTAAATAGGCCTAGTGAAAATCTACCCCCTTTTTAAAATGATACAATTCTGAAATTACGTTTTTCCACATTTCAGTCTTGTCCCCACTGAGTTGAGTGTTGGTTTATCATTAGTCTTTTATTTTTACATTTTTTATTTTACATTTCCTTTTTATCTTTTCACATTCCAGTTTGGCTTTTCAAGCACTTTAAGCGACAGCAGGTGCATGGTTCCTGCCATACATTAAATGGAAACCGCACATTAAATTAATGCACTGCCGTTACTTATACACACAGTAAACATAATAAAATCAAAATGTACAGACACTAAATTGTGAGAGCTCTCTATTTGAGCCATTGATCTGACCCTGTCCCCTCTTATCATAAAGCATGTCCATAGTGTCTCCGTCAACAGCTTCCTCCTAATGTGAAATCTCTCTGATTACTGTATCCACTCTCCGGCCCTCCCTCCAAGCCTTTAATGCACACAGCACTTTCAAAAAGCATTTGTTTCTCTCAAGATCAAAATAACACCGGCCCATCTGTGGGGAAAGAGGCATTATGGTTATTTTTTTAAAGGGGCTCTCCGGGGACCGACATTGATTCATTAATGAATGGAACTGGGCAGACAAAATGGATCTCTTCCCCGTCGCGGATATGTTTGCACGCTTCTCATTTAACATGGTCCCTCGTAGCATTGCGTTGCATGTGATTACACAGCAGGGAGAGCGAGATGTTTGCATTTTCATAAAATATTCATCGCCAGGGCTAGAAGGGTTGCTTGCGTGGATCAACCCACACGGAGAAGAGGATTAAGCCAAAGATACTGTGAAGGATATCTGTTCTGTTCAGTCACGTGACCCCTGAAGACTCACTACTGGAACTGATAAAATGCATTTATCTGCTTATATTTGATGTTGCTCATATCTGTGCGGTTTATTCACAATTAATACGAGCGCACATAACACATCTTTCAGTGGATTATGGAGAATTATCACGCATCAAAGCGTTCGAGCCTAAAGTGTGAAACGTGTAAACCTATTTACAGCACTATATAAAAGCTGAAACTATAAACTCTCCGATTAAACCACATCGCGTCCATCCATCCATATTTACTCATTAAAGCCCATAATTTGGTGAAAACAGGCGTCATCATTAATTAATTTAAATAGTTGCCTTTTAACATGTCTTAATGTGTCTTTATTGAGTTGTTAATTATGATGAATATTTAAATGTGAAACGTAATCAAATTAATTGCAAGTTTCTAGCGGATGACCGTAATTAAAAGGACTCAGACTGGAATCGTTTGACGAAGAGAAACAGATAAGGTTGGTAGCCTATCTGTGCAGTAGATTCTGGAGTTGTTTATCCAATGTAATGCTCTAAATATAAGATAATTTAATAGGACCACTACCTTTCATTATGGAGAAATTATATAAGCTTTGTTTTTATACACTAGAGTCTTGCAAAATAAAATAAAAAATTCAATGGCATGTATCCTTTTGTTATATAACTTGAGTTCATTTTAAAACTGACTCCATCAGCTCTTGTTTTATTCCCACAAATGTATATGTACTGTGGGTGGAATTAATTGTGTGTGGGTGTGTTAAAAAGCGTCCAACCTCTCTAAGAAAATGACCTTTGTTCCATATTTTGTCTGGTGTTATATTTGTTTTGAAGACGTGCCAGTAGATGTCACTGTTCCAATAACAGCAGAGCATGTTGTCTTGTACTGTACATGGACCTTTGTGTTGTAAAACTAATTTGAATTGATAATGTGAACTTTTATGGGCTCTTGATGTAAATAATCTTTACAATTTGCTTTATAAATCATGAAACCGACTTGGTGGAAAACATAAGGATATCTCATCTCTGCAGTTACATCACGGAGGTCTCCCTGGACAATTTCACATTATCATCATGACAATCTCTAAATGAAGCACTTGACAGCTAGCCCAGCTATCACTGCATATTTTTACCTTTGACAGTGAAGAGAGAGAGATTTGATGGAGGGACGGAGCGAGAGAGAGAGAGAAAGAAAGCAAGGCAGAGAAGCTTGTCAGAGGAATAATACTGCTGCCTTGGTATCTTCCAAATTGACTGGGTGACAAACATGTCTGTCAGAGCTGTGCCAATATAGTTTAGGGCCTCTCGTGATGGGGCACACACCCAATGACAGAAACAGGTCATTTCCACCGGCTGGCCACATAAATCCTCAGTCTGGCCCCTGTCCTACTGCTGAGACTGCAGAACACACACTCGCACTTAACACATGTGCACATGCACAGACATATATTGTGTGGAAAGGACAACTGTAAAGCATCACTCAAAATACACTCACGTGAATTTGTAGATCGAGACAGGAAGTGGTGAAAGGGTCTCAAGGGAAGTGCTGCTTATTTTATTTATTTTTTTATTTTTTGTTGTTGCCCGGATCTGTTAAATTATTCAGAAATACATTAAAAGTGCAGTTCATACGTAAAATGACTCAAATAGACCTACTACAATGAGCATGGTGACAGTTTTTTCTGAGTTAACTTTAGAATTATATTATTATTTTTTATTATTTATTTCTTTTGAGGCAAAAGAAAACCTTCTAACTTTAAAAAATCTTATTATAAAATTTTTGAAAAATAATGCTTGTATGCATACATATAAAGTGTAAAGAAAATGTTTACTTGCTTCAACTGATGTTACACCGCATGACGTTTTTAAGAGTCAAACTTTTAATGAAAATGTCATAAAAGTTTTTCAAAACCATTTATAAATATAAATCACATTATTAATGTCAAACTTTTTTCTTTATCTCACTCTTTCTTTATTTATCAATGTCTCAATTTTCAGGTTGTAATGTGGTGAGACTTAAAAAAATGAATTAATTATTCATGACATTTGATAAAAACAACTTAAGATGTATATGCTCACATTTATTCAAGGTATGAAAATATGGTTACGTTCTTCACTTGATGTTATACCACATGACATTTTGACGAGGAGTAATGCACAAAGACTTTCTAAATTTGAATCGGAATGTTATAAAAACACAATTTTTCCATGTCAAGGTGACCAAGCAAAGTCAAGAGTCAGAAAAGTTAAACCAGACTCCTTTATTCAACTCAAATAATGCATGATTGAAAAATATAAGTACAGATAGTCCCACTATAAAACAGACACATACCCCACTGTCTTTCTCTGAAATGCTAATACCTCACCAGGTCTCATCCCCCTCTTACCGTAACATGCATTGACAGCCTGCATAGCTCCTTTTCTCCGGAAGGCAGGAAAAAAGCCCAATGCAGCGCCTGTTTAGAAAGGAAACGTATTAATGTTTCAGTATGTACGGGCCATGATCAAATATGCGCTTAAAAGATGCCTGAGCCAGAGGCTGGTGTGGAATGTTAAAGCAACATACATCTTCAAGGTTATCTAGGGGGACGGAGACCCTTTTCCAGTATCCGCTTTTGGCTTATTCCTTTGAACGCATGCATTAAGTCGGCGGCGAGGTGTTGCTCTTGAAGGTGACTTTTAAAAGGCAAAGCCAAGTTGCTGTCTGCGCCTGCTGTCTTGCACAATTTTTTAATGGTGCGGAGATGGCGCGAACGAGTCATTTATGGGGTCGGGTTGCTGTTATGGGGTTTAAGGGTGGGTCAGCTTCAGGCAGTGGCACGTAGAGTAACTGTGAGGCTTTCGCCCACAATAGCTGTCATCAGAATTTTCTCAGCTTGTGCCGTGATATTAAAATTAGGTCATCATCTTTGCGGCACGGGCCACTTTCCCTCCACCATAGATCACCACGGGCCCACTCACGGCTCCTCATTACACCATATTTGGTCAATAAGCCATTAACATGCCGCAGATGATGTTAATAAGCATCCCGCACAAGATGGGAGCGAAAAATATGCTTGTGTCAGTGTGTATATGAGGGTGTATGTGTGTGGAAAGAGGGTGGTCTGAGCATTATTCCCTGTAAAAGAGAAGATGTGCTGTATTGTATAAGAAACCACGTGGCCGAAGCCCCTCTGACTTATCAGATCTGATGCCACGCAGTGCATTCGAGGACAAAGCAGTCACATCCTGTGACTGTCAATGGATACAGTTGACCTTTAACCCTCATCAACATGAAGTGATCCATGACAAGTGTCGGAATCTGAAGTCCCTATCAAATCCTCCAATTTTTGTGGCATTGTTATCGAGAGTGTCTTCGTAGCATTTTAATTTTGTCTTGAAGAAACAGAGTTCTGCATAAACAAAAAGTGCCACAGGCCAGTGCAATCTGCCTACACAACCTCAGGCTCTTCTCATTTAACTTCTCTTGCACAGTTTAACCACACTGCACTTCAAATTTGGATGAAAAATACTCTCGAGTTTATGCTTAGGATGTTTCAGCAGTCCAGTGTTTGTATAAAGGGGGCAAACAGAATGGATAACTCGAAGTGATATTAGCTATATGCAAGTTCTGAATCATATTGAGGCCTGTGTGAGCTTATGTATTATATTACTGAGTAAAATTGTCAATTTATGAGGATATGGTGAAAAGGCATCCAAAACTGAGGCACTAGGTACCCCTAGGCGATGCTATGTTGACAAACTAGGAACACCATTTCTTTCATTGAGAATCCTTAGGCGTCAATACACATATGAAGAGCATGGTAATTTTATTGTCATGAATCTAAGTATTGGGGTATAATTTAGTCATTATGACATATATGTTAGGGTATGAATTTCAATTTAAACAGCCATAGTGATTTACTTTCCATTAAATTATTTAGACATTTTGATCAACTAGCCCAATCCCTACTTCTAAACCTAAACGTTTGTCAATATAAAACAATATAAAACACATGATATAACAAAAAGATTTTGCCAATATTACAAATATTCAAAGTCTTCTGAGGCCAAGCAATTGCTTTGTGTGAGGAACAGACCCAAAAGCAATCACCGTCTTCATCCGCTTTAACGCTCAATCACAAACACGTTCAAAAATTGACTACAGATAATGCATTATCAGCTTTGACTGTGAAATGTCATTGGCTCTCCTGTAGCTCATGACCAACTGCATCATGTTAAAGTTTGGATTTATGTTTTGAATACGATAAGACTACATTAGTGGAGCAGGATTATTTTCAGCATACAATCTGTCAATTTAAACCTGTAAATTTCACTCTGTGACTCACATAAACATCGCATGGCTTTAGAAGACTTGGAATGCAACACTTGTACTTTTATACTGTTTTTGCAATAAATACCTGTGATTGTACATTTATCTCCCTGTTTCAAGTTTTATATTGTTGAGAAGTGGTTAGGTTTAGAGTAGGGATGTGGTCTATGAAAATATAAATATATGTAAAAATCAGTTTTACAAATACATCAACAAATGCATGCATGCAAAGAATTAAATGCGTCTTGATCTGATGCATAAGGCAAGCCGCATCTGTGGCTTGCTGTCAGTTACTATAGATGATAATTTAGGCTTGCTTTTTAAAAACAAACATAAATGTCTCTACAGTAACTCACTTATAATTTAAGCCTATGTGGAATGACATTTCTGGAGGTTTTAAAAACAGAAAAGTGCAGGTTGTATTTTGTTAAAGCACTTACATGATGTTTGTTTTTATCTATATCATCCATTGTAAATATGTTACTGTAAAAACAATTATTGAGGAATGAGTTGAAATGAATCACTTCAGTTGTATTATGAAATAGTTTTCAGTGGCTTTGTACAGTGTGTTTTCAGAATGAATCGATTGCACATCAGATGTCACAACAACATGTGAGAGCAGATGTATGAATCAGTCCAGAGGCAGAGTTGGATGTAACAAAAGTCATTGTCATGACCCATGTTCGAGTTTACTGTAAGACATTTACACACATGTAGCATAACATTTACGACCGACTCCATCCAGCGTGGGTGGATTACAGCAAAATCAACCCAAACCTGGTTTCCCGACTCCCCTCATCTGATGACTCGCTCCCAGAACACAACACAACAACGAAAAAGCACATTATGAGCACTGGCCCGTTATTTTATTATATTTTCTTCTCTTTGATTTAATTTATTTTTCCTTGCTTTTTTTCTTGAGTGCCTTCTTCCTGCTTGTGAAAATGGGGTTTATATTGATGAGCTGGGCCCCGATATTGATTTCCCATCACTCCCGGTGTGGACATTTTCTGGTCTATTATACTACACTTGCAGCATATTCCCACAGCAGCTGTAAACTGGATATATGGACAACCTGACCTTGGCAATATGGAGATAATGAAATATCCGTAATGACCCTCTCGCAAAGATTTTACAGGCAGCGCTATAGACTGCCTGCCCATAACAGCAGAGGCAACAGAGGCTTTCTTTTCCAAAAGCCCTACAAAATTCAGAAGCTATAAGCACACTCATAATACTCGTTCCTCTATTTGTGTCTCCTGAGTATGAAAGATACCTATTAAAGTTGGGTGAAAAGGCCCTGAATATCATCTTATTATATATAGATAACATATATATAGATAATATATATATATTATATATATAGTATATATATACCAAATCTAGCCAAATAAATGATTTCCAATCAAGATCATGTACACGGACGATCAGGAATTAATGGCTGCTAAAAATTCGCATGCCAAGATAATAAATTACAGTTTAACAGATCTTGAACCTGGACTGGAGAGTCTTTGCCATGCTCAGTGACTTGTTTTTGTCTTCAGATGATATCGCAAAACTTTTTGGGTTCCCATAATTAGGCGGTCCCCATGTGGTTTTCCTCGAACGACTCATGTTCCACTGCCACGTGGGCTGTATGCCCATGGTACAGCACGTGCCAAGGCGTTGTCTGTACAGCCTTTCTCCAATTGTTCTACTCCACGGCGTTCTGGAGGAGTGCGCTGGAACTAGGTCAGTTCGACTGGCAGTACCCTGTTCTGGCCCGGCCGGTATGGTTCTCGGACCCTTATTCTCTCCTCGTGACAGCACTCCATGTGTGTGTCTTCCGTCAGCAGAGATTTCCCTCTCACACGGTGGAGGGCGGCTTTGCACCCTTGCCCAAGCTGTGGAAGCTGTGGGTGTGGCCTCTGAAGAGGCACAACTTATAGCTTCCGGTCTCTCAACCTTGGCTGTTTGATACCATCCTCCATCCAGAGCTCCCTCTATGAAGAAACTGTATTTCTGCGGAGACCGCCAACCCGACCCAGCTAACTTCCCGTTTGGTACAGTTCTGGAGTTCCTGCAGGCCTGTTTATCCGCAGGGCCCCCGCCTACTTTAGCCATTCCTTGCTCCCTTTTCTCTCACCTTAGTTGTGCTCTTCCACACACCGAGCATGGATTCTGCACGCTCCTGGCGGCGTGGGCATAGTCTTCGTATCCCGTAGTGTTTCGATGCAGCTCGAGTTCCTGAAGAGGAACGTCTCCAGGTTACGTATGTAACCATGGTTCCACAAGGAACGAGTACCACTTAGAACTGCAGATCTCAGGGCCATACTCTCCGGTCTCCCCCGCGCGTGCTTCAACATCCTGAAGCTACGCCAGGTTTCACCGCACATGCTTTTATACTTCATGGTCGCTACGTCACCCCGCCCGTGACGTCTCGCCCATCCATTGGACATGATTCACAATATAAGATTCAGAGCGTGGTCACGCTGGAGGCGTTCCCGTAGCGTTTTGACGCAGCATCTCGTTCCCTCCGGGGAACCATGGTTACATACGTAACCTGGAGACGATTTTTTATCAAATAAATGCAGCCTTGCTAAACATAAGATACTTTTTTTCAAAGACCTTAAAAAATCTTTTAAAATGATTTTTCCTTGATAATTGATAAATAAAGGTTGGAAATGTTATGATGTAAAATGAAGAAATATTTTTAAAAAATGCTTTTGTTTAAATGTACTCCAAATAATCTATTAAATTCCAAAAATTGCACAAAAAAAGCATTTTGACAAGCTGTCTCAACACTTTTTGACCCCACTGTTTGGGATATTTAGGAAAGCTAGGGTGCGAATACACATTTGTATAAACTAATAACAAGATGCGCAAATGAAAGCCCAGGTTGTCAAAATTATACCTAATTTCTTAACAAGCATTGGTCGAAAAAAACAGGACGGATAATGATAAGGTATCTCCAATCCTATTACTATCGGGAATCTGTGAATGAGCAGCATGTTGAACGTGTCTGTGTCTTGCTGTGAGTTGAAACCTCGGCATCGGGTGTATAGATCATTACTTGTCTGACTGTCTGACAGGCCCCTTCACTGCTCTGTGCCTATGGAAGATAATCATTGGCAGAGCCGGGTAACAACGAACTCGTTCCCGCACTCCAGTATTTCCAGGAGAGCACTTCAAACGCACCTCTTCTCCCAACACAAAAGAAGCCATTTCCTTTGATGTCACTGTCAAAGACTGAGTTTTGTTTCCGTCGCCTTCAGAAACTCCACCCCTTCTCTCTCTCGATCTTTGTCTCAAATACAAAAAAAGAGGAGAAGTAAGAAGTTTGCGCTTCTGAATCGTGAGAAAAAGATTTTCACATGAAAAGTGCACCTGCGTTGTTGGCGAGGCCCCGTATACTCCGCTGAGAGGCAATCAAACAAATACTTCACTTTTAACGTGATCGTCTGGGGACTGCGCGAGACGTACTGTTTCAGCGAGAGATTTTCCTTTTTGAGCCAATTAAACCTTCTGCTAATTACTCTCAGTGTGTTTTGGGCAAGGGAGGGGGTGTTTCTCAGATTATTGTGCCGGATTTTGCCTGTCTTTTGAAAGTAATGACAGGAAAAGCCAATTAATAGCGACAACTTACTGAGAAGAGTCAGGATGCATGTAGGCCTCTCCCCTCAGAACATCCAGTGGTCTTAGCATCACAAACAGCAGACAGGTCCTCAAAAAAAAAAGTTGGATTATTGTATTGTTTGTTGGACTTAAAACTTTAACAAGTAATACATTTGTATTGCTATATACTTAGATTTTCCAGTTGAACCAACAAGCATATTGTATCAGTGAGTCTGCTGGTCAAGAAGATCTGTACACTGAAAAAAAAAAAAAAAGAAAAAAAAAATGGTCTTTCTCGTGGTTAGTCTGCTTTCTCCCTCAGTCATCATTCATGCCCTCCGATTATCGCGGCATTTGGTGGGTCTCTACACACAAAATTCGCTTAAGGACTCTAGCTCGACTCTGTAAAGCCACAACACCTAAAACCACTTGTAATCACATTTGCCCTACTGATACCCTCTCTATTGCTCTCTTTATACACACGATAATACTAGTAAACAAAGCATGCAAATTCCATTCTTCGCTTCATTCGTTGTGCAACACACACAGACTTCTTTATTTATTTATATTACTTTTCCTTAAAACAACACGGGACTGAGACTGGGGGAACAAATATACAGAGAGAAGGAAGCAGGCGGTAGTAACGCGATCTCCAACTTCCGACTCCTCTTTCAACTCCATGGTTTAGATATGAAAGAAGGGTGTGGGAGCAAATAACATTCAGGATTGACGTGTTGTTCCCTGTTCTTTGCTGGAGTACGATATCACAGTCAACTGCATGCATGCGATGCTCATCAGCGTAGCATCAGCTCCAAACAAGTCCAAAGATCTGTCGCCCAGGCCCCAGCAGTCTACGTGAACGCTCACCGCTAACAACTCGGGTATTACTCCCAGATAATCCCCGAGCAGTGATGTGTAAAAAAGCTCAAATGAAAACTTTTGTTTGTTGGTTTGGTTTAAAAAATGCCCCGTGCGAGTATGTGGTGTACTTCGTGCAAACCTCTCCTTTTTCCATTTGATGGTTACAGTTTCGCAGTTTTCCCCGTTTCACATTTATCGAGTTATCTTCTTTTTTTTAACAAAGCTACACTACTACATTTTTGCCTAAGTTCTATGCATCAATATTTATTTATTAGCAAAAAGAAAAAAAAATTTTTGCTTTTTAACATTTTAATAATTAACTACAAGCTCAAAATATGGTTTTAATATTGTAACTACTAGTTTATAGACATATCCTAGATTATATATTTAACTATGTTTTATTATTATTATTATTATTATTCTCCTTTGTTTGCACCATTAGTCAGTACTGTAAATCCTCAGTAAATACATCATATATTTAATATGCATTGTAATAAATTAATAAATACATTTAAGGTAAAAATTTGGCATATATATATATGGTGACAATGTTTAAGGAATGGCATAATAATACAGTAATACAGATCTTAGTGTACATTACTGCTAACAAAATGAGAATAAACTATTTTTTAATGTATATAATTATATGTGATGTGTCAGACAGGGACTTCTGTTAATGACATTTTACTGTTTTTTAACTCACAAAATCTATAAATTACATGTAATTCAGTATTAAACCATTCACAGTTTTTCACCTTATAAGTTAAGGTTTTTACTGTAGCAATTTTTCCTTTTTTTCTGAAAAATTACAGACCTTTTAACCAAGCTAAGAGGTCACTAAAAACCACCTCACTCATAGATCACCACTTCAAGTCATTTCAAATTAATTTAGATTCAGACATGATTGAAAGAGGTGATGTTCAAGTTGTTTACTTTTATTAGCCACTTTAACCCATTCAGGACGTTATAGTTGGGCACTGTTGCTTCTGTATGACTTCTTGAGCAAATATGACCTATACTTTTTCTCTTACTTCAGATTCTGCTCCCAAACGGCATATATTAGTCTGTGCAACACACACTTTAACCTCCATTTCTCTCTTTCTGCTCCCCCCACCACTTCGGCTCTTCTCTCGCATCGTGTTTTGAGCGTAAAACAGCCCTCTGCTGATATTAGAGAGATCACATATCGGCCCGCTGACATATTTCAAATGTATCACAGATTAATAGCATATCACTGTGAGAAATCTACAAAAACCATTAGTAAACCTGACACTTTGACGTCAGATTTTTTAAAATTCCCAAGTAATCTTTTTGATTTATGGAAGTGTGTCCAGGTTCATCGAGAGTGATTTCAGATTTATCACGTCCTGGTTAGAATTATTAATGATTTTCAATTTGTGAATCTGATGCTGGCGGTGTCCGTGGGAGCTCGGTTGAATCGGTAAGAACTGACACCATGGGTCTGCTGCTTGTTCCTGGAGTGCCGATTACTTTATCACACTATCGCCCACTTTGATTTACATTTCACTTGGTTTCTGCCGCCTCTACCTCTCTCTGTGCTTTCTGTCGCTCTCGAGCTTTCGCTCTTTCATTCATCCTCCCACCACCTCGGTGTACTTCCTCTCTCCTGCTGTAATTACAGTGTCATCTTTAATTGTATCTCTGGAAGCCTCCAAGTCTGTAAAGTCAAATTTAATTCTTCAGAACCTTGAGGATAAAGACCAGCTTTTGAATTCTGTGGGCATATAATAATACTGATTTCCTCTTGAACAAACTCTACTCACACGCACATGTGCATGCGAACTGAAATCCATGACGTGACTCAGTTGAGTGGCTCATCATTGCGACAACAACGAGTTTCCTGAGGTCTGTAGTTCATGGGTACTGAAACTAAGATGGCAGTCAGTGGCACAGCACCCAGTCAACAGACAGACGATGATGCACATGACAAGTCAACACATTCGTGTTTCACTGTGTGTCTCTCTCTATCGTTCTCCTCAGTCTGTGACTTAGTGGTGTATTTACTGGTGATGAAACATGTAGTGCAGAAGTGTTTACAGTGAGGCTTATGACAGACGTGAGTGGGGATGGCACTTTAGCGAGGAGAAAGGGATTTTTTTATTTTTTCCATTCTGAAGCCTTGCGTTGTTGTGACACTCCAGCTGGAATGAGCGTTTGGAACCACACAGCGCTAGTTGTGCAGAGCTAATCAAAGATAATCTTACATCTGGTTATCTTAATAGGTTACACTTGTATTTTATAATTAACTGCAGGCAAGCTGTCATCATTTTAGTCTTTGACCTTAAAAGGATAGTTTATTGTATGTAAGGAAGCCATTATTTGCTCATATCTGCAAATATGGTGTCAAATGAGACACTTGAGAACCGTTTATTTACATTGAACTTGTAGGCATGGTATATTTAAATGCATAGAGATGCATTTAGTGTCTGCAACTTTAGTGTATGTTGTATTTGTCCAATCACCTAAATTCATTTATAATGCAACAGCCACTCAGATAATTTGTTTACTTATTTACATATTTATTGATTTAAATCATTGTTAGTGTTTTCTTGTCACAGATTTTGGCTTGTTCACAGGTTTACAAGAAACCATCTTGTTCTTTGTAAAGCTACTGTGGAATGTTTTTTTGTTGTTGTCGTTGTTGTTAAAAATATTAGATATTATAGTTTTAGTTTTAGGTTGTAGCATAACAATCGGTATTAAGACTCCAGTTTTATACACACAATGCCCCCCCACGTCAAGTGTGATACAACGCTCCCGGCGTTTATTCACCTAATACATAACCTTCAGCAATCTAACATACTCTTATACACACACACACACACACATGCATACAGTTGATATAGGAAAGGGTTAAAGCTTAACTCGTACACAATGAGGAGAAACTAAGGAATGAAGTTATGGAACCATTTGCATATTCAGCAGATTTACACCTGAAGGAAACATCAGATTCTTAGTCTCAACACTTACCCTTTGAAAAATAACCTATATACCTTAATGTCTCAGTTAGGAGTTAGAGACTAGGTTTGAAATGCTTGCAAGCTCGTCTGTCTGCAACGAAAAGCTTGGTGCAATCTGACAAGTCCAGTGAATCCTTCGCTGAATTTGGTTTTTTGAAGTTAGAAAATCCTGTTGGATGGAAAGACAAGGCCGATAGCCTGGCACATACTATGTGTTGCAGAATGCTTCTAGCTCATGTCTTCAGCTTAGCAATCCTAACGAACCATCTAATCAGGAGCGTCCTGATGTGGGCTTTAAGGTCGGAGAAGATCCCCGCCTCTTAAGACGAGCTTGTACAATAAGAAAGGCCGGTATCCCAAGTGGGAGATTTGAGATACTGGGGAGTTTTTATGACCCTTTGTGATCCTAAGCAGGTAATATTGCAAATGAAATTGGCTCGAAATTAACTACAAGTTCGTTAGAACGACTAATAGTGGTTGAAATAGGTATAAAACATACCATATACACTCTCAATTAGATCATCCCCCCCCGTTATACGAATTACTGCAGACCAAACACGTTATATGTAAGGCTACATGAATGAGTGGTTCTATCATAAGTATGCATAAACTAGTCTACAATACAACATATAATATACAAGACAGCAATAATATACACAATGACTGAAGGCTATGTGTGTTCATTCAAAGAAAGGCCTTCCTATGAATTAATTAGTACAAAAGTCCATTTCTCACGGTCGCATTGCCTCTTGCTGTGAACATGCGGTGGAGTTTCCCTGCTCACATTCCATGAGTGTCGTATGTATCTGGTGTCAGTGTCTGCCATTGTTGGTGGTCATTGGGCAGACATCCTGGCTCCTGTTTAATTGGGTGTGGGACATGGTGAACACAACAAAACACAAAACCCTGATGGCTTTTTAGTTTGTTTTGTAAGTCTAATGATAACTGATTTTGTTAATCAATGAACAATCGTCCGCCCCCTGTTCTGATGGTCCAGAGGCTACATAATTGCTCCACAAAAATATTAATCTCGCAACCACGGTTTTAACACATTGACTAATAATAAGTTAAATAACTCCTTTCTCTTTCTTGGCCAGCACTAACAAGCACTAAAAAAAAAGTATCTGAGAGATTCGTGAGCACGAAACACCT
Source organism: Sinocyclocheilus anophthalmus (assembly GCA_018155175.1). NCBI lineage: Eukaryota > Metazoa > Chordata > Actinopteri > Cypriniformes > Cyprinidae > Sinocyclocheilus > Sinocyclocheilus anophthalmus. Next base: position 142,803 of record JADLZN010006304.1, on the reverse strand, counting down.
GGACGTAATACTCTGTCTAAAAATCAGCACTTTGGCACCACCAGAAGTAACTTACAGTAACTTTTAACAACATATATTCAATAAAACGCAATTTCCTTATAAATGGTAATTACTTTTTCACAGATTGCTGTATTTTTGATTAAATATGTGCAGCCTTGGTGAGCATAAGAAACAGCCATCAGTTCACTGTTTACATATGTACACAATGTCAATATGTAAAATATGTATGTGACGATTCTTAATTTTTTTTTATTTTTTATGTTTCAAGTTAGAAAAAAAATGTTTGCAACTCCATGTGGGCAAATAATGACAGCATTAAAGCAGGGAGTTAATAATGACAAAATGTTAATTTCTGGGCAAATTAATCCAGTAAAGGTGCTTTTTTCTCTCTTTCTTTTTTAATGCAGGTGTTGTACAAAGTCATACATAAACAAAATCAAGGTTACAGCAACCTGTAAGTCTAATCAAGCAAAGTGTTTTTACTAAAACCATCATCTGTCAAGTTGTGGCTGCCGTGAGAGGTAAAACTGTGATGTCCAGCTGTGAAGAATTTCTTCACTTTCTTTTTTTTCGGATGTGCCTTGCCTTGCCATCTTCATGCTTTTTTCCTGTTATGCATTCACTCTGCAGGAAGTGATGAACAGCCTCGAGTCTCAGGCTGTGCTATTGACATGAGCCGCTCCTTTTTCTGCTACCCTGCTCCTCCTCCCTCTCTTCAACTTTAAAAGAAATATGGCCTCTTAGTAGGCCAGCAAAATGCATGTGAGTTCATATGAACACTTGCTCTCACTCCTGCCTCATTCGAGATTCAAACGTAGGCCAGAGTCCAAATCTAATCCGAGTATATAAGTATCAAAATCCTCTCATAAGCGTACTGTGACGCAAGAACTTTACTGACAGTTTGCTCGTGATAATCATCCACCAGTCCTCCAGTAGCACCGCCACACTCATCCTGTTCTGTCTTTCTCTTTGTTTGCCTCCATCTTTGTAATTCTAGTCTTGTTCTTTCTCACTTTTTCACTCATTTATTTTCTCTTCCAAGCGAGCATTCAGACTCTCATATACGATATGACAACAAAATCTCACGTAATTACAGGCAGCTCCATTGACAGTTCCCCTTCAGAAACTCGAGCTGCGTCGAGTCGCTTTGGGAACGCCCTTGCATGACCGCATTCTGAAGCACGTGTCAAATCAGTCCAATGGAGCAGCGAGACGTCACCAGCGGGGTGACGTAAGAACCAGAAAGTATAAAAGCGGATCCAGCAGAGCGCAAACCAGCTTCTGCTCAAGTAGCGCTCTGTGCATGTGTCTGTCCTATTTCGTATTTCTGTCGCACAAGCATATCATACAAAACACAATCATAAACCAGTCGATGGCGAGCTGAACGGAACTCTACAAACGCGTGGTGTTCTCACCTGCCGCACGATATCGTGGTCCGGCCGGGGGATTCCACACTTTTGATGTCGTCCCCTTGTTCTAGTGCCGCACGCAGCTGCCTGCCATGTCCAGCTTTCCGGCACGCTGCTTTGCATGACTTGCGAGTTACTCTCGCTGTACTTTTGCTCCGCTCTCCGCCTGGCTGTGTTTGATGAGAGTGGCCAGGCTCGAGATCCCGACGCCCGCTGCGATCCCATCCTCGTTCCCGGTGAGGCCGCGCAGACTGTTGTCGTGGGGATCACGGGTGGATTTAGTGGAGGGATCCGAGACAGGCTAGTCCTTTTCTCCTCCTCACCCGCTAGATCCGCTAGAGATAGAGCCAACGCCTTCATCATACTCTTCCTCCCGAGGAGGTGATGTGATGTGGCGTCGCGACACCAGAGGAGTCTACTGTCCAAACAGTCCCTCGCGTATGAGTGTGATTCGTGATTATGGGGTTTGTTTTCGTGCAGTAGCCAAAATAAAGTATCATTTGGCCAGCCTAGAAACAGGACCTCGTCCTAAAAATAATTTTGTTCTGCCACAACTCCGATCACAGCCTTCACCGACGTTTGCCTTCCGTTTTCCCCGATCGTCCATGCTGAGGGTCAAGTTCGCTGAGACGACAACCGTACTCATCCCGTGATTACAGGCCCACAGTTCCGAATTTTCAAAACGAACCTCGTGAGCTGATGTACTCACGGCTACTACATGCGGCGCGATGCCCTTGGTGGAGTACACAACAACAAAGAAACAGACGCTGCGCAGCTATCTCTCCCATCCCCTCAGCATCATCCCTGAATGCCTGCCATAAGCTTCCGCACCAGGAGCCCAGTTAATCATTACATCAGTCCTGGTTGGGAAGCGTATATACGGCATAGGTCAGGCCTGGAGCATGTTGCGACACAATGCGGTTTTACAAGCATACCAGGCTGACCTGCTAAGGGGTGGGACTGCTGAGCGGCAGCATCCCAAGCCATAAAGCTCCTCATATCGCCAGTCGCAAAAACAGAGCGTTGCAACCTGCACCCCTCCACAGAAAGATCGGGGGTCGGGGCGATGCTCTCAGTTGGGATCTGCGGACCGTTATTTGTCTAAGAGGACCTCGGCGAAATGGTCCTACCATTGTCAGGTCCCTGAGGGCAGCCCACCTGAAGAGGAAAGGATAACACCTCAGTATAAGGTGCCCAATCCTCCTCAGTGCCCTCACGGAGTCTTATTGATACCCCTGCCCAAGCTTGGTGCTTCAGGGTTCAGTGAGCTCCGATGAGCGAAATTCCCAGCTGCCGCCCGGTGATGGTACGGCACGGGAGAGCTCGCCCCCTCTAGTGAGGGTTCTACAGCAGTCAGGTCAGTTGTTCCCTCAGTGCCCTCATGGAGGTTCACTGATACCCCTGCCACCTCGGTGCACCTCGGAAGGGGGCCATAGAACGTGTTCCTTCTCTCTCGAGAGAGAGCGTCCCGGTTCTACAGCCGTTACTTCATCGTTACGAAGAAGGCGTGTGGGGTTGCGTCCGAGCTCTTATCTCCGTCTCCTCTGAACCGTGCTATCAAGACGCGTTCGTTCAAGATTGCTCACTTCAAGCAGACTTCGCGCCATCCGTCTGGTTTGTACGACAGGGCCTGAGGCCCAAGCATAAGGGGATTGGAAGTCTCCACCCCGAGGTATGGAGGCATCCGAGGGAATTTGGCGGCCCCAGGCAGACAACTGGACCTCTATTCCTGCTCTTGCAGCGAATCGCCCACACTGTCCGCACTCTGGTTCTCCCCTCACACATCACACCCATCCACTGGGGCTTATGCCCATGGTCGCGACAGGCCGGCTTCGTCTGCATGCTTTTTCTTCCCCACGATCCTCTGCATCCCGCGATGCGAGATCATTAGAGAGGGTACCCCTGGATCGGGTCCCTTCTGTTGTAGTAGCCCGGCACGAGTATAGTATCAATCGATTTGTTGTCCCACCTTCCTACGGCTCTCCGCTAGGAGATATCCGATCAGCGAGGGATATCCCATCCTCTTCGCCAAGCGCGGGGGCGCATTATTCCGCTCCGTCGCCCGGAGTTATGGACGCGTACACACATACGGTCGCCCCCTAGATGGGCACGCCGAGGTCATCTGTCTCTCACTGAGGTTGTTGAGACTAACTCCATCCAGAGCTCCTCCCACTCGCAGGAAATCAGTAAACGCCTTGAAGTGAAACTTTTCGCTTCATGGTTCGGACTTAGCAGACTGCAGGACCCAGTCACTGCCCCAGTGGATACAGTTCCTGGAGTAATATCTGCAGTTAGTGATTCTCCACAGGTTATCTCCCTCCATCTTCTGCGAGTTATAGGTACGCCTTAGCTGCTTACCACGCCCTTCTGGGTGGTCAATCATTGGGAAGACACTTATCACTCGTTTCCTCCGTGGCACCACTGAGCACGGCCGCTCCCGCCGGTACTATTAGCACCCTAAGGTGTCCTCATGGACCTGGCTGTGGTTCTGGAGGGCTTATGCAATGCCCCTTTTGAACCCATAGAAGAAGATTCGGTCAAGTTGCTCAGGCTCAAGACCATCTTTCTCCTCGCTATTTCCTCACTAAGTACGGAGATTGCATGCAATTGAAAGCATATTACCTGCTAAAACTGACTCTCATTGAGTTCATTTGCTAATTCTAATGGAACGCATCATATGTCAATGTTCATCTGTTTATTCTTTAAATGGAACAACGATGTAAGTGCATTTACTGTAAAAATGAAAGCTCTTTAAACTACTCTCATGCAGTAAAGAGCCACAACCTATATTTATTTGCAATCACAATGACTTGTGAAGATGAGAAACACTTTTGAGCCCTCAACATACCAATTGAAAATGGATTGGGCTATTGTTCAGGATTTTACCCTTTAATGAACACAAAGGAATCACATTTATTGGCTAAAAAGAGTTTCGAACCACTTAAAGAGAGTCTAAATTAAGATGTACGCTGTTTGACAAGACAAGCTTCTCTGTACACACTTTATGTGAAATTAAAATATATACCACATAAAACAAATGATGTTTAATGGCATTAAGACCAGACACATTGAAACCAAGGAGATGCGTGTGTGTATACAAAAACAGGTGTTTCTGTGCTCGTGAAAGTGCTGGTTAAGATAATGAAATCTAGTTCTTTGCCATATGTTGCACTTATAGTTCTAAAATAGTACAATTACAAAAAGCAGTTAAGGATGCATTTGATTCTATACGCTTGAATCATACCAGCATACACTAATGTGTTTGATGCAAATGTTGAACATTGCACAAGTAATTATGCTCCCAAACCAGATATAAAGAAAAGAGAAAATGCGAGAGATCGAGTGAAAGGATTTATTTGTGATTGTTTACTTGCATTAGCATCTGGACAGGTAGATGCCAGGAAAGCAGAGAGGGAAATATTCTATTTGCCGTTGGCCTTAACATTCATACCTGTAAATAACAACAGATATTCTCTGTTCAGCTGAGCTAAATATAACCACATCATCTCCTGTAACACTGTTGGAATGGAGAGCAAGGGTGACAGACATTTTCTCGTTAGGGTGAGCAGACTCACTCTTCGTTAACGTTGGGTTAATGAAAGACTTTCAGCCTTCCTCATATCCTCCATGCAATCAACTATTCATGAGACTAATTTGTAATCCTTAATCTACATGGTAATTCATTTCACATGACATGTCAAGGTGATAGCGATATTTACATGTAAATATAAAAATCCATGTTCTTTACTTGGAGGTACAGGTGCATCTCAATAAATTAGAATGTCGTGGAAAAGTTCATTTATTTCAGTAATTCAACTCAAATTGTGAAACTCGTGTATTAAATAAATTCAGTGCACACAGACTGAAGTAGTTTAAGTCTTTGGATCTTTTAATTGTGATGATTTTGGCTCACATTTAACAAAAACCCACCAATTATTGTCAGGTCCCTGAGGGCAGGACACCTGGAGAGGAAAGGATAACACCTCAGTATACGGTGCCCAATCCTCCTCAGTGCCCTCATGGAGGTTTATTGATACCCCTGCCACCTTGGTGCTTCAGGGCTCAGTGAGCTCCGACGAGCGAAAATCCCAGCTGCCGCCCGGCAACGGTACGGCACGAGAGAGCTCGCCCCCTCAAGTGAGGGTGCTGCAGCAGTCGGGTCGGTTGTTCCCTCAGTGCCCTCATGGAGGTTCATTGATACCCCTGCCACCTCGGTGCTTCAGGGCTCAGTGAGATCCGACGAGCGAAAATCCCAGCTGCCACCTGGCAACGGTACGGCACGGGAGAGCTCGCCCCCTCAAGTGAGGGTGCTACAGCAGTCAGGTCGGTCGTTCCCTGCCGGTCATCCGCTTCAGGGCACCGAACTGGCTCCTCTAATAATACCAGACGCCAGCCTCGAGAGGCTGGTTCCCTTAGTAGATTTTCTGGTAGCGTGGAAACTTCTCAGAATGGGTCCTGCAGATTGTAGAGGAAGGTTACAGAATCCAGTTCGGTTCTCGTCCGCCTCGTTTCAACAGGGTCATCCCCACACTAGTGGGCCCCGAGTAGGCTCTGGTAATGGAAAAATAAGTAGATACTCTCTTGAGGAAGGAGGCCATAGAAAGTGTTCCGTCCTCGCGAAGCAGAGTCCGGGTTCTACAGCCGGTACTTCGTAGTTCCGAAGAAGGATGGGGGGTTGCGTCCGATGTTAGATCTCTGTCTTTTGAACCACGCTATCAAACGGCTTCGGTTCAAGATGCTCACTATCAAGCAGATAGTATCTCAAATCCAGTCCGAGGACTGGTTTGTTACGATAGATCTCAAAGACGCTTATTTCCATGTTTCCATCCTCCCTCAACACTGGAAGTTCCTAAGGTTTGCTTTCGGAGGCGAAGCATACAAATATCGAGGCCTGTCACTTTCACCCCGCACTGTTGCTGCTCTGGCTCCTCTGCGACTCCACTGAATTACATCGACGATTGGTTGATACTACCTCAATCGGAGCAGATGGCGGCTCGGCATCGAGATCTCGTCCGCCGCCCATATGAGAGAGCTGGGGTTAAGACTAAATGCCAAGAAGAGTGTTTTTTCTCCACTACAGAGAACCACTTATTCTCGAGCACTTGCAACTCAACCTCGATGCAGTCACATCTGTCTCCTGCTCGAATCGAGTCAATCCTCACAGACTGATCGGCATCTTCTTATGGATTTCATGTTATTGTTACGGCCTATATTCATGATGAAAGTGGAGCGAGCGGTCGGAGAATCGGATAACCAAACAATTACGCGATGAATCCCAGATCCTAATCTCCAGACGGGATTAGATTTCTCAGAGGACTTCTGAATTACCTGAAAAGCAGTAATTATCTGATTCACGAACAAATGTAAAAACAATGCGTTAGTGAACTGGGCCGAGCTATGTGGTTTTGACTCAAAAAGATTTGTTAATGAAGCCGACTACACTGGCACGCTGCGTGCACTTGCAACCATCCTTCAGTTTATTAAAAGACGTGTTTTTGCCATTCATTTACGTTACTCTGTCATCGCCGCATCTGAAAAGTAGCACATGAAGCACTGGTTACATTTATATTTTATTCTGTGATAATTCTGGGGTCACCCTGATCAGCTGCGTCGGGTCCCGCGGGAGTGCAGGTCTCTAATCCACTGGCACTGGACACTGTACACAGGAAAAACGGCGGAGTTGTTTTTCCAGAGTTAATATTTTTTTCCTCAAAAATAGTTGTTTTTACTCTATTTTGAGTGTAGAGTAAAATGTGTCAGTAGAGTGGGAGCAAAATTATAGAGTAACTGTGAGTCTCCTCCCTTCGTTGATCCGCCATTACTGTTAATCACGGCCATCGACCGCTGCTGCTTGTAGGTTTAGAAGAGAAGATGCGCTTGCTGGATGGTAAAGTAAGTCAAAAAAAAAAAAATTAAAAACAAAAAAAAAAAAAAAAACCAAAAAAAAAAAACAAAAAAAAAAAAACAAAAAAAAACCAACCCCCCCCCCAACAAAGTTTCAAACGTCTTAGTATTTGATTTAATTAATATGCGCCTCTGTTTGAGCTCAGATTATTTTGCCACGTTTTTGAACATTATAATCGAGATCGCTTCATGTTAGCTTGAGAACTAAATTAGGCAAAGTTATCTTGAAAGCAAATAACTGTTAGCTAACACATACAGTATGAACATTACGAACGTTAATTGACACCAGTTAAACTAGCTGCCTATCAATTGTATGCCGGTCAAGCCAGCCGCCGAGTCGAAAAGCCACGGTCAATCTAGCCGCCAGTTTTTTCGAGGGATCGCGCATAAATCTGCCTATTGCGGTAAAACCGTCTGTCCACTAAAACTATTGTGACGAGTGGTTAAAGTGCGTGCACCACACTGTACTTGACTCGGTAAAGCGTTAAAAGTTACCTTAGCCTTACACTGTATTGTTGGAGCATTTTGTGTGTATTAGGCAATTCGGATGTATGTTAACTGTTTTCATGGGAACGTAAGGTATTTCACACAGTTACAGGGGGCTGTCGGTGACTTTTATGCAGATGTCGGGTTTAAATGAAAATTCACCGTTTGAATCCTTTTGATCACTGCGCACACCACGTCCGATAACGTTGTGCTTCACTGTAAATTGCCTTTTTAATGTACATTTTATTAATGAATGACCTGGGAAGTAGGCTATTTACCAGAACAATATTTTCTTCAGTGATCCTCCTCAGCCAGAGGAGAAAAGGAGGGAAAAACACAGATAAAAACACTTTGACATGGCCGTACAGCAAGCTGTTACTATTAGGCCTAAACTTAGGATTCTACATTAAAAGATATTAAACATGCAATTTTATGTTTACCTCATGTAATATAAGGCTGAATTAATTATTTTTAATTAATGATGTTTTAAAATGAATCCATCATTTGAGATAACAAAATAATTTCTATTGAATGTCTTCTATTTTTTAAACAGGATATTTAAATACCCACATACTACAACTGATATTATAATATTTGATTATGTTTCAGACATCAACATGAGAAAATACGTCGACTAGAGTATTGAGCACCATGCTAACAGAACATTGGCAGTTATTACAATTAAAACATTAGTGAAACAAATAACGCTGTTGTGTATGCACTAACGCACACTGATGTGTTTATCATAGGACCCGCCCCTGAGTGTTATGCCGTGTGTGTGTGTTCTGTCTTTTTGGTGCCTTACAGGATGCTTATTTCCTGCACACTCCTATGTGATAGTACACTATGTCCGAATGAAGTGCAAGGAAATATATGTTTTCTTCAAACCACTGTATACAGTTGATACCGAGTGGTTTTTGGAATGGGTAAGAAATACACTTTACCAATTTGTAACCATATCATTAATACTTTCCCTAATTTAAGACTGTTTTAATGAATATAAGTGTATGATTGTGATCAGTGAATAAAACAATCCAATACTACTCTACTTCTTGGCCTTGGCTGGACCTTTGTCAGTTGCGACTGGTGTCTTCCTTCAAGTGCCAAACATATCGTCTACAATGGAGGTTAAAAGTCTTTGAATGTCAAAGGACAGAGGTTGACTCGGAACTTTGATTCGCCTACTGCTGAAAGCAGACCATTGGTGTCCCTAGAAATTTTCATCACACGGCACAAAGCACGTCCAACGCGGATAAACTTGGTTGCCATGATTTAACAAGTTTTGGTTCTTCTTACGCAGTACTTCACCAATTAACTGCATTGCATCGGTAACCTTTATTGGACCGTTAATCTCAAGAGCTTTGTATAGCGTGATCCAAAGTATGTATGAACAGATTAATCAGACCAATTGATATTGGTTTCTGATTGAGAGATTTCTTTAAGCGCTACCGAGATTCCAGAGGAGCCACGTCAGAGTATGATGACCGCAGCACATGGTGATAGAAGTCCGCACTGAAAACCTCAAGTTGAGGAAGGTGTTTGCCCACGCGAAGGACTCACCGTCCTCTGCCTCTGAATTACCGATCTATATAGAATTACTTAAGTATTAAATGATATTTGGAGCTATATACACGTGGTCATTGCTATTTCTCATCTATGCTCTGCAATATTACCATCATAAGTCTCCTAGATGTTCGACCGATATCCTAAGAGCCATGCCCTGGAGGTGAAAAGGGTCATAATAAATACGCAAACCTAAAAGTCTGTCAGCGGGCCGACGGGACGTGACATGGTGAAAATTGGTGACATTTGACAAATGCGACACATGGGTAGGTGTTTATTACCGACTTGCTCAATGATGTTGCCTAGATGATAATGGGTTGGAATTGGTTTAGGTTTGTGCGGTGTAGACAAACCTTCCCGAAGTTTAAAAGAAGATCTCATGTGCAAAGGGAATAGTCGCACACTCACCCTTTCCATACTTGGTTGCACACATTCGCCATCGCCACTGTTCGTTCTGGTAGGTTCATGTTTTTGTTTCTGTTTTGTGTCGTCGCCTATCATCATCTGAGCTTGGAGGTGTAGCTGTCGTCACACACAATTGTTGGATAGCGACTGTGAGTGCTTTTCGAAGGGCCTAGTACCGGATTGCGATACAGGTAAGAAATGTTTTCAGTGGGACTCTGAAAAATAACAGACGTGATGTATTGAGAAAGTTTAATGTATGACTAATTTCAATACTGTAGCGGGTTGTCAGCCTCATCATGCACAAATCTGTGAGTCAGTCAACGAAACTTGTCATGAGCTTGCTGTTAATACTGATCTGTGGCAGCATAAACTAATGTACTGGAGTCGTGTAATGGCATTTGTATTGTATTCACTCTCAATTAAGTTAAGTCAGTCGGTTAAGAGAATAAGCACGGTGGGGGGTGTTCAAAGCTCAGTCTAGGTAAAAGCTGTAATAAATTTTGGTTTATTTTGTTTTCCCGTCTCCAGGTCGGGACTAGCGACATGTCTTCCATTCTGGGTGGTGCTTACCCTATTTGCAACCTCATACGTGAGCAATGCTGGCAGAAGAGACTCGGCGGGAAAGACGAGGTCTCGAAGCTGCTACAAGAATAGGGAAGCGGTTGGTCAGTGCGCTAGAAATCTTCCTCAGGGAGTGAGAGACTAGTCCTGAGAAGCAGAGCATCCTTTCGGAACAAGACATCCCGGTGTGTTGCAATAAACGGGATTGGCGATTGAGTGGTGTGACCTATTGAACTTGCACCTAATTCGCAGGCGGCGTCGTAACAAAGATGCGCTTGTTCAGAACCCGACCGGAAAATAAAAATTTGTCATTAATTAACTGTCACGACCCTCAGGTACTTCGGTCCACCAGCTGCCCCACCATCACAACCCCCCCACCCCGTCAAGTGACCTCAGTTGTTCATGGTAGTACGGGCACAAAGTAGAACTGTGTTCTTGCAAGATAGATCCACAGAACGACACTCTGACGCCGCCAGTAAGACAGAAAGGGGGTACTACGCCCGACGAACGGCCTAGACAAGTGCGATAGTAAGGAACACATTTCGTTCAGAAGGAACTGTGAAGTCCGCGATGGGGGCATCTCCCCGGGAGAATTATAAAGCCATGAAGTACTGGTTATCGGGAGTGCTACGAGAAATACTTTATGGGCAGCAAAGAAAACCCTAAAATAACGATTATTCGCAGAGCTGTTTTACTTTGGGTCAGCATATCTCCGTGAGTACCATGACGCGGATGCGTGGAAGCTTGCTGACATCAAATAATGCATGTGCTGCGCCTTGTTTACGAGCAGAGAAAGCACGCACATGCGTAATGATATTCTCATTATGGTGGAGCGACAGTGACCTGGAGAAGAATTGTTGAATAAAGTCGTTATATTTGTTTTCTTTGTGCACAAAAAGTGTTCGTGTAGCTTCATAAAATTACGGTTGAACCACTGATGTCACATGGACTATTTTAACAATGTCCAAACTACCTTTCTGGGCCTTGAATGTGTCCTTGGTCTAGCAGGGTCAGACACGCTCTTGGGATTGAGCTTGACAAAATCTCTTTAATTTGTGTTCGAAGAGTAACGGTTCGTATGGGTTTGGAACAACATGAGGAGTACTTAATGACAGAATTTTCATTTTTGGAGAACTATCCCTTTAATGATCACCTGTCCTCTAAATTGTTGTTCTTGTGCTATTATTTTCTACTTGGCACATTTGGTAACAATCTGTTGGAAGTATGTACAACAGAAACTTTAGTGAAAGACAGACATCACTGTATCTTTATCCATGCTGTATTTTGACTTTAACTGTAAAAATGTGTTTTCATCCTTTCACAGACTGTTACCAGTATCCAAGGGCACTTGGATAGCATTGGAGAGTCTCCAGCTGTATCTACTTGTTGTTGGGCTGAAGAGAAGTAGGGTCCGGTCTTGTTTTATTGTAATTGTCCAACATGCTCTATCCTGTAAGGCCTCTAATTCAATGGCCTGTGTTGATGAGCTTTTCAAAGCTCACTTTGTCTTAAGAACTTCATACTGTCAGGAATTGACCATTGTGTATAGCTTTCTGCAAAACACTGCCAATGATATAGATGCTGAAACCATCAAGTGATCATAATCACAAGTGAATTAAATGTAATACTGTTTAAATAGGAGCTTGAAAAATAAAATTGAGATATGAGTATACAGTTTGTTGTTGAATTTATTTTCAGATTGAAAAATACGTTTTTCATTTATATTTTAGGACTTTTGAGGATAAAACATGAAGGGTGTAATTTAGAAGATTAACTCTGGATAGAGTTAGTTGTTCACTCATAATTGATGATAAACAACTCTGGAGGGGAGGTAAATTGTGGTAGAGTAAATTTGACTTTCCTCTGAACAGAGTTAAAAAGTCACAGAGTCCATTTCTTTTACCTCTGAACTGAGTAAAATAGTACAAGAGTTAATTTTAAAAAACACTAAATAGAGTCAAATATAACAGGAAAGAGTAAAATATTAACACTAAATTGAGCAAAATGAACTCTGGAAAAACAACTCTATCAAAAGAGTAACTTTTACTCTTTTCAGAGAGGGACCAAATGTTATCTGGCATAGAGTAAAATTTTCTTCAATTTGAGTAAATTTTACTCGGGCAAATTTACTGTGTAGAATTGATTCATTGCTCTCCACGCCCGGTTCTTTCTCCAGAAGTTTTGCCGTGGCGTGCTGACCTTTCAGCGGGTTTGAAATTGGCTGATTCTGTCGGCAATGATGTAACGCAGCGGTAACGCAGAGACTTCGGCTTGGAACTAATCTAATTACTAGCCTATTTTGGAAATTATAACGCGTTAAATGACTGTAAAGTAGGCCTACTTAATTTGTCTTCTGGGAAACATGCACGTATCTTCTGTTGCTTCCGAAGGGAAGTACTAAATGGAAAAAAAATGATATTTCAACAAAATAAGAAAAATCTGGACATCTTCATCCTGTTCAAAAGTTCAAGGCTCTTAATGCGTCGTGTTTCCTTCTGGAGCATCAGTGAATGTTGAACCTTTTTTCAATAGTTGTGTTTGAGTCCCTCAATTGTCCTCAGTGTGAAAAGATGGACCTCAAAGTCATACAGTCACTGCTGGAAAGGGTTCAAATATGCAAAAGATGCTGCAAAACTGAAGAATCTGCAGGACATGGAGGATTTTTCTGAAGAACAGTGCTCAGTTGAACTGTTCTGGACAAACAAGGGACTCATGAACAACCATCACAAAAAAAACAGTCGTAGATCATCCAGGTAACCACACACAATATTAAGAACCAAGGGTTCCCAAACTTTTGAAGGGGGTTATTTTAATAATTTCAGCAATTTTTTGTCTTGTGGACTAAATGTAAAATATCTTACTCAGGACAGTAATAAATAAAAAATAACATGTATTTTGTATGATCTCTCTTATTTTGTTAAAGTTATTCACATTTTCACAGATTCTGCAAGATCTCTGTCTTTTATCAAAGCGACTGAATGAATTGAGCAAAGCAATGCAGAAGACCTCGCTCCCAGCTAAATATTCTCTGCAGTTCAAGAGCAGTCACAAACAGCCAGGTTTTCTTGTCGATCAGATAAGAGCTTTTGTGGCAGTGGGAGGACTGTATTTCTGATGACTAAATAAACTCATGATTGTGCCACTAAAAATATGCCACCTTGCATCACACTTGCAGCGTGAAAAACAATTGATTGACCTTGCCTATCAGAAAGGGCATGAGACACATTCCTCACCTATAAAATGTTCAATTGTTGCCAATTTGTTCACAACTGTCTTAAATAATTGAATTTATTATTAAACGTGTTCCACTGACCAAGTTGGGAAAATATTTGCTTCGATTCATGCCACCAACACTATGCTGATACTTTAACAAATTCAGAACAGTTTGACATAGCTTGTACTATCTCTCAAAATATGTTTAGAGATATTTGTTGAGTTCAGACACATTTTAATTTAATTTAATGGCCTGTTTTGATTGTGGTTATTTTCTGTGAAGCTTGGAAATTTAGTTATCGAACACTTCAGCCATGAAATAGACAGGAATACTTTAACATTCTGTCACTTTTGTAGAAGCCCATGAGGTACTATTTCATGGTACAAACTGCTGTGGGGGCTTGGTGAGAGACTGAAGTCTGTAAACAATCAGATGATTGATTTTTTTCATCACCAAATTAATAGATATTGTCCATGATCGTAAAATAGCGCTGAAGAGCGTCAGTCTCTCACCGCACTGGACCCTCACCTCTTTGCCTCACGCGCTTTTTGGGGCTGACCTCAAACACATCAAAGTCTGCTTTTCTCACTCTCTGAAGGTAGTCCTCCAAAACAACCTGAGGGACCGAACACAAAGAAGACAGAAACTATTCATTTAATTACTTTTGTGCAAGCCTGGAGGATAATACATTATTTAAAGAATGCAAAAGTATAAAGAAAAAGAACCAAAGGCAAAAATGATACAGCTGGTCAACAAAGAATTTAAATGATCTTCTTGATATTGTGGGGTTGAGATACAGCTGCAGGAAAAAGTATGCAATAAATAAAAAGTCATAATATATACACACAATTTATTTACTTCAATAACTTTTTTTGCTCGTCTTCATTGAACATACACCCCAACTGTTTAAAAATATGGGGTCAGTAAGATTTTTTTCATGTTTTGAGTCTCTTCCTCATGCGAACTTAAAGCTCAGCCCTGGAATACAGTTAACCAGTAAGTTGAAATAATTATTTAAATATTATTACAATTTAAAATAACTTCTGTTTTAACATTTTTTTTTAAAATGTCATTTATTCTTGTGATGACGAGCTGAATTTTCAGCATCATTACTCTCGTCTTCAGTGTCACATGATCCTCAGAAATCATTCTAATATGATATATTTTCCGGATGATCAAGCGAAACATGTCCTTCTTATTATTAATGTTGCAAAAGCAGTTATGATGAATAGACTATTTTGGTTGAGATCTAGTTGTTCAGGGATGTCGAAAATAATGAGTAGAAAGTTCAAAAGGACAGCATTTTTTAAATCATTTTAATGTTCCTTGCTAAAATGCTGAATAAAGGCATTCAATTTCTTTAAAAAAAAAATAAAAAAAAAAGTACCACACAACGATTTCGCATGGAAAAAAAAACCCACATAGTGAATCCTAGGGATAATGGACCCGATGAGCTCAATAAAGCGGACAACCCCGGGGATAAAAACAAGTTCACAATTCACATGAAGAATACCTAATTGTTCACATACTTTTTCCTGCGCCTGTAAATGAACCCAAATACAAAATACAGTCTTCAAATGCCAAACCTTTCAGTAAAGTCCTTTCGTGATAACACCGTTACGATTAACACCAGCCAAAGCAAGTGGAGCGCAATGTGTTACTAAATGGCCTGCAAGGAAACGATGGCTTTAAAGAATGCGACTGACAGTTAAACAAAGGGATGTAGAAATGGAAAGTAAGAGCAGAACATTAAAGTAATATAAAGTGATATAAAAATGCTTTACAGGCCATTTAGTTCACAGAAAGCATTTCATTGGCCGAAGCAATTGAAACACTGAGAGTTGGCAAATAGGCTGAAATTGGACTGAAAATTACAGCCTGCCTCCCTATGCTTTGCCTCGTAATACGCTAAGAGTTATTCCCTCAGCTCCTCCGAGGCGGGCTCCCTTTAAGAGAAATGACTGTAAGAGTAAAAAAGGCTTAAGATGTGTAATCAGACCATGAGCTGGTAGTGGTGCCTCTAGGGGGCAGGTGTCATGTGGCTCGATGGGGCTCCGCCTTTTTTGGAGGCAGAATGAGGATAAGCCATGAGCTTCTCTGTGTCACATCACATTAGTGAGGCGTAGGGAGGGGAGAGGAGCTGAAAGAGATGAAATTACTCACCGTTTGCAGGAAGGCAGGCATGGCCGCATGTGGAACGTTCTCGCTGAATGATCTAGCCTGGAAGACGTAGTGTAGTAACGTGTCAAGATATCAAAAACAAGATATCAAATTCTCACAGCTGAGCTGTATAGTACTGTACATCACAAAAACCTTACTAGGTGAATCAAATTAGGACATGTGCAGATCATATTTCACCACCAATATAAAAAAATTAAATAAATACATTTTTTAAGTCATATTTCTCTTTGAAAATGTAGCATTTTTTGCACTATGACTTATTTTCATGAAAGTTCCATAATCACTCCCAATGGTAGAATATGCTGTACTTTTTCTGATCTGAATCTGGATAAATGCTCTATTATTTTGTAAGAATTACTGAAATACTACAGTATTTTACAGTACTTTCTCATTATGTTTTCATTTTATTAATATAGAATTTGTTTTTACTGTAGTATAGTAATGAGAATCACCACAGAGAATAATAGGAATCGCAAAAAAACAGTTAAACATCTGAATGCATTTCAGTATTATGGGGGAAACATACTTAACTATCACGAAAATCAAAAAGATGGTATTCTGAAGAGGTGAAATGTGACTCAGACATGTTTTCATGACTCACACAAAATTTGAACCCACACAGTTTCAGCAAAAGTTAGATTAAAAGTATAAAATTTCAGTTTGTGATTTAAATGTGGTCCTCACCAAGGTAATTTGGTGCTAACCTTGATTCATACCACCTGACCAGATATGCAAAGTGGGGTGAGCAATATCTGACAAATTCTCTGATTAGCATTTCCTCGAGACATTCCCTGTGGTTACACTGGACTTTGAATAAATTCAGTAATGAGGAGAGGGCAACAATCAAGGGTCATCAGAGCTGCTGGTGGAGGAGGGGTGATATCGCTTGTGACATCTAATGAAGTTAGTATGCAAATTGAAAATTACTGGGGAACATATAACACAGTCAACATCTCCCATCTGTCCACAAATATTAAAGTAAAGGGCTTTGCATACGTGCTGGAGATGGACATGGGCTTGGCTGGCAATGTCATAAATGACATCCCTGACGTTTTGGTCCCTGCTGCCACGGATGAAGTCCTCTTGAGATGCTCCATGCTGGGTGAGAAACAGTGAAAATGCATTATCAGTAACCCTCTCCTGATAGATAGAAAAATGAGCTTGATGATACACAATCTTTTCTTCATCCACCATATTTCAGGCACCATCACAAACAATACATCGTATTTTACCCCAAAAACTTCATAAGAGTAATATATACAGTGGGTACGGAAAGTATTTATACCCCCTTAAATTTTTCACTCTTTTTTTTATTGCAGCCATTTGCTAAAATCATTAAGTTCATCAAGTTATTTTTTTTTCCTCATTAATGTACACACAGCAACCCATATTGACAGAAAAACACAGAATGTTGACATTTTTGCAGATTTATTAAAAAAGAAAAAGAACTATACAGGTCCTAAGTATTCAGACCCTTTGCTGTGACACTAATATATTTAACTCAGGTGCTGTCCATTCTTCTGATCATCCTTGAGATGGTTTACACCTTCATTTGAGTCCAGCTGTGTTTGATTATACTGATTGGAATTGATTAGGAAAGCCACACACCTGTCTATATAAGACCTTCAGCTCACAGTGCATGTCAGAGCAAATGAGAATCATGAGGCAAGGAACGCCTGAAGAGCTCAGAGACAGAATTGTGGCAAGGCCCAGATCTGGCCAAGGTTACAAAAAAAAAAATCTGCTGCACTTAAGGTTCCTAAGAGCACAGTGGCCTCCATAATCCTAAATGGAAGACGTTTGGGACGACCAGAACCCTTCCTAGAGCTGGCCGTCCGGCCAAACTGAGCTATCGGGGGAGAGAGAGCCTTGGTGAGAGAGGTAAAGAAGAACCCAAAGATCACTGTGCTGAGCTCCAGAGATGCAGTCGGGAAATGTGAGAAAGTTGTTAGAAAGTCAACCCTACTGCAGCCCTCCACCAGTCGGGGCTGTATGGCAGAGTGGCCAGACGGAAGCCTATCATCAGTGCAGACACATGAAAGCCCGCATGGAGTTTGCTAAAAAAACACCTGAAGGACTCCAAGATGGTGAGAAATAAGATTATCGGGTCTGATGAGACCAAGATAGAACTTTTTGGCTTTAATTCTAAGCAGTATGTGTGGAGAAAAACAGGCATTGCTCATCACCTGTCCAATACAATCCCAACAGTGAAGCATGGTGGTGGCAGCATCATGATGTGGGGGTGTTTTTCAGCTGCAGGGACAAGACGACTGGTTACAATCGAGGGAAAGATGAATCCCAAGCACAGGGATATCCTGGACGAAAAACTTCTCCAGAGTGCTCAGGACCTCAGATTGGGCCGAAGGTTTACCTTCCAACAATACAATGACCCTAAGCACACAGCTAAACTAACGAAGGAGTGGCTTCACAACAACTCTGTGACTGTTCTTGAATGGCCCAGCCAGAGCCCTGACTTAAACCCAATTGAGCATCTCTGGAGAGACCTAAAAATGGCTGTCCACCAACGTTTACCATCCAACCTGACAAAACTGGAAAGGATCTGCAAGGAGGAATGGCAGAGGATCCCCAAATCCAGGTGTGAAAAACTTTTTGCATCTTTCCCAAAAAGACTCATGGGTGTATTCGATCAAAAGGGTGCTTCTACTAAATACTGAGCAAAGGGTCTGGATACTTAGGACCATGTGATATTTCAGTTTTCTTTTTTAATAAATCTGCAAAATGTCAACAATTCTGTGTTTTTAAGACAATATGGGGTGCTGTGTGTACATTAATGAGGAAAAAAATTAACTTGAATGATTTTAGCAAATGGCTGCAATATAACAAAGAGTGAAAAATTTAGGGAGGTCTGAATACTTTCCGTACCCACTGATATAGTAAATTTAAATACTAGTAAGAAATTTCCTCCTAAATTATCCTAAAATTCTTACTACGTAATTACAAAAAACATTCATCATTAATAAACATCATTATTATTTATTAGCAATTTATTATTATTTTGTATTATTATAATTATATATTGTCTTTTATTTCTATGAAATGTTTTTATTTTTTATTATTTTTCATTAATTTCAGTACATTAATTTTCACTTTACTGTTGGGGAGGATGTGCTAGATTCACGAAAATAATGGCACAATACTGTCATGGTCTTATATATAAAAATAATATTAAATTCACAGTATCACAAAAAAAAAAAATGTTCTTTGGGGTTTTGGGTGTGGGGTTGAAAAAGTGTGACGGTCGTGACAAAAATACGACTCAGGCATTTCTTGAGTTTTCATGAGATTCATCTTCCTAGATTTTCCAGCATTCAACAAAAATACTTGAACAGCAGAAGAAATTAGTATGCTGGATGAAAATGTGACAATCTGTATGCAGAACATGAGGTGATGTGTTTACGACTCGGCATCCCAAGACTTCTTCAGAAGAAATATTTACTGAAATTGCACTTAGTTATATGTGAGAAACTACTGATTCAAACGATGACATAAACAATCACTCAGTTGTCCCCTGTGATCGCACTGCCTCAACTGTGATCTGAACAAACACGAATAAATCCACGATAGCAAGTGATCAATAAACACAAGACTACTCGATTCTTGGGATTTAAGAATCGTTTTTTTCGTTTTACGGAACGATTCTAATCGATATCGTTCCGTAAAAATGAGAATCGATTAATATCGGGATATCGATATTTTTTACCCAGCCCTAAAACACATACTGCAGGAGCTTTGATTTAGCATCTAATTTAAAAGCCAATTGTTCCTCAAACAAAAGCTGTATGGCAGAATAAAGCATTGGCAAGGCAATCAACATCATGAATAACCAGGCAGTGTAATTGGCGGGAGGCTATCTATCATCGATCTGTTCTGATTCTTGAACAGGGGTTTCTGTTCACGTCAAACAGAGCCCTTAAACTGACAAAAATGGCTTGCAGACACCCAGAGGCTTGTATTTACAGTCTACCTAACAAAGAAACACCCACACATTCACCTTGCATTGTTTTACAAACATATTTGGCTAATCTTGACAGGTTGCACAATAATACTGTTTACAATTCCCACAGCAAATATTCTCTAAACAACGGCAATGTAGATAAACTTTCAAAGTTTTTCTGTCTCTTTTAATTCAACATAATCCAACGCATTATTAAAGACATCAATTACAGGTTTAAAAGCTTATCTGTACATTATTGCCTCAAGAAAGGAAGTTTCAAAGCAATAAGTAAAGACAATTATTAAGGAACTTCCTCATGCTACAATCAAATAATTACCTATGAAGTAGCAAAACATTTAAAAACCTACATATAAAGAAGTATATATTTAAAATGCATTATGTTTTAGTGAGCATTTAATAACCTCAGAAACCAAACATGTCCACGTTGTTTATGGTGAAACAACAGTGCCTCCTTTTGGTGAATGTGCAATCACACGGTAAACAATCTACATAACATAATTTGATCTTAATACTGTACACTGGCTCTAGCTGAGATTAGTTGAGGATAAACGACAGATAAAAGATTATTTTCTTTTGTTACATTAAGGGAAAGATCTTCTAAATGCCAACTCTAATGGCTCGTTCATGCTGAAATGGCGACAGATGGCTGAAACAAATGCCATGGGCTTGGGCTTAGCAGAGAGGGCACGGGAGTGGACCGCTTCACCCACATATATGCTGACTGGCACATGGATTGTCTCTAGTCCTTCACTAGTCCCACTGATGTTAGAAAAGCATGGAATTACAGGCAGCAACAGAGATGACAAGGTGATAGCAGATTTACCCACCAGTATGCAGATGTCCATGGGCAGGTAGACCTTGCGTCTGCTGCTGTTGTATGGGGTCGCCCGCAGGCAGGTCAGGATGCCCTGGGCTTTGCCAATGTGGCTTGCGGCATGGTCTGCATGGACATTTTTCACACCTACGTTAAAAAAGATCCACAATGCATACAACTTTATGAGACCAGTTTTAAACAGATTTGCGTAAAATATTGAATTTCAAATACTGTCTTGCTAATCAAAAAAAGTGTTCTCAAATATGAGTTGTCATGAAAAATCTCATATCCCACCTTTAAAACAATACAATTTCATAAGTTAGTTTAGTTTCTGCAGCATTTTACCAGCGGACTTTTTTCTGATTATGACTTTTTGAAGGATGGAGTAAACTACACAACAGTTTAAAAGTTTGGGGTCAAAATAAAAAAAGAAGAATTTTATTAAGCAAAAATGCAATAAATTGATTAAAAGTTAAGTCAAGTAAAGACATAATTGAATATTTCAAAAGATTTTATTTTAAAGATAAATGTTGTTCTTTTGAACTGTCTATTCATCAAAAAAATCCTGAAAAAAAAAATTTACCCCATGTTCCAAAAAAAACAAAAAAGCAGTACACTATTTTAACATTGATAATATAATGTTTCGTGAGCAGTTGAGTCACGCATATTTGAATGATTTTCATGTGACCAACGAGACTGGAGTACGGGCGCTTCAGTTTTTTTCTGCCATTACGATGGAAAAAATTAAAGAAATACTAGCATTTAAAATATATTAAAATAGAAAACGATTATTTTAAATTGTAATAATACTTCACAATATAACTGTTTGGCTGTAGATTTAGGTAGTGTACATTAGAAATATACCAGCAAACCTACAGTGCAAATCAACAAATGATAAGACTAAGCTATAATAACATCATTTTAATAGTTCCTTTCAAAATGGAAGCAATGAATTCAGTTATCCTTCAGGTGGCTGACATTTTGCTGCAATTTTTTCCTTTTACAATCACAGTAAATAGTGACTGAGGCTGTCAGGTCCTAATATTCCATTGAACATCTACAGTGTTTCACCGAGGAAAGTAAGTCATACTGATGTGTAAATGATAGAATTTTCAATTTTGAAAGAACTATTGCTTTAAGTTGAAGATCAAGATCAAGAAAGGTCTGCTCACCAAGTGTCTCCAGAAGCAGGTAAAGAAGAGAGGATTGTGTGTTTTCGCCATAGACCTCCAGCTCCTGAAGGTTCCTGTACGCTTTGTCCTCCAGATCTTTCTCCTTTTCAAAACATAATGTTTTTAATACAATTGCCAGAGGACAGTATAATGTGCGTAGTATGCCGACTCACTGAATGACAGATTCATGTCTAGAATTAGCCATGCATGTCTCTCGGACAGCTGTCACAGTTATTTAAAGAGAACTTTCCAGTATGTTTTTTTCCTCATATGTGACCCTGGACCACAAAACCAGTCACAAGGGTCAATTTCTTCAAATTTGATAAAATAAAATAAATAAATAAGCTTTCCATTGATGCATGGTTTGTTAGGATCGGACAATATTTGGCCGAGATACGACTATTTGAAAATCTGGAATCTGAAGGGGCAAAAAAATCAAAACATTGAGAAAATCGCCTTTAAAGTTGTCCAAATTACTAATCAACAATTAAGTTTTAATATATTTACAGTAGGAAACTTACAAAATATCTTCATGGAACATGATCTTTACTTAATATCCTAATGATTTTTGGCATAAAAGAAAAATCGATCATTCTGACCCATACAATGTTTTTTTTGGCTTTTGCTGCAAATATACCCAAGTGACTTAAAACTGGTTTTGTGCTCTGGGTCCCACTATTAGGACAAATCTAATTACTTACTCTTTCAGATATAATTCTTAACATCCACCTCCTTGTTAATGTGTGCTTCCTCACTGCCTGAGAACACAGAAC
The DNA here is from genome assembly GCA_018155175.1 of Sinocyclocheilus anophthalmus. Classification (NCBI taxonomy): domain Eukaryota; kingdom Metazoa; phylum Chordata; class Actinopteri; order Cypriniformes; family Cyprinidae; genus Sinocyclocheilus; species Sinocyclocheilus anophthalmus. The sequence continues at coordinate 120,345 of JADLZN010006304.1, read as the reverse complement.
AGTTATAGTATATCAGTGCCCAATATTTTGAAGAATGCTTTGATCCAAACAACACTGGACACTGACTGTCATTGTATAGATACATTTTTCAAAAATGTGTTAGACAGAAAAAAAGAAAGTCATACGTTCAAAGGGCCAAGATATTGCCAAGTGTTTTTTTTTTCCAATGTTTTTGAAAGAAGTCTCTTACGCTCACCAAGACTGCATTTACTTGACATAAGATACAGTAATACAAATACAGTTTTTTTCACAAATCTTTGATAAAAAGAGAGTTTAAAAAACAGCATTAATTTGAAGCATTATTAAAAATCTTTTATAACATTAGAAATTTATATTTTGAGCCATTTAATGCATTAAAGTCTTGAAAAAAAACTTCAGGACTCCAAACTTCTGAATGGTAGTTTTTAATGTAAATTATGACAGAATCTTTCTTTTATAAAAAGAAGACCCACCCTCCACAGCTCTGCACTGACGGGCTGGGCTGGATGGTCATCTCTGTAAATATCCTCTACAGCGCTCTTCCAGAACTGCATTCGCATTAAACCAATGGTTTTCTGAGAAACAGAGTCCTTAATCTAAAAAAAAAAAAAAAGCAAATATATGAGCATATATGAGTGTTTCAGGCACTTTTATGTCTCAAGAGTTGGTTTTCAAACTATGATTCACATTTATATCTGTACAACAAGTAAATTAGCTTAAACCAAACTGACTAAAAGAGTTTTGCTGCACTCATTAGCTGGAATACCTGCCTGTGCCAGTTCTACATTGAACGCCCTCAGTGCCAGTGCAGATCGACGAACAGCCTCAGGAAAAAGCAATGAACACAAAAACCCCTCATAGTCCCTCTTCCTATTGATGACAGTACAGTGTTATTCACTCAGTGTGATCCGAAGTGTCAATAACCTACATTTACAAAACTAAGCCTAAATAAAGTACTGAAATGATTTCCTTCTACACTGAATTTATACACTTATGGCATAAATTAATCACATTCCTCATTTTAAAAAGTCCCAGAACATATATACATACATTATACATGTCAGATTTTTAATGAAAAGTTTTCTCTTTTTTCAATGTCTGGACAGATACATTACCTAGACATCTCTAGCATTGATTTTAACAATTGACATCAATTTTAACCATGAGCTTTAAGCATAAAAAAAATTCATGTTTGTATATATTGCATTTTACATTATTATTTAAAGACAGTCATGAAGACTAGACTTTATGTCATAAAGACAGAGAAAAATAAAGGTATTCTGGGATACATGATAAACATGATACACGATAAAACTACTAAAAGTGAATCTATTTTAAACTAATAATATCTTACCTTACAATATCAATACAGAACTGTTCATTGTGCTGTCCCGTTGTTAATGCTCTTGAGCATTTGATCTCTGTTGGCCTCTGTTTAAATGTGGGATAGGGAATCTTTATATGGAGAGAATTTTTGGTGGTTAAAAGTCCATTCTTTATGTTTACACTGGATGCCATTGCAAACCTCATGCATGGGTCTCCTTGAGCTGTAACGCTACCTCCTCTTGCGTGTGCGTCACATTACAACTCCCCTGGAAGCAAGCACTTCTAATAGTACGTTCCGCTCAAAAGTAAATCGAATTAAGTTTCGCTTCGCAGTGAACCATATTACTTTCATGGCGCTTAAAATGTCATAACTTTTCATTCAAATGCAGTTTACTTACATTAAATGTTTTTGCACAGTTGTTTGCGCTTACAGCGAGCGAAAAAATGAATGACAGATAAGATCAGTTCACGTGACTCGCATCATATGACCAGCACACGTGAAAGTCCTTTCATCGCAGAAGACGGATATAAACGGGACAGTAACTTCTTTTATTTTATTGTATCATACGTATGTCTTATGGCAACATCGTCCGTGAATTTCGTGCTTATATACCTAGGAGTATGTTTGTCCCAATGCAAAGACCTCCGGTAAGGACGTGTATTATGTAGTGCAGATGATGATCAAAACTCTTGAAGTTGAATGTTTGCAAACCCCTGGTTGGGATGGAGATTTAAAACTACAATTTTGTGGCCTGTTCTTCTTGAGTTGATGTATTTAGCAGTTTTGACTTATTTTGAAAATCGCTTGCAATTAGCTTTTTATTATAAAATACTTTATAATTAGGTTTCAGTTTCATCCCTCATCGGTTGCCTAATTATTGTACAAGGAAGAAAAATATATGGTTGCTTCTTCTCTTAAAGATGCTGTGATTTTTAGAGTGGAATACCTGTCTCTTTGACAGACGTAGTGTTTGTAAACGGCTAAAATAAAATAAATAGATCAAATAAAAAAATTGGGAAGCTTGTTCGGAAACACATTCTTGCAGTTTACCATGTCATTATATTCTTGGTGACATTAGTGGCGCAGGAGTCGCTACAGCTAACTGACTGGAAAATAATCTTCACTGTGCATCAACATGCAGAAATAATATGCTATAAATAATATAAGATAAACCATTTTCTTCATTTTTGATCTTCATATTTTTTAATTATATAATAAATAAATATTTTCAAGTCAATATCTAAAACGTTTATATATATATACATATGATGTATGTGGGTGTAATGTTACAATATTTTGTCAATCAACATTATTTTAAAATTACCTAAATTTAAGACTTTAACAACAGCGTCCCCTGCTGTCTGTTTTTAATTCGCAATTCTCCTAATATAGAAACTTTGAGCTAAATTTGCAGAATAGTAAATAGTTATTTTTAAGCATTATTGTCTTAACTGGAGTTTTCATTAGTTTTTGTGTACACACGCTTACAGTACAGTACCGCACTCTCAACTGAATCTACAGTTAATTTGCATATTGAATTTGCATAGTGTAAGAGGATCCCAGCAACCACATGCTGAACCCAGACTTGCATAAGGATTGCGCAATTAAACATCTGCTGCTCCTCAACTGATTTTTCCTTTTTTCTCAGATAATGTTGTCTTGGGTTTAGATTGAGAAGTATGCAAAACAACAGGTGTCTCTGAAAGAAACATGCGCACACAAAAATGTGCTTACTTGACAGAACAATGAACCACATCTACATGCTGAGATGTAGGATCTAGAATTCTAGGGATTCGTGTTCTCTGAATCAGTTACACATGCTCCAAATTAACCTAACTAGGTTAACAAACCCAATTTGCTCTTTATTTCTCTGATATAATCATTTTCCACAGACATTCTTCGGATGACGATCTCTTGTTACCCTACTCCAAATCCCACGGCCCATCTCATTCCCACCGCCATGTGAGGGACTGTGTGTGTAATTCTATGAAATATTATGTGAAAATGAAAGTAATCAATATATATATTAATATGCTGAATTATGTTAACTTTGGATGTCATAGAACGAATAATAGTCTTTTAATTAGACAGTGAACCTTTCATTAGAAAGTACACTTGTGAACTTGAAATAATGTAATATTATTAGGAACACGTATAATGGTATTTTCTTTCATTAGACAATGGACCTTTCTGTAGACAGCAGACGTAAACATGAAATAATCTAATATTATCAGGAACAGGTGGATGGATGTGACGCACACATCTCGTATGACCACATTACCAACCAATGGAAGGTGGCAAAACAAAAGCAAGTAGATAAATTTGACACATATCTAGTATGACCACACTACCAACCAATTAGAAAACAAGGCCAAAAGAGTTGGCACCCACAATGTAGCAACCCCCCCCCCCCCCCCCCCCACCCCCCCCCCCACCCCCAGGTATCTATACCCAATACCCAAAGTAACTGGAACAAAGAAAAAACTGAAAATGACCAAATTTGGAGAGAACAAGGGGTATAATAACATGAGCTGACAAACAAAGACTTTGGAATGATTTGGAATGCTGTGACTGTCTTCCCGGCTTTATTTCTTTGTTAAATAAAGTCTTATTTTGACATCTGGAACTCTGCTCCTCCACTTCATTGGCCACACCCAAGAAAAATCCACAACAGATGGGCGTCACGAAAGGCTTGGCTTGGAGGCTCCAAAGTTGCGAGGACCATCGTGGGTGGGGGTACCTGGACGACCATACAAACAGATCTCTGAAAAGGGCGCCCGAAAAAACGAGGTAGGCAATATTTTGCTTAAATTGGAAATAAGACTGTTTGTGTGGTTGACTAGGGTCACACCTGTGATGGTAATCTGAGAAAGGGCTTCACCAATAAATGAATCTAAGATTTGAACTAAATTAAATAAAATAAAAGTGGAATTGAGAGGTTCCAGATGTCAAAAGATTCACATGCTTTAGAGTAGTAAAAAGCTTTTGTATATAAGTTGTAAATAAGAAGAAGCGCCGCGCTGTGCCGAGAAGGGGCACATACTGGGTCAAAGACCTTTCAAAATAAGTAAAAAAAAAAAAGACCCCAGGAATCAAGAGAGCCGTTCAGAAAAGAGGGAACGTGGCTCTTGAGGGGTACTTATGAGAGAGGACTTTCCAAAATAAGCAAGCCCAGGAATTAAGGAGCCGCACAGACGGGGGAGCGTGGCCTTGAGGGGTGCTTATGAGGGAAGGGTTGCTTTGATCAGAGTATTAAGTTGTGTACACAAGTATCGAGAAGGGACACTAAAAACCTGTTCAGAGACTTCCCAAAATAAGCAAGCCCAGGAATCAAAGAGCCGCTCAGACGTTGGAGCGTGGCTTTGAGGGGTGATTATGAGGGAGGGGCGGCTGAATTAGGTGTCTGCAGACTAAGTAGAGTTAAACTGTTAGTCTTTGTTTGTCCATTATCTGTTGTAAAAATATTTGTATGTGCGTCAAAATGGTGAAAACATTGAAGTATTGAATGTTTTGGCTGAATGATTAACTGTGTTGGCTGCTTTGCGCTGTGTGGAAAGCTGAATGTGTGTGTGACATATACAGTATGTTCTATGTAAAAGCGCTTTGATTTTAACTGGAATGAAAAAGCAATACAATTTAAAAAAATACACTAAATGAACAATAAAGATTATATTGAGAGAATTGTAAGTATTGAAAAAATTGTAAGAGTTGAAAAAACAAAAAAATATTCCAAGAAATTGGCTCTGTCAGCTGTTTGGACACCGTCCAAGTTGCCAACGTTGTGATCCAAATTGTGAAACTGAATTACTAATAAAGAAAAAGATAAAGAAGTGATTGATTTTTCATTCCTAAAGAAAGAGAAACGGACCAAACGCTGCTTGGTGTTTTTTCTCTTCGCTCTGTGTGAGTGTAGCAAAAAGTGTGGGAGAGAGGGCTTTGAGTGTGTGCAGGCGAGGAAACTGTGTGTGTGAGTGTGTGTGTATGTGAGAGAGAGAGAATGAGTGTGTGTGAATGCGTTTGTGGCACATGAGAAAGAGGGAGGAGCCTGCATGTTGATTTTGATTTGTGGGGGTATGTGTGCTAACAGAGGAAAAAAGTGTTGTGTGTGCGCGTGCTGAGTGAAGTGTATGTTGTGAGTAAACGCTGAAAGAGTAAAGGTGAGTTGTAGAGGGAGAGGGAAGAAAGCAGAGAAAATAGACAGATTATTTTTGTGCCTGTTCTGATCCTAAAAAAAGAACAGAATGAGCATATTAGATATACAAGACGAGCTCAGTTTTGATGCAAATTATGAACACCAAAGTGAATGGAGAAGTGTGAAAGAATATCAAGAATTTTTGAATACTTTGAGAAATACAAGAGGCATCTGTAATCATTTTTGGTTGGAATCAGATTTTGTTGACAGGAAAGGGCAGGTACAAAGATTGACAGATTACAAGAAGAACAGTCTTCTTAGAAAATTGATTAGCATTATAAATTTAAGGGACATAACAGAGGAATGGCCAATAATACCTTGGGAAAATATGGTTTATAATAACATAACAGTTCGACAATTGACAAATCAACTAGTGGACCTTTGTGCTCCAACATTTTCCCCAACAGAAGTTGCCTCTAATGTAATTGAAATCCCAGTTGGTCGAATTGTGGCACCCTATGGTAGGAGGAATCTGGCAGGTCAGTGGATAGAGGATACCACAGTAGCTGCAATCCTTGACAACATATGCCTCTCACTGACAGTTGTCACACGAGAAGTGGACTGGATATCTAAAGTGATAGTCAAATCAGATGAAAAGGGAAACATTATGCCAGTGATTATACCTAGTAGGACAGTGAGACGTTTGTTGGTGACAATTGAGCTGAGAGGTATGCCACAAATATATGCCATTATGGATGGTGAGCAGAGAAAGTAAAAAATAAAGAAAAGGGGCCCAGGACTAACAATTCAGCACACTGAGAACACTGCTTAAATAAATTAGTTAAAATAAAATAAAAATGGCAGATGAGATAAATGTAAATAGAAAGAGGAAAAGAAGAGGCAAGCGAGGCAAACAAATTTTAACAATACAAGAGAAAAGATTATTGATTGATTACCTGGAACCACTTAATTTAAAATATTGTACAAAGGATGATTTAAACATTGTTGTATATAAAATGGAAGAGTGTTGTATAAAATTAACATCATCTCTCACCTACTCAATTTGGGCAGGGGGAATTACAGCGACAGGTCGTCACTTTCATTTGAGAAGACTATGGAGTTTTGAGGCATTCAGCTTGGGAGAAAACATCATTTGGACAAACAGCAATATCCAGAAGGAAGAAATAGAAGGCCTTGTGTTACCCTTTAAATTGTTAACTAGAAAACACATTGTGATTATTTTGAAATATTTGAGACAATCTAAACAGCTTTTATAAAAGGTGAAAAGTCCTCCGCCCAGCAAAAATCCAGGTGAAAATCAGGGGTCGGATACTTTTAGTGATCCTCGTCTGATGAGCCTGGTGAAAATTAGCTAGTAATTAAAACGCTGGGATTAGAGAGGTAATAGACCGATGTTTTACGTGGTACGAGGGGCGAGAAAATAAATTATAATAGTTAATTGTGTTGAACAGATTGATAACTCAAAATTCAAAGATGTCAACTTCAGTAGAATTTTTGGCTTTTCAAAATCCAGCCTGTAAGGAAGTAATAAGAGAGCTCTCAAGGAAGTGGGCAGAGAGAACAAAGAAATTGATTTCTAAGTGGCCGGCAGAGGGAACATTTAATATGACAATGTGTAGAGAAATGGAGGTATTGGTAAAAAATTATAAGACCAATGATAAATCCAAAAAGAGAAATGACAAAAGAGAGCAAGAATTAGGGGTATTGACTCTGTTCAAACAACATGGAATTCAATTATTAAAATTAGAGAAACAAGAAAGAGAAAATAAAGGTAATGAAATAAAAGGAGAAAGGCCACCTCCATATGTTCCTTCCTGCGATCAGACTGTTAATCAGATGCCTATAGTCCAGGGAAAAATAGATTTAAAGGGGGCAGTAGAATTTGAGGGCTATGTTCAGGATGTGAATACAGCTGTTGAAATAAATGAGCAGATTTGCAGGAGTGAAATAAGGAGACCAGCAAATACCACAAGAGAGAGAGACGAACACACAGCCACAAGGGAGGGGCTGGAGCTACAAGAGGAGGGACTAAGAACATCAACACCAAAGCCTCAAGCAAGATACCGAGTGAGAGAGAGAACAGCCCACAGGGTGGAGCCAAGGAGTGACAGGCTTGGAGGAAAAGGAGCCAGGGGCTACAGAGAGGAGGGGAGAGCTGATGAGTCACTCGCATACCGAAGACATTCAGCAATACTTGAAGAAATGGAAGACCAACACAAACAACAGACATCAGTTAGTGGAGACTCACTCGAGGGGCGGTTCAAGGGACTCCTTGATGAGCAAACTGAAGGAGCAATGGAAGATGCTGACTCAATTCAAGAAGCTCTGGAAGATATGGAGAATAGATGCTACAAAACAAGAGACAGTCTCAAACAAGCTGTCCACATGACAAGAGAAGATTTCACACAAGCTGTAGACGAATTGCAGCAGGAGCTGGATGAAATGATGAGCAAACATGAACCAAAACAACCACACCCAAGCCCACATGATTATGTCCAGCAGAAACAATACAAGCAAGTAGCTGGGACACTGGTCATGCATGACATAGAAGATCCAGAAGACCAGTTTCAAGTTCTTCAAGCACAAAGACGAGGAGAAGAAAACAGATCAACAAGGATAACAAGAAGTGCAACAAGAAGAGAACAGGCCCCAAGATTTGAGTGCCCAATCCTCATCAAGCAAGGTTATGCTCAATACACACCTTGGGCAAGTCAAGATCTGGACACTTTGGTTTCCCGTCTTCCAGACATTCATGAAGGTGCTGGAAAATGGATCAGAACATTCGAAGAAGAAACAACTGGAAAGCTTCTGGCCCAAAGAATTCAGAGATCATGTGGTTCATGCGGTGGAACAATATAGAAAACAAGAGCTGAAGATAAAAACCCAAGAAAAAGAGTTGCAAAGAAAATTGACTCAGATGCAGGTTGAGGAACTGCTCAACAAGAAGAAGAAAATTCAAGCAGTCCAGAAGGAAGATCACTCAGCAGTGATGGCACCAGTCAGCACTGAAGTGTTTGTTAATCCACCTGCAACAATGAATGTGCCGGCACCAACAAATCAGATTGCAACAGAACAAACACCACCTGCTGGAACAGTCACTGCACCACAAGGAACAGCACCAGTTGTCATCTATCTCAAGCCAGAGCAGCCAAACAACAGAGGCTGGAACAGACAACAACAAGGGCATGGCAGAGGAAGATTGAATAATAATCAGCAAGAGTCTGTTGGGGATGCAATCAGCATGGACACAACAAAAGAGATTGCCCCATTAATCCTTGGCAGCAGAACCAACCAATGGCCTCAGGAGTCAACTATGGACAACAGCAAGTGCAACCACAAACCCAAGGTCCTGTCAACCCATGGCGTGGACCTGACCAAGGTTACTAGGGCTGCCCAGAGAATCTTACAGGGAGGAAACAGCTTCCAATAATATCATGTGATGCTGATCAAGAACCAATGCTGCAAGCCAATATCGAAGGAAAACCCATTTCTCTCATGCTCGACACAGGGGCAACGTACTCATGTTTGAATCCAAGATATGCTTCGCACCTCCCCATGTCTGGAAAATATATAAAGACAGTAGGATTCTCGGGAAAACAACTCAGCTACTTCCTATGACAGCCCCTGTGAGCATAAGCCTGAAAAACACTGAAATTAGAATACCAATATTAGTCTCAGAACACACACCTGTAAATTTGTTAGGTAGGGATGCCATATGTAAATTAAAAATACAGATATGGTGTACACCAGAGGGAATTTATATAGATGATAGGGCAATGAGACAAATGAATGTTTCAACATCACAACAAGCACAAGAACCATGTGCTAACATGTATTGGTTAGGAGATTTAAAAGAAGATGTAGAAAAAACAATTAGTAAATGGGGAAGATATATAAGGGAACAGCTATGTGAACCAAGCCTACCAAAAACTGAATTTCATTGTACTATGAAGTATGAAGAAAGCAAAAATCCAGAGTTTGAAAAGAAATGGCTAAAAGACACAAAAGGATTGAAAATCCCCAATGATATCACAAAGCATAATAATAGGACCCAAAGGTGTAGCTCTGCAGATAGACAGGGAAAGATTCATAGATGACTGGTTCGCAGTACCAAACTCAGTGCCTCATGTTACATTATATGTAAATAAAGACTGTCTCTCTAAAGATTTAGGACCCATGATGAAACGAGCAGAAAAAAGCAAGTGGGAAGTCACAGAAAATCCTCTAATTTTCCAAACAGCAGACAAAGAATATCTTAAGATTTTGTGTGCTACTCCAATGATAGGTGTCCCCAGAATGGTAATAAACACAAGAGTTGAGCCAAAAGTTAAAGAACATCAAACAAAGCAAACTGAATTGTTAAAAGACATGGAGAGACAAGTACCATTAGAATTATGGTCTCAACATGACACAGATGTGGGGTTAGTAAAATCAGCCAATCCAATTAAAGTAGTACTTAAACCAGGAGCTAAAGTACCCAGAAAATTGCAATACCCTTTGAAACCAGAAGCAATAGAGGGAATAAAAAAGACAATTGAAGGACTAATAAAAGCAGGAGTGCTTGTTGAAACTACTAGTTATTGTAACACCCCAATATTGCCAGTAACTAAAGCAGATAAATCAAAGTGGCGTCTGGTGCATGATCTGAGAGCAGTGAATGAGTTTGTGGAGGATTGGCCTGCTGAAGTTCCAAACCCGCATACTTTGCTAACCAATGTTCCATCTGTTGCTAATTACTATACTGTAATTGATCTCTGCTCAGCTTTATTCAGTGTTCCCTTAGCCGAGGAGAGCAGACATTTGTTTGCGTTCACCTACCAAGGTAAAAAAACTCACATACACGAGAATGCCTCAGGGCTTCAAACACTCACCACATGTGTACAACCAAATTTTAAAAGAAGACTTAGGAGATCTTAAGCTGGATAGCACACTGATACAATATGTAGAGGATTTGTTACTCTGTTCAACATCTTTGGAACAATGTCATCAAGACTCAATTAAAGCACTCAATAAATTAGCTGAGGGGGGACAAAAGGCCTCTAAAGCAAAATTGCAATATTGCTTACCACAAGTTGAATACTTAGGACGCACTATTTCACATGGGATGAAAGCTGTATCACCCAGTCAATTGGAAGGCATCAGTAAAGTTCCCCAACCTCAAACAGTGGGACAAATGTTGACTTTTTTGGGTATGACAGGGTTTAGTGCAGATTGGATTGAGGACTATGCAATCAAAACAGCTCCATTAAGAGCACTAATGAAGCAAGTGGGCTGTCAAAATCTTAGGGCACCACTAGTATGGAACACAGAAGCACTAATAGCATTTGAATCATTGAAAAAAAGAACTACAGACCGCTCCTGCCTAGACCATGCCCACATATGACAGACCATTTAATTTGTACATTGCAAACAGAAAAGATGACTATGCATCTGCAGTTTTGATGCAGGAAACTTGCAGCGGAAGGAAAAAACAACCAATTGCTTATTATAGCACAAAATTAGACAATGTAGCTGAAGGTTACCCACCATGTTACCAACAAGGGTTAGCAGCAGTATATTTTGCATATGAAAAGGCCTCCACAATAACTATGGGGTACCCAGTTGTACTCTACACTCACCATAAAGTAGTAGAACTGATAGAACAAGGGAAGTTTGTCTTGACTCCTTCTAGATGTATAGCTTACTCAACATCGCTGACCTTCCCAGACATTACAATTAAGAGATACACAACAGTAAATCCAGCAAGTTTCATACCATTACAAGATAAAGGCACACCACATGAGTGTGTAGCTGACTCTCTAGCCTTTACTAGATTGAGACCAGATCTAGAGTCAACACCAATTCCAGAAGCACATGTTGACTATTTTGTGGATGGTTCATGTTTTAAAGACCATTTAGGAAATCATGCTGGATTTGCAGTTGTGAAACGAGTTGATGATAAGTTCATCCCAGTGGTGGTGCAGCATTGTGAACAACCATGCTCAGCACAACTGGCGGAATTGAAAGCTCTAACTGAAGCATGTAGGCTGGCCAAAGACTTGAAAATAAATATCTACACAGATTCTGCATATGCACACGGCATATGCCATCTTTTTGGAGCACTTTGGAAGCAAAGAGGCTTTAAGAAAAGCGACGGTACGCCTGTCCAGCATAGTAATCAGATAACTGATTTAATATCAGCCATGATGCAACCCAAACAATTGGCCATCATCAAATGTCAATTACATAAAAAAGGCAATGATTTTGTAATTAAGGGCAATAATGCGGCAGATCAATATGCTAAGCAAGCTTCTGGCTGTACAACAGCAATAATGGCTCCTTCTGTTTTGATTCAACCTCAACCTCAGTTGGTTGATGTTGCACGAATGCAACAACAAGCTACTCTATATGAAGTCAGTGTGTGGCAGCACAGAGGTGCAACTCGAGATGTAAATGGAGTTTGGCTTTCTCATGAGGGACACATGATAGCTCCCATACCTTTGTTTACAATCCTCATCTCTGACGCGCATGCTTTTGATCATTGTGCGAGGGGAGAAGTGATTAGAAAGATAAAGTGGCAGGGATATTGGTCGCCTTATTTACAAGCTGTGGTGGATGGGTATCTGTCAGAGTGTGAAGTTTGTGCCCAGAATAACGTTAGAAAAGGAATTTCTGCTCCCATTGGCCACATACCAGTTCCAGAAGGTCCATTCAAACATTGTGACTGTGATTGAAGGAGAATTAAATGAAATTAAGCAGGCCCAACTAAAATGACATAGAGTCAAAAGAGCTTATGAAGCAGAATCAGAGGTATACTTAGATGTGATAGGCTAGCCAAGGGGAATACCAGAGAAATATAAAGCTAGAAATGAAATAAAGTCTGTATTTGAGTCTATATTTGTATGGATAACCCCAAATAAGAACTTAGAATGGATCAATTATATTTACTATAATCAACAGAGATTCATCAATTATACTGATAATGCCTTAGATGCCCTAGGACAACAATTGGGTCCCACAAGTAAAATTACATGGCAAAACAGGCAAGCACTGAATTGGCTTTTGGCTGAAAAAGGAGGAGTGTGTGTAATGTTTGGTTCTGACAGCCCCAGATGAATCATTCACCAAAGCTATGGAGAAACTTAAAAACCTGAGAGAAGAAGTGACCAAAAACACTGGAGCAGACATGCAAAATTGGGATTGGTTCAATTCATTTTTTGGGTCCTGGGGACAATGGTTAACTAGAGTGGGCATCATACTTGGCATTGCTGTTGTTGTGTTTCTTTTGATGTTTTGTTGTATTATGCCTTTCATCAGATCAATGCTGGCCAATGCTACAGCCAAACAGATGATTAACGTATCGATAAAGCCAGCTGGAGTTGATATTGGATTCACCAACATGTATACAGTGGGACCTGGACTCGATGAACTGGACGACTTTGAGTAACACCTTCCTGAAAAAACAAAAGAATAGTAGGGAAGGAGTGCCTTTTTGTTTTTCTATTTTGTTATTTTTGTATTTTCTTTTCTTATAATAGCATATGGGGATAGAGTTAGAGGTTGTTATTTTGTTTTGGCATATGCTTCTTCCTGAAGTCATTTTAATCCTTAAAATCATTGATTTGTGAAATCATTTATCATATGTTTTTGAAGTCATGCTGCTAAATATATCAAATGTAAAAAGTTATTATTTTTGGAAAAGAAAAGCGAATGTTAAAGGTTTTAACCGTGTCATAACCAGGTCATTGTCCGTGTTACGAGGCAATGCAACCAGACAAAGGGGACGATAAAGAAAGATTACTTATTCTCATCATTTAAATTCATTTATCAGTATATAATTAGTTTGTTCTTAAACACTGGAAAAATCAAACTATGAAAAGAAGAAAGGATCGACAAGCACCTCAGTGCTTGGCAACACGAGTAGATTCAACTGGAGGTTTAAAAACACACCATCTACTCCAACACCAGATAGCGCTGGAGGGCAAGGGAGCTTGCCTGAGGGCTCCTCTGGCAACGAAGGACAGCAGTACCAGATAGCGCTCCAAGCTACCGGCAATGCTTGGAGTTCCTCTGGCTACGAGGGACAGACCAGTGCATCATTTATTACATTATGTTGTTTTAATCAGTTAACTAATCATTCATATACACTACATAACCATGACAACCATGGGCAAGGGTTGGACATCTCATGAGCACATGCATTGACACATATTATTGATTTTTTGACCCCCAAGAATGTATAGATAGGGAAGTGGATTCTTTTACTCTTCTCTGGTCAATAGTGAGGAGAGATGTTTGGATCTGACTTCCTCTGGAGTGCAGCAGCATAAAAGAAACCATTTGGTAAAAAGTAATGGTGGACCTTTATTGGTTCATAGAAGGATAGAAGGATGGGTGAACTTATGGTGTTGCACTCTAGGCAAAGGGCTTAACGGTGAGGCTTGATGAAGCCTCAGAGGGGGATATGTTGTGTAATTTTATTGAAGTATTATGTGAAAATGAAAGTAATCAATATATATATTAATATGCTGAATTATGTTAACTCTGGATGTCATAGAACAAATAATAGTCTTTTCATTAGACAGTGAACCTTTCATTACAAAGTACACCTGTGAACTTGAAATAATGTAACAAAATGTATAATGTTTATTTCTTCCATTAGACAATGGACCTTCCAGTAGACAGCAGACGTAAACATGAAATAATCTAATATTATCAGGAACAGGTGGATGGATGTGACGCACACATCTCGTATGACCACATTACCGACCAATGGAAGGTGGCAAAACGAAAGCAAGTAGATAAATTTGACACATATCTAGTATGACCACACTACCAACCAATTAGGAAACAAGGCCAAAAGAGTTGGAAACAACTGTAGCAAATCAGGTATCTATAACCAATAAAAAAATAACAGGAACAAAGAAAAAACAGAAAATGACCAAATTTGAAGAGAACAAGGGGTATATAATATGAGTTGACAAACAAAGACTTTGGAATGATTTGGAATGATGTGACTGTCTTCCCGGCTTTATTTCTTTGTTAAATAAAGTCTTATTTTGACATCTGGAACTCTGCTACTCCACTTCATTGGCCGCACCCAAGAAAAATCTTATAAACTATTGCATGTACTGGTTTACATTCAAGACCTTTGGAAGCAATATATCAGGTTAGAAATCATATGTGATTTGCTTTATCTCTTCATATGATCCCAAGCATTCAATAGATAAGATGTGTGCATAAAATGTAATAACCTACTGATTTTCCACAGCATTGTCACCTACGTGCCAAAGGCCCTTAAAAGACTGGAAAGTCGGGAGAACGAAGGAATTCGAAAGGAAAACTGGATAGGCTTGGATGAAAACAAACTGCACTTATATAAGGATATATATATATATATATATATAATATCTTATATACAAACCACACACACACTGCTGCAAAATACATAGGTGTTAAACACAATCCCATGAGGGTCTGTGGTGTGTATGAACAACGTACCATTTACAGTATTAGGGTAGGCCTTTCAATTCCGAATATTTCAAGCTGATTTAGTACTGCATGAAAAGAAGACCTTCCAAATATAAATATAGCCATTTCAATATCTGCAGAATGATGGGGCATTACATTCCTCTACACCTATATCTATATATATATCTATTAGATCTCAAGCAATTATATTTTGACTAGACTGGGATAGGACAACCAACCAAATTTGCCAGGGTCACCCACGCATGCCATTATAATAAAACACAGAACACAACAAAAACAGGTAAAAGTAGCATTTACACTCACTACAGAATTGCGTCTAATCTTTTAACATTTTTGAGCCCTGTAACAATTTAGTTCCGTCAATTCCTTGGAAGCAGCCAAGCGCTAAAGTAACTAAACTGAACTTGAACCCAAAATAGCTCCACTGGAAACAAAATGGCCGTGGCGCTGTCATTTCTTTTGTTGTGCTGGGGTTTGCCTACACTAGGTTATTCTCAAAATGGCGTCATATTTCAAAGAACATTCTTTTGATAACGGACAAAAATGAACAAGCGAACAGTTAAGAACCTCGAGTGTGTGATCTGTTTGTGACGCGTAATCGCTCTGTATGCAGTGTACGCGTTAACTCATCACGGCGAGACTGTTCCAGGACGTTTAAAAGCGCTCAAACACACAAGGACAAAACATTTCTCTCAAACGCATTCCACATTCTGTCACTTTTTTGTTTACAATCCCGTCGTTTCCTCTGTCGAATAAATACATTACAATTATTCATATCAATTTAGTAAAGCAATAAATGTCTTCAGGTCCTTAGAAGTTTGCCACACCGTCTTGTGTTTGGAGCAAGAAAAAAGAACATTGTTGTCCAAGTATCCCGGGGATTCATTTATTGTATAAGATACAACATTGTTTAGGACTAAATTGCGTTTTTGTACATCCAACGTGCAACCAATCCCAAATACAATCCCAAAAGAACGGTCAAAGAATTATATTTTATTAGTTCTATTCCATAAATATTAAGGATTTAGGCAGATCCCGAAAGTCCATGCAATTCCAGTAAAAACTCAAGACTGAATCTGAAGATTATGTGGCTTGCTCAAGATCCAGCCTGAGAAACTGCTCCACCTCAGTACAAGTTCCAGAATTTTCTACCACTCGGGAGGGTTTGTGATCGCTCTTTGTCAAAACTCTATGTGGGCGTGAAAAGCGCACGCGCGATTCATCCATTGCGGTCCCTGTTTTGCCGCATTGTGGCGCATGCGAGAACCAAACCATACGCCTCGTGCATAGTTGGAAAACAGACAAATGTTTGTTTTAATAAGGAAATGTTACATGATTGGGCATTACCTTGGGTGTTTCTTCAAGACAGCATTTGATTGCCACAATAAACTAGTGATTAATCATCGCCTTCATTTACATTTTGGACAGTTTATCCTAATTGTTAACAGGCTGTACTGTCGTTAATCATTAAGCTTACGCGACGCTTGTCTTTTCAATTAACTAATCATGTTAAAGACATCGTTCTTGTTGTTGTAGTTAAGACTGGGAGATATCCGACTAGGCTACTAATCTCCCACAAATACAGACGGAACTATTAGCTAGAGAGTTGACTAAATTATACCTGCGCTAAATGAACTAGTTCCCCGGAGTACAGAGGATCTCGTTATGTCTTTTGTTTTGACTTGTGAGTCGTTTATAAAACAGACTGTTCCCACCTGGATTTTGGGAAACAAATGGATGTGCAAACGTATACCTATGGAGCTTATAATATGACAAAAATAATTGAATTTGTATTGTGTACATTTGAATTACTGACAAGTGGCATTTATCAAAACTGAATATTATGTGGCATTTAACACAGTTCTGAATTAGTCTTTGTTTACTTGAATATTGAACACTTGAAATTTAACACGACTGAATTTTTTTATAGCAGTTTTATAGACATGTATTTTCAAACAACATATTTTTTTTGTTCTGAATTCTGGATGGCAGAATCTAGTTTTTAAAAACTACAACTTCAAGTTTTTTTTTTCAAGAGGAAATTTCGGACCATCAAATTCAATATTGCAGAAAAAATTCAGATGTAGGTAAGAGGTAATCCACGGGAAAGAGTAGATGATCTCCCCCCCCCCGGCAAAAAAGTCATGTTATGTAATTTGTCATTTTTTGGCCAATAGTAGTTTCTGGTGTTCAGATCAGGTTGATCTGACTGATCATGAATCGCCCAGAAGGTTCCTAAATCATTCTTAAAACATTTATGGTTTTAACAGCCTACTTATATGTTCGGTTCTGTTAGCAGCATGTGATATTTGTCTAGCCAGTGGGTTCTCAAACTTTTTTACTCTAAGCCCACCCTCCTCTCCAAGTAAATAGCATACCTTGCAAAAATGTCACTGTCAGATTTCTTTACAATCTTAAAAGTACGTTAAACCTAATTATACAGTAACTGAAACAAAATACGCACAGTCACATGCCATACCAAACAAGACCCAACAGGGAGACGCCAAGGAATGCCTTACAGGATCCATGCAGATAATTCGAATTTTGCTTCATCACCAAAAGTACAAATGAAAACATGAAACTATTCTCACAAAACCCACTGTGTCAGGACCCAGACATGAGCAGGAGAGTTGTTGCGACAAAAGGACGGCCAGAACCTTATGTTAATCAATAAGACTACACTGAATGTGAAAGTCCAAAAGTAAACGGATTCCCCGTTCTATTTCTGATGTAGTCCAAGCTCTTTGCAACAGCCGCTTTGTCATTTCAAGTAGTCGCATCCCTATAGACATGGTGTTGCGTTGTGCCGCATCCAGTGTAGAAAATATCACTGATTATAATTAATGGGCTCTACCTCTTTTTTGCTTTCGCTCATGTCCTGTGTAGACACGGTGGCATGCTAATCACTTCCACACCAAATAAACTTTAAAACAACACAAGAGATTCATGATCAGTTAGATCAGAGGTGCCCAAACTCGGTCCTGGAGGGCCGATGTTCTGCAGAGTTTAGCTACAACCTGCCTCAACACACCTGCCTGGAGGATTCTAGTATGCCTAGTAAGAGCTTAGATAAGTGTGTTCAGGCAGTTTATGGGTTGGATCTAACTCTGCAGGACACCGGCCCTCCAGGACCGAGTTTGGGCACCCCGGCAGTTAGAAAAACTGATTGACCGGACGAAGAAAAACGATAATTGGCCAAAACCTGCTTTCATTTGACTGTTGGAGATCATCCTACGCTTTCCCGGTGGATTACCTCTTTCTTGACTGTCTGTACGATCTGAATTTAGGCATATGAATTTGATGTTCGAATTTCTCTTCATCTTGGAAATCTTTAAGTTGTATTTTAAAAAAAAATGGTATTTGCAGTCAAAAAAAAAAAATCGCTGTTTGAAAATACATGTATATAAAACATGTATATAAAACTGCAATAAAAAAATTAAGTTGTGTTCAATTTCAAGTGTTAGATATTCAAGTAAAAATAAAAAAAAATAAAAAAAAGCTCCATAGGGTATACAAAGCAGCAGCACTGAAGCTAATAACACCGTCCTGCCACTGACTCATGAAGAACGAGGTTTGCGTAAACCACAGTTCACAATTTAACACCAAGTTTTTTTTTTTTTTTCCTGTTTTTATTCTCCCCCCCCCCCCCCCCCCCCCCGATTATGATAACTTGCATTTTAAAGTCCTGTTCTACAAACAGCATGCCAAATGCCATATTAAAGCAAGGCAACCTAGTCTGACTTTTACCTTGCAATCTAAGCCGGGGCATGAATCCAACGTATATGCACATTTTAACACTTAAAGGTGATTTACAGTAAACTATGCCATGTCCGATTATTTGGTCCATGTGGTATTCCGAGTGCTCATTGCATATGCGCGATCTCGTCATGAACCGGAGCGCGCTCCTCGACAGCGAGGTTGAGGCTCTCGTAGTCAACACAGCTTTCAAGTGCAAGCGGGTCCAGTCGTAGTGTCGAGTCAGAGGAACTGCTCGCCCACCGTAACACACATTCAGCCGGATTTAACTCAGTAAGATCTTCTGTATGATCGGGGGACACCAAAACGCAGTATGGTCCGGGAAACCAGACATTTATGGGTGGGGAATTTACCAGAAAATGTTCGAGAGGAAAAAATTATCGAGCACTTCAAACGGTAAGTGACGATTTGCTTGAGAGCGAGACAACATCCAGCAATGTGCTTCCTTCAAGTGTTTTGGGGGGAAACAATAGCAGCACACCGGTGTGGAGTTAAACACCTTAAACGTGTGCCACAACTTTCGCAGCAACGCTGCTATGGAGTTGGCTTGTTTTGGCTCACTTAACGCACGTTACGCTGGCTAGTGATTAGCTTTCGAGAGTCGCAGTCGTCGCTAGGTTGCTAATTAGCACGGAGGGGCTCATACAAGCGCGTTACTTGTAACCGTTGGTTGTATTACTGCTGGCTTCAACTTGCGTTAATTTGCAACCCAGATGTCAGTAGCACTATTGAAAGGTAACGTTTGTTGCTTGGTGGTTGAAAAAATACTGCGAGCGAGCTGAATTGGCTAAATGCTGTCTGTAACGTTACTTCTAAAAGCATTAAAGGGTGTTGTTTTGAGCTCGGCTCAGATGTCATGAATGTCAGGCGAGCGCTGACCGTCAGTGGCTGCATCTAGGAGAAGTCAAACAATAGCAGTGTGGGGATACTTTCAAGATGAGTTTGGGTTTGAAAATGTTCAGGACCAACCTGCAAATTATCATTTCTGTCAGTCTATGAACATGTGGCGACAGTTCCTATTACCGCACCAATAGGACGTTTACGTTAAGTTGTCAGCCAGAAGTTTGTGTATGGCTGTGAGGTGAATATACTCACATACATGGGCTGTTTTGTTTAGTTTAGCAGCAAGGCATGATATTCCGTGTTAAAAAGCATCTAGCGGTCAAAACCTCCCACATACCCGAGGGGTTTAATGTCCATTTCTCACCTGTATGGATTCAGGTAATGCGAGGTAGTATATCGTTGTTACAAGTTACATCCTGGCGTTGAGTGGAAGGCGTAACTAAAGCAGAATAACACGGTTTGTTGGAACTAAATGGTGCGAATCGTTTTTTATCTGAAACAGCGTGGCGAGATCGTTCCCTCAGTAGTGACATCGCAATATCGTGTGTTACACCAATACATCTGACTTTAAAGTCGGTTGCTTGATTGTTTATATCTTCCCAAAACATGAATTATTATCGCATACATCTCTATAAAAGGTTGGATAACTAAATATACCCAGCTTTATCTGCATACATACAGTATAGTCACGTAAAGCGAAACTAACGATACATCGCAAGTATCGTCGCAAAATGTTAACGTTTACCATATTATCGCCCAGCGTTATGCGACGAAGGTATTATAAACATTAACGTCGTGTTTTTCTGTAAATCCCCTTAAAACAATGTAAGTTAGTGTAAAAAGCGCTTTACATATAGAATTGACTTGACTAAAGGCTGTATAACAACTTTATTGACCACATTCATTACCTACACGTATAAATATAGTCTGTCAAGTCACATATTTGTACAAAAATACAATCAAAACACACAGACGTACGTTAGTCTTTGAAAAATGTAGGTGTGATCGAACTCCTCATAATGTTGTTTTTGTTTGGTTGTATAGCCTGTATTGTGCTGGAGATGTTTAGGCTGAACATCATAACAATACATAGCAAGATATTACTTTGCGAGTCGAGCACACAAGGAGGTAACGTTAGGCACTAGTACGAGAGAACCTACATATAAGATTTGTGTAAATAATTTATTCATTTTTAGACCAACCGCTTTGTTGTCTCAACGGCAGGCTTTTGTTCACATGCTTGTCTATTTAGATTTGAATTGTGGTAATAACGGTCGCCCCTTGAATGGGAACTAAATTAAAACACGCTCATGCTCAATTGTGACGGAATATTAAAGGAGAAATAGTTTTCTGTTGTATACAGAAAAATAAATACAGATATATACATTTATATAAATAAATGGAACACATTTATGTAGCCCGAAGTGATTTGTGTACAGTGTCTGTCAAAGCTCAGGTCAGTGCGGCAGAGGTACTTATTGAAGATGGGGGACGCGAGAATGAATAAGCAGTGTGAATAGGTTTGTAAAATGGCGACGGAGATTGTGTAGTGAGTGTGAGAACTGGTGTATCAGACAGCTGCTCACCTAGAGCACCCATTTGAATGCCTATTGCTTATTACACACTTTCATATTTTGCTTACCAAGTGTTGTTTTAACCTCCATGTACACCTGGCATCTGTATGTTTTGTTCATTTGTTTGATGATTGACAGCAAATTAATGTAACTTTATAGTATATTTACATGAGGCTCATACGAGCACCATATTTCAAGAATTGTACAGTAAAAATGTCCAGAAGAGGTAAATAGAGCAGATCAAAACATCACAAGGACGTTTCAAGCCTGAATGATTTGACGGAAATATGACATTTGACTGAATTCTGGCATTCACATATACATATTGTGCAGCAAGATGCTATTTTGCAATTCTGTGGTGCACCAGAAACAGGCCATCAAAATCTGATATTTGTTTGCCTGTCATAATTATTGGATGTATTCAAATGAAAGGAGATATTACTGGCATGTGGTTGATGCTACTCATACAGTGGTACATTTTTGTGTGATGATGCATAAGGCAGGCTGTTTTTATTTGAATAGTCTTATTTACATATTGCACAAATGACTGGCATGCAGGTTTGTTTTCAGCTTTTTCACCATCTAATCTGCCCTTTGCGGATTGGCAGTATGTATGATGGTTATTCATATCAGTATAATTGATTGCAAGTATCATGCAATGCATTTGTGCTGGCTACAATTAAATACCTTTTCTGCTTTTTTAGGTATGGACGTGTGGAGAGTGTCAAGGTGCTCCCAAAACGTGGATCAGTGAAGGACAGTGGGGCCATAGCGGACAGGCAGCTGTGATCGCCTGGATTTCTGTGGACATCAGCAAAGCATGCCCTCTTTGCACAGTTATTCGACATCAAAACCCGATGGGCACGAACGGAGTCTACTGACGCGATTATCCACTGAGTCCAGAATCTTCTGCCAAGCGAGCGCGAGGCCAATAGTCCGTAGAGGCTACTAGTTCCGTAGTCCTCCCCCCGTTACGCCTACGTCCGTGTTGGTTCGGCGATTTTGGTTGGACAGCGTCGTTCATCAAGTCCCGTTGGGGTCTGACCGGGGGGCCCTGTGTATGGGCCCCCTGTGTCACTCCACAGCAGAGAGGGACGCTTTGAACGCAGACTAGACGGGTAAGTGGACATAGTTTTTCTGAAGGCAGGGGGACCATTCGTTTCTTGTAACTCATCTCTCCCTCCCAGTTATTTCCGTCATTAATTGGGCTAATTTATTGTTTTGGGGCGGGTGACATGAGGGAAATTAAGAGAACACACTGGAGGGTATTAATTTGGGTATCGCGCTTTGATGGTTGAGGTCTGTCATCGCTCGCCGTGTAAAGCAAACCAGTTTTGAAGTTTGTCAAAGCATGGAGAACATGCACCGAAATTCATTATCATTATGTAGAGATTAGCGTGCCTCTTCATGGGGATTCTCTCAGAGTTGGATATCACTGCGAAGAGAATCCAGGGCATGTTTCGGATATCAAAATATTCCGGGATTTCTGGAAGCTAGAGCGAATCCGTGACCGCGGCCTTACCTGGAATTGCCCTATTCTGGAGTACTGTACCGCCCAAGGTGGATTAATGGGTTACATCATGTGTTTTTGCTCTGTTATTGTAACACGATTACGGTGTTGATCAATTAAGACCCATTTATTGGTAATTGGATTATTGAAATGGGTGGTTTAGGATCAGTTCCCTTCCATGATCTGGAGTGCTCTGGATGGTATTCTCTGGATTCTTAATCACACTGGATTAATACTACCCAATGACAAGGATATTCTATCACTACGGTTTCTTTTCTCTTTTTTTCGGGATTATTTGTGGTGTTAGGGTTTGCCTTTTAATTACATGGGAGACTTCTGCCATTGATCAACATGGTAGAATGTGACAGAAACGCAGTGAGCAAATCTTTTTATTTATCCTTATTTCTAGACCATTTAAGTTCATTTTTTCTTTTTTTCCTAAATGCCAAAGAAAAAAAAATATTTTAAGTAGCATTTGGTCTAATATACTGAAGAAAGAACTGATTTTTGGATCCACACAGTAAAGCATGGAGGTATTGCTATTGTGGGGCTAAAGACATCTCAGTTTGGATGTGAAATATGCCACTGGATTACAAAACCCCATAACGGATCTGGGACTACAGCAGACTATGGATACACTACAATTAATAAGAAAGTCGGTTTCTCCTAATGGACTATTCCATTGCCAATGGATTATCTCTTTTTCCAAGCGTCAATGAAGATTCCACTGGGATTTGTTAAACATTGATCGAATGCCCATGTTTTCAGGTTAACTTGGATTATTACCATTCACAGTGATTAGAACATTGGTACCTTGTTCTATTGGGATATCAGAGAAATGAACCTTTTCAGCTGTAAGGAGGTGGTGAGATAAGATTCCAAATAACTGAATCTGTTTTTTTAATGCACTGAAGAGGGATTTAAAAGGACAGAGGCATCATGCAGAAAATAAATTTTTTCAAAATCTACAGAGACATTTCGCTTCAAAGGACTAATGAAAATAAAGAACACAAGTAATGCTGTATGAAGAACAACATTATGGATTTATATTTTTGGACTTCTTTCTCCAGCCTGTTTTTGATCTGATGGGGATTTTTTTTTTGCGCTGAACTGAGTTGGACATTCTGCCTCCTGACCTTTACCTCCATACGCTTTTCCCATATTGATATTGACTTATTTTTTAAGATGCATGGATTCTTTTTGGTCGAACTATTATGTTGGATCCTGAAAGATAAGGATTACTTCGTTGTTTTTTTCTTAACATTTTTACATTCTACATTTTTAACTCCCTTTTTTGCTCACAAAGTTCTGTCTCCCTAAATTGTATTTGGAATTGTAGGTCGGGTTACCGCTGTCTTAAAAGGTTGGTATGTTCTGCCCTGTGTATTTTAGCTGTTCTCTAACCCCTAGTATGATCCCCTGTCTTTTTTCCATCTCCCACTAACAGATGTAGCTGTTAAACAGGCTGTTTTTAGTAGCTTGTTGGCATTTGCAGATTTTTACCTCACTTTGCTGTCCCTTTCCTGATTCTCAATCTTTGTTACACTCCCTGGCTTTTTGCCTCTCTGTTTTATCTACGTGAATAATTTGAATATTGTTTGAGGCTTATGAAGACAAAAAGGTTCAAATGACTTTAAAGAATACAGCAAAGCTAGCCAAACGCATAACAGCTCTATGAAAATGGAGGAGATGGCAAATGAGCTGTGGAGTGTTGTGATGCAATGTGTCACCACTGTTTGTCAGTCAGTTCTTGTGCAAATTACAGGAGTGGACTATATGTACTGGAAAGGTTGATCACAGTCAAGTTACACAGCTGGCTTCACTAAACAAAAGCATCTTTTTCTAATGGAAACCAAACTTATTTAAATTACATAGGTCAGATTTGTTGCAACATGCTCACTATCATTCACTGTCAAGACTAACAAATACTTATTCTGGAGAAACTGCATCTCAAGCTTTTAAAGGGGTCCTATTATGCTCTTTTACAAAGTCTTGATTTTGTTTTGGGGGTGTACTAGAACAGCTCTTCATGCATTGTGGTCGAAAAAAAACGCATTATTTTTCCACATAATTTACAGTATTACAATACCTGTTCCCCAAACGGCACAAACGACTCGATTAGTTCTTGCTTTGATGAAGGTCCGCCTTCTGAAAAACAAAATGTGTTGTGATTGGTTAGCTGTCCCACAGTGCGTTGTGATTGGCGAACAGCTTAGACGGTGTTTCAGTACTGCCACGCCCCCTTGCTCCGTCTTTCAACAAAAGCTTTTGGGAATCCGGCACTTCTCACTCGTGATGTGGAAGCTGTCCTCAGTAAAATGCGCAGCACACAATAGCAAATTGGGGTTATAATGCTCAGGAACAGAGTTAAAAAGTAAATTGCAACCACTGTTTCCTGACATCATCCGCTTTCGGAAGCCCAAACAAAGACATTTGCTCACGGATGTGAAAAAAACAGCGTTTCAGGCGGTTGTGCAACGGACGAGAAGCGCAGCGTCGCGCCACGTCTTTAAAATTCAAATACATTATTTTCTATGAGTGTAGGCACACCGGCGGCGCCGTTCGGCATCTGTCCGCGGCGCCCAGCTAACGTTACGTCGTGTTATACTTGTAAGAATTGTTCTAGACCAGCGGTTCTCAATCCCAGTCCTCGCGTACCCCCGCTCTGCATGTTTTGCACGTCTCTCTTTGTTAACACACCTGATTCAGATCATCTCGTTAGAAGTGAGCTCCGTGCATGAACTGTGTTCCGATCTATATGGTCCCTACACAGTGTCCATTGCTCCCTACTCCCTGAGCAGGGGAAATCTGTTGAAGTTTACTTCACTTTGGAATATTCATTTACAGATTTGCGCTCCGCCGCTACCTGCAGCGTCTTCACACACAAACGAAAATTACTAGAGAAGCGTGAAGTAAGACATAATATACCTCTGTAAATAAATACAATTTAAATTCACGTCTCGCACACTTAAATGCCCTTTGTATGGAACATATAAGCTCCCTTCAAACTGGAATCATGGCGGAATATCTGGTAATGTCCACTTCGCAGGGCACTTACAGTCAAATATAACAAACGTATGAAGCAAAAAGAGAAACATACAAAATGTGCAGAGAAGGGGGTACGCGAGGACTGGAATTGAGAAACGCTGTTCTAGACATGCCAAAAATTTGAGGCTACAGCACAGCAGCTCTTCTTCTTTGTCGTCTTGTCTGATGCACTCACTCAACCAAGCGTTCTAACCACAACCTCGCCCCTCCCCACCCCCCAACCATTCGAATTTCTGTAGGCGGGAATTCTTTGTAATGAAACTCTAATGAGCCGCTTTGTGATATCACAAAGCCCGTAAACCAAACGCTGTAGTCCAAACGAGCCGTTTGCTGTTGTTCTTGAAAAAATCTCCCTTTGGAGTGGACTTTGAGATTTGTAACTTTCTAGATCTTTTTTATGCCCAAACATACACACTACACACTGACTAAAATTAAAAAAGTGAAAAAGCATAATAGGACCCCTTTAATGGAATTTGTCAGGTGTTGTTTCAACCTTTTAGTGATTAGAAATGACAGAATTGACTTGTGTTATAAATAGCTAATATATTAATGTGTAAATTTGCTATGCTGCTTGGCAACCATGCAGTTATTAATGGTCAGTGGTCTGTATAACTTTGCGAAATATTAGTTTATTTTGATGATTATCATTATTAGTAATAAATGTAACTGTTGGTAGCTCTATTGCAAGATTAAACAGACTTTAGGTACACTGCTTGTCGTGCCTAAGAACAATTCTTAACCGTGGTAATATTATTTTAATAGACTACCTCTCATAGGTTAGGCTATGGGTTATTAATATTTTCTGTAGCACACTTAAGACCATTCAAGTTTGAAAAAGTAAATGAAATAATTTTTATTTGCAATCTGATAATTTGTATAATAATTTGTATAAGGAAAAACTGACAGGTAGATTGACTGATTTAAAATTAGCAGAACTCATCAGTATAAATATATAATTTTTTAAAATATTTAAATATTACTGCTTTTTCCCTCAGTGATTTAAAAATATATGTAGGGTTTTGACTCATAAAAGGGTTGTGGAATGATTGCAGTTATGTTTTAATAGTTTGAAAAGGGCTACTGAAACTGAAAGTCTTCAAGTGTTTCTAAATGGCTATTAAAGTGAAGCTAGGGTAGAGCTTAGCGTATCATGGTGTCCCTTTTACACATTCCTTTTCGTTAGGGTTTATTTTGTTCCTCTTTTTAAAAAACAAACATGGTTTAGAATCACTCTCCACATGAATCATTATTCTACAGCCTGACCAGAACAAATGATGTTGGAGTGTATTATTGTAAAAGACCTTTATTCCAAAATAATGAGTTTTTATAACCAAATTTTATAAATTTGATTTTATTATTTGAGAATTACTTAATTGTATTCATGAAACCTCATCCCGTTTTGTTAATTAAATCACAAAATGAGGCAGTAATACGCGGTTATGTCATTCTGTCTTAGAAGGGAAGTAGGTTGTCTGGAATTTCTAATTAAAAGAGATATTTGCTTTATTATATTCATGGTAATACAGAAGAAAATAACTATCTAATTGGTCATCTCTAAGTGTAATGTAATTGCAATTTCTCACTAAGAAAGACAACAACAACAACAAATCAAACAGTAGTTTTATGCATTAAAAAATAGTTGATTTTAGTTATCTAAAAAATTGTAAATTGCCATTGTAAAGTAAATGAGTCTCCTGATTTTTTTTGTCTGTAGCCTGTGTAACTTGGAATGTGACTGACCATGGCATGCATGACTTTTGTCATGCATAATTTTTTCCCCCTTTGTTTTCAGTATGGATTCAGTTTGATTTCACAAATGCAAAAAGAGTCAATTGCAAAAGCAAAATCCCAAATGAATAAACAAACAAAAAAAGTCCAAGTTGTCCTGACCTGGTATCAGTATTTGTATTGAATGCTACAATAAAAGACAGTCCAAGACAGCATCTTTCCAATATGCACTTGCAGTCTTATGTTTTGATTAAATCAATCTTCAACGCATGTCATTTGACTTGTATGCCTGTCAGGGATGAAAATAACATTAATTTAATTCTTTCCATTTTTCTTTGCCATCCTCCATCCCTTTCCTTGTCATGTAGGGCTGCGGAGGGTCGAGAGCGTTCTTACGATCACAGTGCCTATGGACACCATGAGCGTAGCAGCAGCAACAGCAGTAGTTTCGATCGCCAACGTCACTACGAAACCGATTATTACAGAGACTCTAGGGACCGGGCCCTCAGTGGAGCTAGCGGGAGTGCCAGTTCTGCCAGTGGCAGCATTGGAGGTGGCTCATCAACACTGGCAAGGCCAGTGAGAGAACGTTGTTGCAGGCGAGATGTTGCAGGGGAAAAGCCACCAGCGGGTGACGCGCGTGCGAAACACAGCTCGCGAGAAACAGCGCATGCTAGGACGTAGCGGGAAGTGGGCCAGCGCGAAACCGCTGGCATCAGGATATGGGCATTGTCTACTATGGCTCACGAAGCCGGAGCCCTACTCGCTTTGAGACTACAGAGACTCGCTATGAGTCCCGTGCCTGTGAAGCTTTCACACTCGCCAGTTTGTGTGACGATGCCATCGGGATGATTTATACAGAGGAGAAGAGGCTAGAACGAGGAGGAGTTTGAGAGGAGTCCATACACCACTTAGCACCTAGTCGCAGTCAAGTTCACCACACTCCGCTTCGCAAGCCCCCAGACCACACAATCCATCACCACAGCCGGCTAGCCCGAGTCCAGCAATGTGAGAGCTGGCCACACCCAGCCCAGTGGGGTGTGCTCCATCAGGATCCCGCAGTCGTTCCTCCAGACTTGACTCTGTCAAGCAGCACAGCGCACCCGCAGCCCGGCAGTGGCAAGGTAACGTGAAATTAAAGACATCTTGGGGCCCATCTCTTGTAGCCCCACAGGAGAGCGCAAACTTGCGCCCGTTCCAGGCCACTTTATCTTCAAGAATGGTTAGCTCTAAAACTAGTGGCTGGACAATAATTCAATATCAATTTGTATCGCGATATAATTTTTTTCAATAAAGGTGATATGATTTTTAAACACATTTCAGATATTTCGATATACATTACCAGTTTTATCACTCTAAAAGCGCCTCCTGCTGGCAGAGAATGAGTTTTCATTTTAAATAAGCCCCCCGTAAATGGCGCATCATGCACGTGAAGTTATCTGACGGAGAGACGCAAAGCAGTTTAAGCAGAGTCCTGCACGGGTCCTGTTAGATAAACCTGCATCCGCAGTAGCTACACAACAGAACACCCAACCCGTTATCCGACAGCAGCCAGCACCAATTAAATTCTGTACCCGACCCGCGACCTGAACCGCACCTGCATTAAATAGGCTACTGCATCAGTAAGGCAAAATTATTCATTTTCTCATGTGACACAAGCAATCAAAACAAAATAGGCATTTTAAGTTGGTGCCTTGAAGAGAAATAGACAAGCAGCGCAACAGATGAATGATAAGAACGCGCATCCTTCCTGTATACATTACAAACTTTTGCCTACATATTGTGAACAATCTGCCAGGCTGTTTTGATCAAATGTGCATAAACTACATACTTAAATCTTCTTAAATGAAAAGAACATATTTAGATATGGCTTTACTGTTAAGTGCCATTGTCTCCCTTAAACTCTGCAGTGTAAAGGCTATGCGGCCGTTAGTCCTTTACAGAAGAATTAAAAATAAATCTTAAAAATAAAATGATATAGGCTACAGAAAGCGAGAAACGAGTGCTCCCAAGCTGTCATTCCCTTCAGCTGCAGCGCGAATGGCTAGAATGCGTAACGCTGCAAATCCAGTGTTGAGGCTCCGCTATTATTATTGAGTTTCATTAGTCCCACTTATTTATGCACGTATGTTCGCGGGAAAAGGCGGGAATATCAGTGAGCAAGACACGACAGTGATTTAAGATTAAATAAGATGCAAAGAAATAGGCTATAATATAACGAAATTCGCTACATTTATTTTACAAATTAAATATCACAACACAATTATCATTCAGTCATAGTGCGCTTTTAAATAAGGTAACGCCCGCAACTGTGTTAGATTTAAAAGGCCAATGCATCCTCTCCTTCTTTTGTGCGTGTCGCTATTTAGATTATACTTTTACCCATCCAATCAATCCAACCCATGCTTTTCCTTTTTAATTTATGGTGGTGACCGGTGTGGCTAGAACGTTGTGCCATCAATAAGCGTTAAATTAGCCCATAAGTCTTTCTTTGGCCTCCCTTGCCGCTCTGGATTAAGGAGATCTGTTTAAATCTAATAAACGTTAATTCACTAAAACTAAAACTTGAAAAAACTCATATAATAAGACTAAATAGGGAAATAGTGTTCACAAAATAAAAACTAAACTGAAACTAACAAAATTATTAATGAAACTATTAAAAACTAAACTTTATTGCAAATTTGAAAATGATATTAAAATAAAAACCAATTTAAAAATTCAAAACTATAATAAACTTGCCCGCTCTCATGCAACATTTCCAGGTTCTTCTGCTTGTGTTGCCTATATTATATATATATATTTTTTAAAGTAATTCTCTTTATGCTCACCAAGGCTGCTAATTTATTTAATCCAAGCAATACAGCACTGAACAGTGAAAAATGTTAGAAAATATTTTTACGATAAAATTGCCTTTATATTTTATATTAGATTTTAAAATGATAATTATACTTCTGGGTTCGTAGTGCACATCAACCTCATGCGCGTAAAATTTTCAGCATCATTACTCCAGTCTTCAGGGTCACATGATCTTCAGAAATCTTATATATGCCTGCATCTAAATGATTATCAATATTTAAAACCGTTGAGTATTTTTTTTTTTCAGGATTCTTTGATGTATAGAAAGATCCAAAGATCAGCATTTTATCTGAAATAAAAAGCTTTTGTAAAATTATACACTATTCCATTCAGTATAATTTTAATAATTTTTGGGTCCCGAAAGAAATTATAGGAATTAATACTTTTATTTAGCAAGGATGGTTAAAATTGATCAAAGTGATGATAAAGACATTCATAATGCAACAAAAGATTTCAATTTCAGATAAATAGTGTTCATATTGATATCCGAATTATATCATATCGACCGAAATTAAGAAATATATCGTGATACAAATTTTTGGCCTATCGCTCCAGCCCCTAGCTCCAACCCTATTCAAACACACCTGAACCAGCTAATCATTGCCTTCAAGACTACTGGAAGGCTACAGGCAGGTGAGTCATATCAGGGTTGGATCAAATCTCTGCAGGAAAGTGGCCTGGAAGGGCCAGGTTTGCCCGTCACGCCCCCCCCTTATGACACCTTTAGCAGGCATCGATTGACCAGTAAAGTAGAAGTTAGAGTTAGATTTAAAATGAAATTTATATATAGTTTAAAGGGGTAGTTCACCCAAAAAATGAAAATTCAAGTTGTTCCAGACTTGTGATTTTTTTTTTTTTCTTCTGAGCACAAAAGATATTTAAAAAAAGTTTTGGTAACCAAAAAGTTTCTAGTCCCCATTGGCATTTTTTTTTACCATACGTTGAAAGTCATAGGGGACCTGTAGCCCATATTCTTCAAAATTTCTTCTTTTATGTTTTACAAAAATAATTGAAACAAACTGGATATAATGTAGTTACATATTCTATAAAATTATAAACACACTTTTGCTAGAAAATTATGGGATATGATGCACATTAAAACAGGTTTCAAGAATACCACAAGTCACTTTTGCAATTTCATCAAAACCTCATCTGTTAGCCAGCTAGATAGCATTATCTTTCTGAAAAATCAGCAGAATTTGCAACAGCAATGTAGATTTCATCACAGAAAATCAAACTTTTAAGTTTCAAGGCTTCAGATCTACGAATGTAAAATTTTTAGTGGCAAAGCAGCACTGACTGGAAAAGGCCAAATTACTGTCCTGTCAACTGGCCCAAAACTCCCTCACACTGGTCATCATTAGGGCCTTTCGCACCGGGGGAACCTTTTCATAGTACCAGAACTAATTGTGGAACTGCCCACTTTTTGGTGTTTTTGCACCGCCGGAACTGGGAGCGATTTTAGTACCGGACTGCCTTCTTTCGAGGACACGCTTTAGGAAGGAACCACATTAGCTCCTACTCCGGAGCAGGGTCTAACCAGCACAACTGGTACTAATCGTGACGAAAGTAGACATTGATTGGCCAAACGCGTATGAAAACGCCCTCACCCGCCATGATTTAAAACGCAGTGTAAACATACTGTAAACATTGTGTCAGCTTATTTTGCAAGTATGGAGAACAGCGCTAGATGGACAGACGCTGAAGTGCAGGCACTTGTAGCAAATGTAGCACTCCCAGTTGTTGTTGGAGATTCTTAGTCCTCCTTTCCGTTCTTTCAATTGCTTTACGTATATGTCGATTTTCCATGTCCATTATTGTGAAACCCGTGTGAGACAACAAAAACACATCTCCGATCACAGCGTCCTCCATCCTTCCTGTTGTTAATGTTGTTCTTCTTTATTTATGTTGAACGGCACGCACAAATGACGTCGCTGTCGACCAGCTAACGTCACTTCTTAGTACACACTCTCGGTGCGAATGCAACCCTTTAAATAGTACCGGGAAATAGTTCGTGCAAAATCATCCCAGTACTCTAGTACTGTACATTTAGTACTGGAACTAAAGCGGTGCGAAAGGCCCTATTGTTGAGCCATGTTTGCACGGCTTTTAGTACTTAAACGACAGTATTGCATTTTTGTTTCTTTTGAAGAATATGTACGAAATTCTTACGTGCTGCTTAAAATGTGCATTTTTCAGTGTTAACATACTTTATCCTAAATGAATATGCATAGGCGAGTAGATAATTTGTAGGTTGTGGCTCTGTGACACTATCCCCAGACCTCCCCCCCCGTCAATGCTTTTTTTGTTTAAGCATCTTGACCAGCCTGACACTAAAAAGGGAAAGAGCAACTTTGGCTCAACCAGTAGATTGAGTTTGAGTCAGGACTGTCTGTTTGGCACATAAATTACATTTAAACATCTCTTAGCATGCTGATGCTTCAAAAAGATCTTTTAGAACTTGTACAGCCATTGATTAACCCTGTAAATTCATCATAGCATGACAAAGGCATAGTCATAGTAGGATACTTCTCAGTTGCTAAGTTGTTGATCTTTGGACTCAATCCACATGCTAATGTAATGGCATGTGATAGCTTTGTCTTGGTGGTCTTGGTGATCCCCTAGGTTTTTAAGTGGTCAATAACAATGGATACTGATTACAAATTAAGTAGTTAGTCGGTAACGGTAAACATACTTTTGTTGTCGTTCATCATTGCTTATCTCCCAGTCAACGTTTACTGTTTTAAAGATGCTTGTTGCCTTTTCTTTTTGTATTAAATTATAACTGGATGCTATAAAAAGAAACCAGAGACATTTTAAATGTTTTTTTCCCCCACTTACAATGAAGAATATTGTTATAGTAGAATATTACTTTCTACTAAATTGATTACATTTCTTACTAGTATTCACCCATTTCAAGTCAGTATGCAGTAGATGCACCGTTAGTCTGTGTGGAAAGGTTTCTCTCACGTGTGGCCACCAAGACCCTTCCTCATTTTTTTTCAAGCTCGGCAGATTACATAAAGTTTGTTAGTGTATGGTGACCAACCTTTTGTTTATTGAACTTTAACCCCTTATTTGTGTTGTAAAACATTGAGTACATTGTACTTCAATCAATCGAACCTCTCAGCCACACCAGTTATGTCCACTTAACTATTTATGTGACTTCTAAATCTAATAAACTGCACTAGTGATGTTCTTTTTTTTTTTTACATTATATTGTTTTAACTTTATCTGTTTTTCTGAGCCATTTGTGCTGATTCTGTGCTGTAAACCAACAAAACTTGAAAAAGTCCAATGAAGGGAATGCAAACTTTTTTTGTTTTTCATCTAATTCCTGACCCAGTTGCAGATTTGGCTTCGAGCTCTTTGAGTCAGCATATTGGGATGCCCTGGAGCGGATATGTGTGCAAGCCATAAATGCTCTGGTCAAGCATTGCCCCCAGCAGGTTTTGGACTATAACTTTATCTTTGTGGGAATCTCTTTTTATCCTTGAATTTTAAAATGTAGGAAATGTTTCAGGACAAATATTTAAACAGATATAGATGACCATATCAAAGTGAATGCATTTAGTTAGGTTTCCCCCTCTAAACATTTAGCTTTTAAGCATATCCAAAGACAGAAGCCTTATAGTTTTTAGTTTTTTGTCGCTGTAGTATTTTTGTAGCGTCTGGACCAATCAAACACACCATTTTTCATTTGATTTAACAGATCAATTATTCATTAGATTAACAAACATTAACAGACCCCTCAGCCAGTAAACATACTGGGTGCCAAGTTGTCTGTGAACGAGGCCCAGGATCCTGGTTACCATGGCAACCCTGACACCAGATAGATTTTACGACTTAATGGCATGTTGAGAGTCCTCCCCCTCTCACTGCATGTTCCATAGGAAGAGGCACAATGCACAGTAGAAATTGACTTTTCTTTCTTTGAATGAACACACATATCCTTCAGTTTGTGTATGTTGTCTTTGATATTTTTTACTGTTTTATGCAGGCTTATGATTGAAACACTCATTCCTGTCATCTTACCTATATGTAACCCTACCATGTTTAGTATCTATGAATTCGCCTTCTGATGATCTAAACGAGCGTGAATATTATATGTTTGTACATAGGCAATATATTAGTGTCCTGTGAATCTTTAGTAATTTTGATTCAAGTTCCATATGCAAATTACCATGCCTTCACACAAAGGGTCATAAAACTTCCCAGTATCTCAAAACTCCCACTTTGGATACCGGCCTTTCTCATTGGACAAGCCCATCTAGAGAGGCGTGAATCCCTTTCTCCCTGACGCTAAAGGCCTCACACCATGTGCCCCGCCCAGAGTCGGTGGTTCGGTTAGATTCTTAGATGAAGACATGAGCTAGAACGCTTCTGCAAACCCCTAAGTTCGTGCCAGGTTTCGGCCTTGACCTTTCCATTTCACCACGATTCTCTGACTCAAACTGGTTCTTTTTCAACAACCAACTTCAGCAAAGATCAACTTAAGCCTTCAGATTGCATCAAGCCTCTCTTTCAGACAGATGAGACGTTCAAGTATTCAAACTTAGTCTTATTAATTGATACATTATGTATAATTTGCACCTTTTTACAAAGGTTTGTTTGAACTAAGAATCTGATGTTCCATTCAGGCTGTAAATCTGCTGAATATCAAATGGTACCATAGTTTCATATTCTTATTTCTCTGTTTACTGCAAAACTGTATGCGTGTGTGTGTGTGTGTGTATGTTAGACCAGTTTAAGTGTTTATGTAGTATGTTGGACTAGTTTAAGTGTTTATGTAGTTAATAAAGTCTTACTTGTATCACACTTGACGTTGTTCATTGTTTGCTCATAACTGGAGTCACTTAAATCATGCAGATTTATGCTACAACTCTTTGTGGAATTTTAACAGTAAGAAAGTTATGTTCCTTTAACCAGGAAATTAACGTTTCTTAGAATTGACAAGACAGTTGACCCAGAGAGGTCAAGTGAATATCTACAGCGGATCTAAATATTCATAATTTATTATAACTAGATATGATTAATTATTCATATGTCCCTTTTTGAGCTGATTCGCTACAAAATCTATTAATCAGTGCAATTCAGTTCTTTAATATTTGGTTCTTTTTTTTTTACTTGTATTTATGGACAGCATAAATACAGCCTGGGTAATCACTTGCATGTTATTGTTAAACAGCTGGGTGAAACTTAAATTCATAGACTTCTTGGCCTGCACCTCTGTGCTGTTGACTCTTCATAACCAGGAAATATATTTGTTGAAATAGGGAAAAACAAACATGTACTAGTCGAGGTGCTTTCTCAGTAAATCATTACCAGTTACAGGAAGTAATTGGAAACCAGTTTTAACAACAATGACATCATATTTAAATGGTCCAAATGTTGAGAAAGGTATCTATATAATTTTCAGTATTTTCAGCTAAACTATTCATTAATGACAACCCCAATGTTACAGAGTCATGAAGCTCTAAAGGCTTTTTCACACCAAGACAGATGTTTAGTGTGATAAAGAATTTAATTCAATTCGCATACCAAAGCAGCTCTCTTGTCTCTCTATTCTTGTATTTAATGTTGTTTAATAAATGGCAGATTTGCAAAAATTGAAAATTGTGTACCGTTGTTCTGTGTAATGCTGAATTTTTGCGTTTCATTATTGAGCACGTTTGCGGTTTCTTTTGTCCTTGTCTGAACAGACAATCACATGCAAACCTTGTCTTGGTGACAAAAGGCCTTAAACCATGTGATGTTGACTAGAGCCCGACCAATATATCGTTTTCGCTTTTAAAATCGGCCGCTATTAAGTAGGTCTTGGTTTCGAAGTTCGCACTTTTTTAAGCACCGACCGATTGCCTCGATACAGCGATAGGAAAAATGTCTCGTCGTTCGGTACCACATTTCAATACCTAAGGGGTTAATCTCATCAGCGTCAGTGAGCCAATAAAGGCCCGGGTATACTTCACTTTCCGCATTCCGTTCCGTCTTGCGCTCAGCCGCGTCCGCACAGCTTTCAAAGTATACTCAACCGCGGATGAGAGCGGATGGACGAGCTCAACACAGGCGCAGTTTGACTTGCGTTCTGTCTCAACTTTCACCTCGCGCATGCGCTGTTGTACGCGGACCGCCCGCGCAGTCTCAAAAAATCGCCTGCGTGCGGATGGGGTGCGCGGCTGTCCGCGAGCCCTCCTGATGATGAAAATGGCGTAATGTGGACGCGGACGGGCGAAGTATACTTTGGCCTTAAGCCTGCAGCACTAGCTGGTGTGTTCGACTAGAAGAGGTGCGGCGCAGATCGATCAGTGTTTTACATCCGCGAGAGTGATTCGAAAGCGCACGGAGCAGTCTGCGCTCTTTAGCTCTCGTGGTACTGTAATACACCGATCGGTCTGCACAGTCAGTCCGCGTCAAGTCGAGCACACCTACTAGTTTACACCGGTTACACTCAGAGATGTGGCGCACACGTGAGGCTGTAGTGCGAATGCATCCCAGCCCCCTTAGACGTAAGGCTACATTTACACTGGTGCGTTAATGTTTTAAAATAAAACCCGAAATCCGTTGTCATACGGCGGCGCGTTTTCCACTGCGTTTCAAGCCGGCTTTCCGCTATCTCCGACAAACGTCAGACCGATCATTCAGTCATTCATTTCCAATGGAGAGTATTGCGGGAGCTGCGTGGAGTTCCGATCAAATGCAGATGTCCGTTCATACTAACCTTACACGACCGAAAGCGCGTGCTATATGACCATTCATGCAAACTGCAGCATCATGCTACATAAGACAATAAATAAGATTTATATTCCGCTTTTACTCAAAACTCACTTTAAACCACCATCGAGTGTTTGTAATAACTTCCGATTGCCGTCTAATGTGTGTTTTGGCCATGTAATGTTGCTGAAATTAAATCTGTTATTACCTCAGTGTCAGAGCAGCGATCATGGAAGAGAGAACACTGGCAGACAGCGCTGGAAGCTGTTAATGCTTATCAGTAAATCAGTGGAAAATTAATATAAATTATGATTCTGTCTGAGCTATGCGTTTTAAAACGAACACGCACTAGTGTAAATGTAGCCTAACAGATGTGTAAACTTAAGACTATTTGAGCTTTATTAAAACTGTTTTGCACTGATTTATTGTGTTGGTTTACATTTGGTTCCTTTGTGCATGGCTCGGAGTGAGTCTTTGGAGATTGTAATAAACACCCACAAGCTAAAAAAAAACCCAAGTTTTTTTATTTGGTTTATATTTTATTTTAGATAATGTAATCTTGTTACAATTGATTTCATAAAATTGGTATCGAAAAAGTATCGTTCAGGAACTGGTATCGAAGTCAAGGTATCGGTATAGAAATTTTTTGAACGATACCCAGCCCTAGATATGAGCCTGTTGCAGATATATGCCGCCGATATGAACATTTGTTTTTTACAGAACATATAGACCTTTTTCCTAAGTAAACGATGAGCACCACCATTATGCAGATGAAATGCTTCTAAATGGTGTAATTACTTAGTTTGTCCAGCATAGCGCGCTCCATTGTTTGCTACTGGCGACCCAGGTCAGTGTAGTGTAGAGATGCGCGGATGAGCTCAAACTTCAACCAAGTCCGCTGCTTCAAATTATCCGTCCGTCACCTATATTTGATCGTCACATTACATTGATTCTAACACGTGTCTAGTGCTGGGCAGTTGCCAAAAATTTATATCACGTATTTTTCAAAATTATACTGGTTTCATGGTACATGACGGTATTTTTTTTTCCATGCATGACTGGGTGTTAACCATATTTTTTACTGATTGAGAGGAAATACTGCAGTGTATTGACTTATAATGCCCTATTTTACTGTCATGATGATTGAATATTGTCAAAAAATACCACAATAAATAATGACTAAACATGACCCCTTTTAATACAAGTTAACCAGGAGTCACTCATTTATAAATCACGGCATCGTCTGATAAAATCAACATACATCTACACTAAAGAGCGGCTATGAGTTTCTTCTGTGTCATCACGTTTCTATTAGTTCTACAGCTTCATTTTGCGGAACTTTCACGCTTAAAGCTGATTTATACTTCTGCGTCGGACCTACGCCGTAGCCTTTACGCCGTAGGCTATGCATCAGTTTTCAATTATACTTCTGCATCGTTGTCCCCGCTCAAACGTCAACGTGCAGTACACATGCAAACCGCTATAGTCTGCAGTGTCCACGGGCATGTTGGTGTAACCCGCAGTACCACAGCAAAAGCCGAAGAAGCGGCTCGTCGGAGAAGCATTATAGCCGTGACGGCAGCAAATAAATATCAAATCATTAAATCATTATTTAAAACTACAAAAAAGAGACAACAACGGAACAGGAGATGATTGCATTCTTTCAGTCTGCACAAGGACTTGTACCATGGCAGATCAACATTGTTTGTCGCGGAAAACTACTGATGTATAATGCTATGTAGTATAATAAATTATAAGACACTTGTTCTTTGCTTTGTTTTATTTTATTTAAGAAGGTGTAACATTAAAATATATTAAAGTGCACATAAACACACACAAAACTCTAGTACATATGAAGGGAGGGGTTCTTGCAGACCAATCACAGCGCTTGCGGTCTGCGTAGAATTGACGCGCTGTTAGATTTTTGGAGAGGTGCACGTCAGGCTACGGCGTATGGGTGTGCGCCTATGCGTAAGCTACGACGTCTGTTAGACTCAGAATTATCAATGGGGCTTAGTAACACATACAGCTGTTTCCTCACCACAGTGCAACAGTGAAAAGGGACCCCTTTCAAACGGTGTCGTGTTCCGAATGTTGTTTAAGCGACATACTTAATACATTGTATTGCGGTATTTTAAAAATTAATATCTTAACAAAAATAAACACCGGTATTCGGTTTGAACCGGTATACCGCCCAGCACTAACCGTGTCTACACCGGACGCGAGCGGAAAAATACAGTATAATCAGTATAATACATTATAATCAGTGACGCTATGTACACTGGATGCGGCGCGGTTGGCACATGACAAATCTGATCGCAGGGCGGCTTGTGTGTTTATACCTCCACGGCACGGCAACCAAAACTTATGCTTTATTAACACAATCGTCACATTACAGTTAAATCATCACTATAAGACTATTGTCTGTGAATATTAAACTGCAAAAAACTATTTTAAATATGAATCCTCATGTTCTGCGTGTTAATTTGATTACCAGAAAACACACAACACAGAATTTGTAAAAAGAAAAAAGATATATATTATTATTATTTATTTATTTTAGATGTTTACATTTGGAAAAGCTGTGCTTCCTGCATAAACCTGCCCCTGTTGGATTGGCAGTAGTGCTTGCCCTACACAGTTCCCTTGTTTTCTTAATTCAAGTTAAGTGCACTAGTGTAGCGTCAAGTGCACTGATGTCAGGCGTATTTTGGATAATAAAGTTTATTGTTAAATACCCTGCCTCCATTACATATTTTTGTCACATCATTATAAGTGTTTGATCACCACATTTGAGTTATCATTGCTAAAAATGTTTTTATGTATATATATATTCTGTTTATGTATATACTGTATTCTATATACAATACCAGTCAAAATTTTAGACCCAAGCATGGGAAGTGTGTCTATACTTTTGACTTGTACTGTACTATAATATATACATAAAGAATATCGGCCGATATATCGATATCAGACTTTTTTTACTCCCTAATATTGGTATCGGCATTGGGCCCAAAAAAAACTATATCGGTCGGGCTCTAATGTTGACTGACCTAGTTGACGTTGCGTTCTTTCACTCTGTGATGCTGACCAGGCTAGACACTGTCTTAAGGCATTGGGTCAGCCATCAATGACTGATACTTAATCATTTGTGTGCAAGATGCATTTTGGGAGTGATTGACAAGTGACCCTGCGGCTTTAGGACATCAACACAGACCTTCACTTGTAATGAGATGTGGTACATTTGCATGCCATAAATTCTCTGGAGACTGGACATAGGTCATTTTAAACATCCTTTTCTGCTTGTTTCTATTCTCCTTTAAAGGCACAATATGTAAGATTTTTTTTATTAAAATATCAGAAAACCACTAGAACAGTGTTATATTTTGCTGACTTGTGTACTTACATTATCCCAAGTGTTTCGAAGAATGTTTAAATCCAGAGAAATAAGCAATTTTAACTAGTGACACGGACCGTGTCCTTAGTGTCATTGTGTCGCCTACCAATGACATCATAACCCCTC
Organism: Sinocyclocheilus anophthalmus; assembly: GCA_018155175.1. NCBI lineage: Eukaryota > Metazoa > Chordata > Actinopteri > Cypriniformes > Cyprinidae > Sinocyclocheilus > Sinocyclocheilus anophthalmus. The sequence goes on along the minus strand of JADLZN010006304.1, from coordinate 79,866 downwards.
GATTTCCGGTTTTGTTTTGTAGAAAACATGGAAACACCAAAGACGCTTTAATATGTTGTGCGTTTTAATAGACCGGTGACGAAGTAGCATTATAACAGAACTTTCAAATGTATCTAGTATGATAAAACAGCCCTGCTTTCCCCCCCTCACAAATACGCAGACCGGAAAAAAAAAGGAGGGAAGTGGTCTACTAGGGCTGCCACTAACTACTATTTTTATTTTGATTAATCTATCAACTAATTTATCGATTAATCTAAACTATTCATTTCCCACAAAAAATCAACAATTTTACTTAAGAATATTTTATTAACCAATGAAATCCAACGTTCTATTGAATTCTGTTTTTTTTTTTTTTTTAAAGAAAAGTAAAGTGCAACATAGAGTGCAAGAAGCAAGTGTCCATCTCATAGTCCAAATCACTGAAATCAAGTTCAGTATTATAGTGTAAGAATGAAAACATATCCACTTGTTCTAGTCTACTAATAATAAAATTAAAATCAAAAAACACTTTTTAAAGGAGTATTTACCAGAATTTATTTAGGCGACCCATTTAAATGTCGTATGTTCGACTAAAAAAAAGAAAATCACACTTAATAAATAAATAAATACTTAAAATCAATTAATTGGAGATGCTTTTGATTATTAAAATTTAATGGAGCCATTAATATGGAATCCAGAAAATAATGGAAAAAATAATTTGGTAAAGATAAAACTGTAAAAATTAATTAGGCTTTTTGATTAATACAATTTAATAAAAATTTAGCTTAGAGATAATCAACCAGAGGGTGAAAATGTTCTGCTCATGATGATTTTATTTTTGGGGCACCATAGTAATTATAATGTATAAATACATTTTGTTTGTTAGAGCATGCACCAAACAACCGTTTTTGTGTTATTTAGCTGCAAACTACAGGGTTGGCTTCCATAGGAATTGAGTGCCGTTTTAAATGTTTGTTTGTTGACATGCAAGGAAATCTTGAGGGTGCCTTTTCCATTTTCTTTGACTCCAATATTCCTTTTTGTTTTAAAGCTCAGTTGGTTCTTTTATAAATAAGGGCCTTGTGCATATAAACACAAAAATTTAAGCATAGTTGTGTTCAGTGTTGGGCAGTAACGCATTACTTTGTAACGCTTTACTGTAATTTGATTACTTTTTTAGTAACGGAGTAATTTAACGTGTTATAATTTTCAAAATAGTAATTGGAGTATAGTTACAAGCCGAGGTCTCTATACGTTACTGCCGTGTTACATTGCTGACAGAATGCAGTGTTTTATAATCTAGAGATGTAGCACACACACTGTCGAGTCAAGTGCCAGTAGATTAGAGACCTGCTCCCGCGAGACGCAGCAGAGTGCTGCGCGGGAGAAGATGGGCGAGTGCTGCTGCGGGCGGGTAGACATTCGTGTGTGTGCGGGATGCTGGAGAATAAAATGATTCACGGGACTCCGCAAAATAGAAATATCTAAACATAAAATATCTAAAACAAATAAATTGTTATTCATCTATTGCACAAAAGCAACATGAACTAATATAAAATATAAACAATTAACAGGTGCAAGCGTATGCAGAGTTTCTATTTAGGCTATAACACGTGTTTGCAGCATTGAGCAATGCAGTGCTGAAGTGCTCACGAATCCTCTCATTATAACACACGAATTGTAGACATTATGAAAGATTCATTATGCATATATTTATTGTGTTATAAGAAAGATTTGTGAGATTTCGATGAACTGAGATGTCTTTTAGAGATTATAAATGCAGCGCTCTTTGCTGGCATTCTGCCAAACCATGCACGCAGCTCTGTTCTGTGAATGTTGATGCTTTAATAACAAATATTTATCGGGAGCGTGTATGCTAGTATTTCATAAATTTAATGGAGAAAAAATTAACGTAACTAGTAATGTAACTAATTCCTAATTACTTTTGAAATAAAGTAATCAGAACCGTAACGTGATTACTTTTAAAAGGAGTAATCAGTAATTTGATTACATTTTCAGAGTAACTTGCCCAACACTGATTGCTTTCCTATGTGCTAGTTGTATTGTACGCTTCTTGAGGAGAAAATACTGTAGGGGAATTTTAAGAAACAACGGCTGGTGTATTTTCACACTGCCCACTTGAACTCCCCCCCACCCCCGTGAGATCCAGTTGGAACTGGAAATTTCTAGCCACTGCTGGCTCCCTGCCTACTCCCACAGGCCAGCCCCTATCAACCGCACTTCTGAGCGCGAGAGCGAGTGAGAAGAGAGGGCAGTGCAAAGATGTAAACAGACAAAAGGAAAGCCATGTATATGCCTGAATCATTGAGGAAAGAAGTATCCACTGTAATTTCAGTTTCAATTTTAGGCAGTTAAAATATTTATATGTAGCATTTTAAATGTATAAGCATAATGAAAGAAAAATGGATTTGTGTATATGTATTTGTTTAGTTATTATTATAATATTACAATTGTGCAAGCTACCAAATGACTTTATTTGAATAGAAGAACCAAGCACTTTAAATACACAGATTAAAATTTTGAACAAATTTCAGCTTTTCATGCAGTCATCTGGTAGCTTGCACATCAGTGGCTATTTAGATATGTAGAGAAATAAAGCATTAATTCACTAATTGAAAATTGAAAATGACTAGCCTAAGACCAGTGTAGTAGTTATGTTGATTTAGTAGACAGCCTCATGCAGATGAATGTCAGATGTGCTTGCCAGTCCTTTCTGTATGAGTGGAGGAATTAGTTTTAGATATCCACCTTTTTTTTTTCTCTGTAATACTCCGTTGCAGTTGCCAAATAAGATTACCTAGAGTGTGGTAGATACTTTCACTGTCATTAAGAGGCACAGTTTCTTTTTTGCAATACTGACAGAATTTCTTTTTTGCAATAGTGCCTCTCTGAGGTGGGAAAATAAACTGCATGAATAAACTGTATTAGCTGTTACATATATTATCTTTATTATATGTGCTATATGTTTAGTAGTTAGGTTTTGTAAATTCCCTTGAAGGATTTACCAAAAAAAAAAAATCTTATGAGGCTTTATGTTTGCCTATGTTGTTATTGATTGATAATCGTTCTGTTCTGCAAAGTTCTGAACCACAGCATTTTTATAGCACTATGTATTTGTTAGTGTTCACCTTTTGTTACAGTCTACATTCTAAGGAGGTTTGTGTTTTTATTCTCTCACAGTAGTGATTCCAGCAGCAGTTCCAGTGATCGGTCTCCAGCTAGATCTGTTCAGTCAGCAGCTGTACCTGCCCCTCCTGCTCAGCCCCTACCTTCACTGGACAAAGATGAACTCGCAAAAGTTTTGGTAGCAAAGTGCAGAATCCCCTGTGCGGCAGTCAACCGGTGATCAGGACTTAAAGTTCTCTGGCACCGTGCCGGATCTCCGGCGTGCAGCCTTTGGCTGCGGAAAAAAATAGTCCTACATTAAAAAAAAATCTTGTTGATTGATATCACTTTCGAGTTCATGAGTTTGCCTACCAGTGTATGAGAGGAACACAGCTTTCATTCACTCTCAACCAAACTAACATTACAAGCCAATCAGAATTTTTTGCTCTTATAAACACAAGAAGCGCATAATAGTATCCAACTGCAGAGCCCTGATGAATGGAGAAGCACGACAAAAAGCTGCGAGGCGCAATGGTCAAAGATGTCCATCCAGCACATATTTACATAGAAAAACTAATTAAAAAACAGCGGAGCTTTGTAAACAGCTCAGAATAATCATGTCATCTCCATAAGAACGATATGATTGCCAGAACAAATTTACCAGGATTTTTTAAAAGGTCCTGTTCACACATGATCTATTAATTTACCAGTACTGTATGTGTGAAAGGGGCTAAACTCTTCCTCTGCATATGCCGTGAATTTGAATTGTTTAACGTTCATCTGGAAAAACAGTGTGCATTATCTCACTAGATTTGTAACGTAAACCATTTAAAAACCTTTGCTAACACAGGAGAATACATCAACCTATTTATAAATATGCCATTTATTGTACATCACAATTTCAAAATAAAAGTTCCTGCATGTGGCCAAATATTAAAATTAAATAGATTTAAACATTGTTTAATCACGCTGTAAAGTGAAACGTCACCAGGCCGTTGGCGCCCTCTGCAGGTATTTGTTTTAATACATATGACTTAAGTTGGTTAGGTTTCATGTTATAGGCATATATTACATTTATGTTATTTTAATAGTGTTATTCAAACAAATGTAATTTCTTGGTTTTGGTATTTTATTTGAGCCAATTATTATTGCCTCATCGTTAATTTCTATATATAATTTCATACGAAATCCTGGTTTTCACTTAGGTCTGTGGTTACTAAATAATCAGTAGATTACTTGATTGCCCAAATAATCATTAGTTACAGCCCTAGATTAGTTAAAATATTTCTAAATACAACTGCATTGTTTTACTTTTTGTAATTAAAAGACAAATATTTTGTCATTGAAAATTTCTTAAAAATAGTATTAAAATATTGTCACGTTCTAGTGAACCAAGTATCTGTATTTTGTCTCATCTCGTGAGCTAAGTGTATTGTCACAACCCTAAGTGTCGATAAGCGGTGATATAGCTCATCATTTTCCAAGTGTATGATACAGCTTTCATTCTTCAGGTCAACCATATATATTCATGAAAAAAAGATCAGTTTGAATAAAGAAAGCAATAAATTTGCCATAGTATCCTTTCAAATGTTGCCACAGTCATTGCATGCTTTGCATGTGCTGCCCCGCCCCCGGAAAAAGTTCAGGCTCAGGATTTTTTTTTTGCTTTAACCCCTGATGNAAATAAAGTAATCAGAACCGTAACGTGATTACTTTTAAAAGGAGTAACCAGTAATCAATCATTTGATTACATTTTCAGAGTAACTTGCCCAACACTGATTGCTTTCCTATGTGCTAGTTGTATTGTACGCTTCTTGAGGAGAAAATACTGTAGGGGAATTTTAAGAAACAACGGCTGGTGTATTTTCACACTGCCCACTTGAACTCCCCCCCACCCCCGTGAGATCCAGTTGGAACTGGAAATTTCTAGCCACTGCTGGCTCCCTGCCTACTCCCACAGGCCAGCCCCTATCAACCGCACTTCTGAGCGCGAGAGCGAGTGAGAAGAGAGGGCAGTGCAAAGATGTAAACAGACAAAAGGAAAGCCATGTATATGCCTGAATCATTGAGGAAAGAAGTATCCACTGTAATTTCAGTTTCAATTTTAGGCAGTTAAAATATTTATATGTAGCATTTTAAATGTATAAGCATAATGAAAGAAAAATGGATTTGTGTATATGTATTTGTTTAGTTATTATTATAATATTACAATTGTGCAAGCTACCAAATGACTTTATTTGAATAGAAGAACCAAGCACTTTAAATACACAGATTAAAATTTTGAACAAATTTCAGCTTTTCATGCAGTCATCTGGTAGCTTGCACATCAGTGGCTATTTAGATATGTAGAGAAATAAAGCATTAATTCACTAATTGAAAATTGAAAATGACTAGCCTAAGACCAGTGTAGTAGTTATGTTGATTTAGTAGACAGCCTCATGCAGATGAATGTCAGATGTGCTTGCCAGTCCTTTCTGTATGAGTGGAGGAATTAGTTTTAGATATCCACCTTTTTTTTTTCTCTGTAATACTCCGTTGCAGTTGCCAAATAAGATTACCTAGAGTGTGGTAGATACTTTCACTGTCATTAAGAGGCACAGTTTCTTTTTTGCAATACTGACAGAATTTCTTTTTTGCAATAGTGCCTCTCTGAGGTGGGAAAATAAACTGCATGAATAAACTGTATTAGCTGTTACATATATTATCTTTATTATATGTGCTATATGTTTAGTAGTTAGGTTTTTTTTTTTTTTTTTTGTTGTAAACCCTGAAGGATTACCAAAAAAAAATCTTATGAGGCTTTATGTTTGCCTATGTTGTTATTGATTGATAATCGTTCTGTTCTGCAAAGTTCTGAACCACAGCATTTTTATAGCACTATGTATTTGTTAGTGTTCACCTTTTGTTACAGTCTACATTCTAAGGAGGTTTGTGTTTTTATTCTCTCACAGTAGTGATTCCAGCAGCAGTTCCAGTGATCGGTCTCCAGCTAGATCTGTTCAGTCAGCAGCTGTACCTGCCCCTCCTGCTCAGCCCCTACCTTCACTGGACAAAGATGAACCTCGCAAAAGTTTTGGTATCAAAGTGCAGAATCTCCCTGTGCGCTCAACAGGTGAGCAGGACTTAAAGATCTCTGGCACCGTGCCGGATCTCCGGCGTGCAGCCTTTGGCTGCGGAAAAAAATAGTCCTACATTAAAAAAAAATCTTGTTGATTGATATCACTTTCGAGTCCATGAGTTCACCTACCAATGGTATGAGAGGAGCACAGCTTTCGCTCTCAACCAAACTAACATTACTAGCTAATCAGAATTTTTTGCTCTTATAAACATGAGATGCGCATAATAGTATCCAATTGCAGAGTCGCAGCCCTGATGAATGGAGAAGCTCTACAAAAAGCTGCGTGGCACAAGGCAAAGAGTCCATCTAGCACAATTACATAGAAACTAATTAAAAAAGCAGCGGCGCTTTGGGTAAACAGCTCAGGTAATCAGTCATTCCTAAACGATATGATTGCCAGAACAAATTTACCGAGATTTTTGAAAAGGTCCTCTTCACACATGATGGTAATTTACCAGTACTGTATGTGTGAAAGGGGCCAAACTCTTCCTCTGCAAGATGCCGTAATTTGACTTGCTTAACATTCATCTGGAAACAGTGTGTATTAATCACAATATGTGACGTAAATCATTTAGAACCTTTGCCAACACAGGAGAATCATCAACCTATGTCCTAAATTGCATGTATTGTACATCACCTTCAAATAAAAGTTTCTTCAGTGCCCAATACTAAAATTAAATGGATTGAAACATTGTTACTCACGCTGTAAGTGAAACGTCACCAGGCCGTTGGCGCCCTCTGCAGGTATTTGTTTTAATACATAATGTACTTAAGTTGGTTATGTTCATGTTATAGGCATATTATTACATTATGTATTTTAATAGTGTTGTTCAATACAATGTCATTTCTTGGTTTTGGGGATATTTTATGTGAGCCATATTTGCTCACGTTAATTTATATATAATAGTCATCCTAAAGCCTGGTTTCACTTATGCTGTTTTGTTACTAAAAAAATCAGATTACCTTAATTACCACATAATCCTTATACAGCCCTAGATTAGTTAATATTTCTAATACACCTGTCATTGTTTTACGTTTTGTAATTACAAGACAACTATTTGGTCATTGAAAATTTCTTAAAAATCAGTATTAAAATATTGTCACGTTCTAGTGAACCAAGTATATGTATTTTGTCTCGTCTCGTGAGCTAAGAAGTATACTACACCCCTAGTGTCGATAAGCGGGGATATAGCTCATAATTTTCCAAGTCATACAGCTTTCATTCTTCAGGTCAACCATATGTTCATGAAAAAAAAGATCAGTTTGAATAAAGAAAGCAATAACTTTGCCATAGTATCCTTTCAAATGTTAAAGATGCCACAGTCATTGCATGTTTTGCATGTGCTGCCCCGCCCCTGAAAAAAAAAAGTTCAGGCTCAGGATTTTTTTTTGCTTTAACCCCTAGGTGAGGCTTTTATGAAGTCAAAATGAACATGCATTTTTCAAACAGCAAAACAAAAAACATTGCTCAACTAATTTAAACATTATATTGGAACGCACTTTAGCGAGACATCATCTAAATTAATGTGATTATGCTCTCCCTATCAATACAGATACAAGCCTGAAGGATGGTCTTTTCCATGAATTTAAGAAACATGGCAAAGTCACATCAGTTCAAATCCATGGTGCCTCTGAGGAACGATATGGATTAGTGTTCTTTCGCCAGCAAGAGGACCAAGAAAAAGCTCTAAGTGCATCTAAAGGGAAGCTGTTTTTTGGCATGCAAATTGATGTCACTGCTTGGCATGGCCCAGGTAGGTTCCTCGCATTTTGTACAGAATCCTTTGTTGTTATTAGATTTAGAAGCAGCATTTGACCCAACATTGTTCTCTAATCTATTGCTCAATAGAAACAGAGAGTGAGAATGAGTTCCGACCTTTGGATGAACGTATAGATGAGTTTCACCCCAAAGCTACAAGGACATTATTCATAGGAAATTTGGAGAAAACCACAACTTATCATGACCTGCTTAACATATTTCAGCGTTTTGGAGAGATTGTTGTAAGTAGATATTTGAAAGTGTGCTTTAAAAATCGTGCAAGTTTACAAAACAGTCACTGTATTAACGCTGCATATTTATGTACATATTCTGTTTTTACCAGGATATCGATATAAAAAAGGTAAATGGTTCCCCACAATATGCCTTTCTCCAGTATTGTGACATAGCAAGTGTCTGTAAAGCAATTAAGAAAATGGATGGTGAATACCTTGGCAACAACAGGTTAAAGGTGAGGATGAGATCAGATTATTATTATTGGAGTTTTTTTGTTACATATAGCTAACAGCCCATCCTCATTTAATAAAACATAAAAAAAAAAAAGTGTACTCATTGAAATTAAAAACCTATAGATTACACAGGACATTGGTTGACTTGATGTGAATTTTTCTTTCCTTCAGCTTGGTTTTGGCAAGAGTATGCCTACAACATGTGTATGGTTGGACGGCTTGTCCTCCAGTATTACCGAACAATATCTCACAAGGCACTTTTGTCGTTATGGACATGTTGTAAAGGTGATTTCAAATTTCTTTAATTTCTTTATGATTTCAAATTTCATTATTAAAATGTATTTATTATTGTTCTGTTCTCTTTCTTCATTAGAATAAATGCTTGGCATTTTAAGTTCACATTGATTTATATCTATATATATATATATATCTATATTCTCTATATATTCATCTTTAAAAAATGTTTATTTATTAGTTTGTGTTCGCTCCGACTAAGAAGAATGGCCTCATCTTTTCTAATAATATAGAGTAAGCACGCCGCTGTCAGGAAACACAGGGTTTGGAAAATTGAGAAATACAATAAAGGTCTGGAATATAAGCGAATTGTCCCCCTGACACCAACTGTTTGTTTGTCTAACACTGTTAATTAAATTTGTTTGTAGGTTGACTTTGCCAACCAGGAAAGCCAGATGACTTTTTACCGTTCAATGCAGGCATCTGGACAAGACATAAGAGATTTCTATGAAATCATAAATGAACGAAGGTGAGATGTTGTATGATAACACCTATTTTATTTTGTAGAATCATCCTTTCATTTTCATTAATTTAGTTTTTGTTTTTTTGCAGAGATGAGCACCAACCGCCATATCATGAGTTCACAGCTGAACGGGCATACTATGAGAATGTGCGTTCCCCAGGTTCCTACACAGAGGATCCACGTCGGAAATATCCTGCCAGAAGTCGAGAGTTTTATTCAGAATGGGATCCTTATCAAGGAGATTATTATGACCCACGATACTATGATGACCCCCGTGAATACAGGGATTATAGAGACCCATATGAGCAGGATATTCGGAAGTACAGCTACTTACAAAGAGAGCGTGAAAGGGAAAGAGAGCGATTTGAAACGGATCGTGAACGAGACCACGGTCGACGAGCAATTGAACACAATCAAAGCCCATCCCATCTACGTCGTCCTGCTAGTCCTGCTGCCTCCCCATCCCTTTCCGAACATCCTCCCAGTGACTCTGAACATCGTGTTTACAGCCGCTCATCTGAGCGAAGTGGCAGCTGCAGCTCACTTTCTCCACCACGACTTGAAATGCCAGATAAAATTTGTTTGGAGAGGCACAATAGGAGTGATAAATCAGAGAAAGACAAATCCATTTTTGAGGCAGAGCGTGGAAATGGAGGAGAAAAAGACAGACGTGCTGGACGTAAGGAAAAAGGTGACAAGGACAGGACTGAGAAGCAAAAGCTGAGGAAATTGAAACTTGCATCCCCTACTGTTCCATCATCAGAGCCAGACATTGAACTTGACAGGGACACCAGCCCAGACGCTATCTTAACTCTGCGAGGTAAATCCAGCAAATCGTTGAACAAAGACTACTCTGGAAAAGGAAAACTTGATCTGCCACCTTGTGTTGTCCAGCTGACAAGAGTAAAGGAGAAGGAAGGGAAGTTAATAGACAGTATCCTCAGTGAGAAACAAAAAACAAAGGTTGGGAGTGACCCTGTTCGGTCTCCAACCACCCCACCCTCTGCTGATCACAAAAGTATGCCTTTCCGCATAGAGACTCAGGCTAGAGATTTCTTTAAGCATGGAAAACATCTCAAGGAGAAAGGCTTGGCTAGTCAAGTTGAGGTTGTGGATAAAGAGGGTAAAGTGAAAAACAAAAAATATTTCAAAACTGATTTTGCATTTGACACTAGCTCTTCTGTGGATGCCGACCGCTTGGCTGCACGGAAGAGGCGCTTTGAAGAAACTTCTGGAAAGGCTGACAATTTAAGGAAGATAAGTCAGGAGGAGGATGAAGTGAAGTTAAGGAGAATTATTGATGAATCATTGCTGAAAGACATTGATTATGATAAAAAGATGCAACGAAAAGAAGCGTATAAAAGAGAAAAAATTAAGCTAGAGAGGATGATTACTGTTAGTACTACAAAAGAAGAGCTAGACACTGTAATGTCAGTTGGCCTCAGTCTAGACCTTCAGGCTCGACTTGGGGAACCAACTGAGGAGGCAACAGATCCTTTAGATAGCCTTGATCAAAAGACCAGTACTGTTGGAGCTCAAAGTCAACCAAGTTTCAGTCTTGCAGACTCTGATGATGGAAGTATAGATATGGAATTTTCAAGAGACCAAGAACAGCAGCACTTAATTAGCTACCACATACTCTCCTCAAGGCTAGAAAGAGATTCTGAAAGTAAGGAAAGTTTGCTCTCAGACATTGATCACTCGCAGAGTTGCAGAAAACAAATGGAGCAGAACCGTCGCCTACATCAGCAATTGCTAGAGTATGATAAATCTGATAAAACTGAAAGCACACCCAGCACTGATGCAGAGGACGTTGAGCATCGAAGTCTTGTGCATGAGATAGGAAAACCACCTCAAGATGTAACTGGCGATTCACCACCCAGCAAGCGAAAGAAGTCAGGACCATTTGAATTTGATTTTGGCAATAAAAGACAGAGAGATTATCAGCGGTTCAGACAGATAAATGATGAACCTGAAAGGAGACTTGATTCACTTCCAGGGACACCCTTTGCTGAGGATTTATCACAATTGCTGGAAAAAGAGCCAGATTCACCTGTGGCAATGAATAAAAATTGCTTGCATTTTGATGTATCAAAATACAATATTGGCAACGCAGCGCGCCAAGGGCTTTCATCGCATACAGATATTTTGAAAGTGAAAACATCAGTCACAGAAGAGGAGTTCTGTTGGGAGAGTAATATTAGGCAGGGCACATTGAGAGGAGAAATGAGTTTCCCCACCAGCATTGTTAAACGGGAAAGTATCCGAAAACGTCCAGAACGTGAATTAGAACCCGGGGAGGTTCAGACAGACTCTGATGAAGATAGTGAAAGCAGACACCTTTCACTAAAGCCAAACTCTTTCAAAAGAGAGCATGAAGAGAGGCTTTCAGATGTGAAGTCTTCTGAGTCACTTGAAAAGAACAAGTTCTATGAATTTGCATTGGATAAGACCATAACACCAGACACCAAAGCTTTGCTTGAGCGTGCTAAGTCACTGTCCTCATCTAGGGAAGAAAATTGGTCTTTCCTTGGTCATGACTCACAATTCAAAAGCTTTCGGAATAGCACAGACAAAGAAAAGTCTGAACCCACTCCAAGGCCAATTCCTTCTTGGTACATGAAAAAAAAGAAAATTCGCTCTGATTCTGATGGAAAGCTTGATGATAAAAAGAAGGATGCCAAGCCTGATGAACAAGAACGACAAGAGCTCTTTGCTTCACGCTTCCTTCATAGCTCTATCTTTGAACAGGACTCAAGGCGACTTCAGCACCTTGAGTGGAAAAATAATGACCCTGAAGTTAGAGTTGGTAGAGATAGTATTACAAGTGATTCCCAAGGGGAACAAGTTGGAGCAGGAGGATCAGACCTCTCTCAAGAACCAAGAGTACTTTTTCATAGTCGTTTTTTAGAACTTCAGCAAAGAGATAAGAACCAACAGCTGCCAGTTTCGGAAAGATTTAGTCTAACTGAGGAGGAGGAGGAGGAAAAGACATTGGATGAAGAGTTCGGGCCTTCCCCCAATGTATCAGAAATTTCCCAAGAGTTAGCAGTTAGTCATATTTCAGCTACAACATCACCAATGTCTTGGTCTAAAGTATCAGAAACTTCTGTGCAGCATGACAAGCCAGTTTTGCCCTCTACATTAACAAACAAAGATGGTCCGGAAATAGTGAATGAGCAGTCAGAAGATGCTTCAGTAGATTCTCTGCCATCAATTAGCCTAAAGGAGGAGAACACAGCTGTTACAGTGAGTGCTATGCCCACTGAACCCATGATAAAAGATGATGTAACTGTCAAAGAACTTAATGAAAAGCTGAGCGAGTCCATAAGAGCTGTAAACCCACCTGTTGAACTGGATATCGATGTCAAACATCTTACTCCTGCTGCATCTCTAAGTAATGTTGAGCCAGAATGTGATCCTTTTCAGGCATCTTCTGCAACATTTTCAAAGCCCAGTCAATCTCAAGAGATCGCAGAGCTTTCACAAACAAAAACAGAACCTGTTTATACTTCTCTTCACAAGGTTGCATCCCCACTGGATGTGGAGCTGCCAGAAACAGAACCTGAGGTTGAACAGGTACAGCCACTACATAAACAACCCAAGAGTAAAAAGGTAAAAACTGTCTCACCAACACCAATCCCTCAGGTTGCTAATGAGAAACCAGCTACACGAAAGAGTGAACGCATTGATAAAGAAAAGCTGAAAAGATCCTCATCTCCCAGAGGAGACTCTACAAAACTTATTGCTGACCCCAAAAACTCGGCAAAATCTCCAGTTCATGCAACAGATTCAGATCAGGGCCTTGAATCAAACACAAGCCATGGCAAAACACGGCAGAGACGGAATGTGCGATCTGTCTATGCAACACCCCATGAGGATGAGGCTTCTCAACAACCAGGAAAAGAAATTACAGAACCTCCTCGTTCAACCCGTAAGCGCTGTAGCGATAAGGAGGCTGCAACACAACATATGGTAACCACACCTGGCAAGAGAGGTCGTCCACCCAAGACTCGCAAAAGAGGTGATGATATGTCTCCAGTTAAAGGAGATCAGACAAAAAATTCTGAGAGTGAAGATACTGAAAATAAGGAGTCAACAAGTGGAGAAATATCTAAAACAGCAGAGACTTGGTGCTCTCTGCGATCCCAAAAGGGGCAGTCTTCACCAATAAGAGCAGGGCAAATTAGAAAAACATTGAAATTGGACAAAGTTTCAAGTAGCCCAGAACCCATTCAGTCAGACACAGCAGCGGTTGATGTGTCACCTGCCCTAGATCACCAGAATGATTCCAAAGATGAAACTTCAATGCAAGTTGGACAATTGTCACAAGATACCAAACAACATAACATATCTAAAAGAGAAAAGGGACTTACACATCCTGCTGAAGAAAAATCAACAGATAACAATATAGAAATCACTTCTGTAGAAAAAACACAGGCATTAGAGCAGAAGAAAGTCAAGGCATCAAGGTCAACCCGGAACACCAAATTGATACCTGATGATAAGTCTGTCAATGTTGGTAATCTCACTGTGGATACAGTTAAGGATGCCCTTCATTCAGGTGATAACAAAGTTGTAAGTTTGGAAGGGCCTTTGAAAACCAAAACCACACCGATAGTAAACGAAGACTCAAACATCCCAATTTACCACAAAGAGGAAGATGTTCACAGTCCTGAGGAAAAGGAGGAGACTCTTTCAGAAATGGAGCCTCCTACTGATCCTGTGGCTGCCTTGCTTGCCCATCAAATGGAACTGGAAAGGGCAGTGGAGAATATTTCAAGACTTACAGATGAACAGCATCCTGCACCTTACAAAGAGCCTCGTGCTGAACCAGCTACCCTAACATCACCAGTTATAGTACAACGTGCAAATGATGCAGAAGTAGAAAAGCCTGCCAATCCAGCAAGTGAAACTGAACTGGCTGCTGCAATTGATTCCATTACTGCTGAGGATATATCAGGGGATGCAGATGGATTCTCTGCTCCAACAACATATACAGCCCTCCTTCCCACCCCAGAGACGCTTGTTTTGCCAGTATCAAGTGAGGTTATTGAACCTGAGATGGACTTAACTGTAAAGACTATTGTAAAATCTGAACAAGGTAGTGTTATGGTTCCAGATTCTAAATCGTCTCAAACAAGTAACACAGATACTTCGCTCACAGAGTCTCCATTATCAGAGGCAGCCAAAAAAGGAGGAAGAGCACGACCAAAAACACCAAAGAAATCCAGAGGACGGAAGGTTTCTTTGAACAGAAAATTAGATCTCACTGATGATGCAGTGCTGGAACCTGAATCCACTATTGTCAAACTTCCAGAATCTATCCCAGAAGAGATTCAAACTGCCAACCCTAAGGCAGCAACTTCAGCAGCTGCAGCAGCTGTGGTTACAGTTGCTGCTGCATGTAAACATGAAGCTACAGTGACTTGTGACACACCAAAAGAGGCAGAACAGCCTGCTGTTGACCAGCCTGAACCTCAAGAATCTGCCTTCCACTCTGGGAATAACAGTCCTTCTTATTTAAGGACAAAACAGCCATCTCCTGAACTAGTAGCACCTGCCCTTACTTCACCTACAACTTGCCTGAATTCACCTGCATCATCCAAGACTCCTCTCACGCCCCCTGAGTGGAACACTAGAACAGAGGAGAAAGGAATTCCACCAAAACCACAAGTTAGTTTGGCACTGTCTACACCAGGAGTTGGGGGACCCCCAGCAAATCCCCCCATGCCCCCTGACACAAAGGCCTCTGATATTGACCCAAGCTCCAGCACACTGCGAAAGATTCTAATGGAACCGAAGTATGTGTCTGCTTCAAATAGCAATGCTGTCCCAAGTATGCAGTTCACTACCACATTAGCAGATCCACGGATGTCTGATAATAAAAATTCAGTTGAGGCTGTGCTGCCTTTAAAGACTTCTCTACCCGAAGACAGACCTAGCCCTGTAACTCAACTTGTACCCCGTACAGCACCAACCCAGCCACCTACTCTGCAACAATGTGAGTCACCACAGATCCTAAAGGAAAAACTGGCTATAACTTCCACCGCTACTTCAGTAATTAGTCGGATCCCTATGCCCTTTGATTTTGAGGACACTCCTCGCATCTCGTTAAGCAACCGTAGCCCTGGTATGTCCTTACCCAAGCAGAGGTATCGTACAGGCTTGAATGAAAATAGCAGGTATCAAGTGCTTAACCCCTCTGATGATGCCGGAAGTGTTGGGCGCCCTGTTGTCGAAAGCACACATTGTAACACAGGGTCAAGTACTGGTTTGAGGGTCAATACATCCGAAGGTGTGGTAGTTTTGAGTTATTCTGGACAAAAGACAGAGGGACCACAGCGGATCATTGCTAAAATAAGTCAAATCCCACCAGCCAGTGCCATGGATATAGAGTTTCAGCAGTCTGTAACAAAATCACAGATAAAACAAGAACCACCATCTCACCCCTCTACCCCAAAAGGATCACAGACACCTACAGGTTATGGACACGCAGGGGTAGTATTAGCTGGCCAAACATTCAGTGCTCAGCCTGTTATTTCCTCAATTAATCAGGAAAGTCTTAGCTCTGAAAAATCTGAACCATCCTACCATACTGCTCTACAAGCAGGTTCTGTGAAAACCTTCCAGCAATCCACAAGCCATCCTCAACTTCTGAGGTATGGTCAGTCAATTACACAGCAGCAGCATATTAAGAAAAATGGAGCAACTGAAACGGTTTCAATGAAAGCTGAGATAAAACCAAGTTTTTTCAATGTTAAAACAGTTTTAAGTCCACACCACCCATCTTTGGCAGGCAATCACATCCTAAGTCCAAGTACTGCACATGAAAGGGTGGTCTTACAACCCAAGCAAGATTCACATTCTCTAAGGGCATCAGGCCATTCCACGTCACCCTTTCCAAAAGTTTGTCCTCCTACCAGCTCGGTTGTTTTGGGACCAGCTGGTCCTATATCTCAGTATGTGTCAAATAAACACCATGCTGAGCAGTCGGTGATCATGCCCCCTCATAGTGTCACCCAATCTGTGCCTATAGGTCATTTGTCCCAAGGAGATGTCAGAGCCAGTACTCCATCATTATCTGGAATAGGTTATGGAATCCGTTCAGAAAATCTATTATCACCTCGATCTGCACCTCCACAGCGCTCCATGACTCCTCAGCCTGCAGTGATCAGAGATGTACTGAAGTCACATGCAAGTTCATCTGTTGATGGTCATGTTGTTGGGACAAGCAATGATGATCTGCAGAGTCTCCCTCAAGGACTTCGTAGAGCTTCTGCACCACAGATACAACCGGAAAGCATAGTAATGCAGCCCGAATTCAAAGGTATGCATCACAGAGCATTGTGTCTAGATCAGTATGCCAGAGATGTGCATCTACTTGTGCACCAGCATTTGAGTGACCATCCAGGCGTTGTTGAAAGTCGCCAAACTCGAACACCAGAGGCAATGCAGTCGCCTTCACACATATCATCTACTACTTCTAAAGTCTCCCCTGTGGTAAAGAACGCTCCACAGACTGTGAGGGATGCACCAAAAGCAATGGAGCTTAAGATGCCACTCTCCCCTCATTCTGACAATAGGATAATAGGACACCCACCTGGCTCTGTGATGGTATCTCCTCAAGGAGTTCAGTTGATTCATTCTGGAAATGCAAGCTCCATGTCTGAATACTACAGAGAAATGCGTGGCTTCCATCCTCAGTATCCAAGTCATTCAGTAATTGGAATTAACTTGGCTAATCGTGGAATAGCTGCGTCACAGGTGAGAGTTTGTTTTGTGCTGTACAATCCTAATTTGTGTATTACAGTTAATCATTAGCCAGGAAAGTTTTTTTTTTTTTTTTTATAAATCTTGTCTTGATTTAAGATCTACATTCTTCATCAGGTCTCACAAATTGATCATGGTCAGAGACACAAGGTTCCCACTGTCTCCTCCATTGAGTCTGTGGGAAGTTATGGAGAATCAAAACTTGACTGTTCTCACATTCGACACCCAAGCTCCATGGATTTGTCTCACATATCACGAGTTCAGGGTGAGACTGGCTCCCCCTCTTACACTTCTCCAGTGACTATAACACCCAAATTGGAGTTGCCTATCTCCGTGCAGAAGGGACCTAACCAGATGCCACCGCCATCTTTAGCCAGTTCTCCGATGCGATCAGACTTTAAACTTGACCACACAGGACTTCGGTCTGTTGATATGGTGCAGTTGTTAACGGTTTGTAAACTTTTTTTTATTATGTTTTCTATTTGTTTTTAAATTCCATCAGAAATTCAATAGAAAACATTCTTTAGGTTGTAACAGAGTTTTTGTCTTCCTTTAAGCAGAAATACCCAATTATTTGGCAAGGTCACCTGGCACTTAAGAATGACACTGCAGCAGTACAGCTGCACTTTGTGTCTGGTAACAATGTTCTGGCTCACCGGTCACTGCCGCCACCAGAAGGAGGTGCCTTTCTTCGCATTGCCCAGAGAATGCGCTTAGAGGCCTCACAACTTGAGGGAGTTGCAAGACGTATGACTGTAAGCATCCTGTCTACTTTTATAGCCCTTTCTCAAACCACGTTAAATCTAATTTATCCATATCTAAACCACGTTAAATCTAATTTATCCATATCTATCAAAACTAAGCAAAACAAAATCTACTGAAATGTCAGGACAGTATTGGGAATTTAAAGAAAAAACTTTTTTTCCTAGGCTGAAAATGAATACTGCCTTCTGCTGGCATTGCCTTGTGGACTGGACCAAGAGGATGTCCACAACCAGACCCATGCTCTTAAAACTGGTTTCATCACTTACCTGCAAGCAAAACAAGCTGCTGGAATTATCAATGTCCCAAACCCAGGCTCAAATCAGGTTAGTCCTCTCAAGAATGAAAATTACAGTGACAGTTATAATCATGTGCAGTACAGACTTTTCCTGGAAGAAAATAGCTTGGCAAGATGCTGATGTCTAACCACTCATTAAAGATTAGATGCTTCCATATGTGAAAATAAATATTTTAGCCATCTGCTGACTTAAAATTGTACATTCCTCTAACAAATAATTTTCTTCCTTGTAGCCAGCCTATGTTGTCCAGATTTTCCCTCCTTGTGAGTTTTCTGAAAGCCACTTGTCTCATCTTGCTCCAGACCTTCTCAATAGCATCTCCAGTATCTCTCCACATCTTATGATTGTTATAGCTTCTGTATAAGAGGGAGATCCCAGCTTCCCACACCAACATGCCAACACCAGCCTTTGAGACTTAAATTTTTTTTTTGTTTTTGTACTCTGGAAAGCACCTCGATGTTAGTCAAGTTTACTCCTTTTTGGCCATGTATTCACTCTTTTTTTTTTTTTGTTCTTTCACCAACCTTTTAATCCATTGACTCATTGCCGCGTCCGTTTAACTGTGTATCACCTTATAGTACATAGAGATAAATGGAGCTATTTACAACGATCAATTCTCTGATCATTTTTTTTTCTTTTCTTTTTCTTCTTTTGGAGATTTGTATCTATGGTTTTTAAAACACTGAAGATCTTTGGGATTATTAGGACATGTGGTTAAGAAACGTTTTATTGATTTAAGATTTCTTTTCTGAAGAATAATCAGACCAATCATTGCACTATGTTATGAAAATCAAAAAAAAAAAAAGAAGAAAAACAAGTTTGTACAAATTTGGTTATTGAAATTGTAATTTTACTTTATTACTTGGACATGCTTCATTCACCAACCGTTTTTGTGGTAGAGACTAAAAATGTTATCAAGTCAAAGTAGTTCAATTGAATTCCTTTGACACATTTTATAAAAACACAAAAATAATAATGTAATATAAAGCAGCTACTGTTCAATCATAAGTAAACAAGTTACTTCCATGTTATTTGTAGAAATAGCTCTCAATATAGTCCTTATCTCCGAAAGGGATAAAATGTGGGAGCATTGTGAGTTGTACAGTTTACACTTGATGCCTCAATTGGGGATTGTATGAATACTTTTTTTCGCTTTCCTCTTAATACTTGCAAAGTGAATCGGGCGAAGGCCTGGTTGTAAATATGATGTATATTTAAAGACTTTCAAAGCAGTTGACAAGCATAACAAGATTGACAGCCTCTTGCCGTCAACTGTGAAATTGAACTGTCAGTTACCACTTGAGTATCATTTCAGAATTTTATTTTGTTGACGTTTTTGAAATCCATCCTGTGCCATAATTTTTAAATGGAGAAAACTAAATGAATTGAGATTCAAGTTTTATTTTCATACTTGACTTTGTATTTGTCACTTGATCTTTAAGGTCTGCTTTTACATTGCCTTGTTTTATGCTTTTTGTCCCCTACCTCTATTTCTACCTTTTTTTATTTTCATGTCAGTAACTATTGGGGGGGGATCTTGACACTGTCCTTAGGACCCCCGAAGTGTTAAATTCTGTTTTCCACTGTTTCTTTCTTGTTTTTTTTTAACATACCTCTCTCTGAATGTCCAACAGGAACAGTGCAATGCAAGTGGTAAATATACTTTGTAAAGAGGAAAAAAAAAACAATGAAAATATGTACAAATCTGTCAGGAGACATGATAGAGACCGGCTTTTTTGGTCTCCTTTCTTGATTGGTGTCTCCTTGAGCCAAGCTGTAAATAATCATTTTCATTTTGTGTTTCATTTTTCTCTGTCTTTGTTTTGTAAGACAAAAAAGTATGTAAAGAAAGCCGATGCAGAAAGTAAACCATGAGTCTTAGTTTTGCAGTTTCTTTGGGTTACTACAAATTCTCTCATGGTCATTTTGAAGGCACTTACATTTTTGATATACAAATTTAAAATATCAAAATGCCTAAAGGAAGAGTAAACGGATAGCGCTGATCTTAAAATTTTATCTGATTTATCTTATTTCATCATTTTGAGTGTATTTTGCGGTTCCTCTATGAGGACATTTAAAGATGTCAAATTAATTTTGTTTGTTAACACCTTTGCAGATCATTAAATGGTCATTCACTCTCTGCCTGTTGCTGTTTTTTTGTTGTTCTTTGGCTTTGCTCTGATTTTCATTCACTTACAGTTTAACACTTGTTATACTTAACTATCATGTATAGTTTGTCATATTGCTCACTGGTGTTGGTTAACATATTTGATCATTTTAAGAATGCCTTTGAAGTTAGAAACGCATGAAATCAAGTGTAACATTTAGTTGAAGGTCAGTGACCTACAGTGGTAGTGTCCGTAACAGCCACTTGATGGCAGTACTGTGATACTGATAGCGTTCTGTATTTTCATCTAATGGTTTATTATTGGTTTTGGCTTATAGTTCACCACAGTCTTTTGTGTGCTTATACAGAGAACCTGAAAAAGACAAGCAATATATATAGTGTTTTTCTTGAGGTCAAGCACATATGATGATGCTAACCCTTAATTAATGCTAATTCTTTTCAATCTTAAAGAGAACGATAATGCTGTAAATAGGAATACCAACAAGCCATACCATACCATACCAAAAAAAAAACATATATTTTTTCTGTTAGTCTAATCTATTAGTCATGTATTTAAAGAGACAGTTGATACAAACGTGAAAATTCTGTCATCATTTACTAACTTATTGGTATATACAATAAAGGTCATGGAAACCTAAATGGTCTGTTCATATATAAATATATAATATCTAATATATCTATATACATATATATTATATAACATACAGGTTTTAGAACAACATGTTTGTGTGATGATGACAGAATTTTCATTTTTGAGTGAAATGTCCCTTTAAGGACATTACTTTTATAGATGCAATTATTTCAATGTTTTGCTACTTTCCAAAAAGTTAGCAAAGTTTAGTATGCTTGTATGCAAGATGAATATAAACTTTTAAGAATAAATGTTTGTGTATTTCTACACAATATGGTAGGTGTGTGGTGTGTGAATCAGACTACCCTTACGAAAAATAAGTTTATTCAAGTGTGCTATTAGTATACTTCTTTTAAACTAAAAATAGGAAAGTATACTTTGTCTACTTTTTATGTTCTTCTCAGAAATGGGCTTTATGTACTTCTCAAAAATATACTTAAAATGACATTTAAGTATACTTGACTTATACTTAGAAAAAGTCTAAATATATTTGAGCTATACTTGTGTTCCTAGAATCCGTGTTTTCATTGTTATACTGTAGGGGTGCTAGTACACATCTTCTGTACAGAATTTCCAAAAACACAAGTAAAGAAGAAACCGAAACAACAGATGCTTCCACATGTAATCTAACACGATCATCAGACATAAAACAGCATCAAAACTGTGTAAAGTTGATGTAATGTCGACCCATGAAGAGGTAATAATGACTGTCAAGCTTTGGGGTGTTGATCGACTCTATCTACGTTTTGATTATCGTTCTGAATCCAATTCATATTCTTTTTTTCAGCTTTTTGTTCAAAATGTTATTTCTTTTTTTATTATTATTTATGAAACTTACCCACATTCAAGTGTTTAAAAAAAGAATGCATGAAGCTAGAATAAAAGTTTTTGTTTACAAGCAGATACACCTGTTCTTCTTGGTTTTTTGTATGTTCAGATATTCATGTAACTAAATATATACAAATTAATACCTAAATAGGGACATAGTAGTATACTTCAAGTATGATGTAAAGTTCACTTTAAAAAAACGTACGAGTATACTTGCAGTATAAAACTACTAAACTAGTAGTTTACTGAGACTATACTTCAAAGTGTACTAAAAATGCTACTACAAGTATTTAATTAGAAAATCAGTATTCATATAAGTTCACTTTTAGTATAGTTGCAGTACAAGCTAAAACTATTGTTGTAAACTAGTTGTGTACTTAAAGTTTACTACTGTTATACTTAAAGTATACTTAAAAGTATACTTTTATATACTAGAAAGTGGTCCAATTTAGTCCCAAGGAGTATTGAAATAGTACACTTACAAGTATACTACTAGTACACTGATATTTGTATACTTGCTACATAAAGTATACTTAAAAATATACTTGAACTTTACTTAAGTATACTTAATCAAATAAACTTGAAGTATACTACTTTTTGGTAAGGGGAGTAGGAATGAGGTATTTTGTGTTTTGACTAGCCCTTGGTTTGATTAGCCTGATCCTGTATAAAATCATATTCACAAACCCGCATGATGTTCCACAGGGAATTCATGGAATTCCCAAGGGCAGTGTTTGTGGTATGCTGGCATGACCCTTGAAGATCAGGAAATTTGTGAACGCTGTGAGCTGGAAGACACATCACAGAGAAAACAGTCTCTTCATTTATCTAATGATCCAAATGTATTCCATCCCGACCATCAGTGCACGTTATGCAGGAATACTATCTTGCTCCAAAGCTGTGGCTTTTATGTCAGGTTTAATCACTGTTCTTAAATGAAAGATCCCATATTCTTTGAGTTCGAGATTTAGCTGCGAGTAAATCTAGTAAACTTTGCACTACCTATAAATCTGAAAGACAAAACGAAGGGCAAGTTGCAGACAGGTTATGCCAAAGCCCTCAAAGACATATCGCTCTCCTCATCTTTCTTTTCATCCCGGTAGGAAGAGGGGTGTGTGTTCATGGAAAAAAAGGAGGTGAAGTATATAAGATTTACAATGCCATGACAGACCAAGACCAGGAATGTTAATTGACACCCACTCCTGGCAAAGCAGTGATGTATTTGCAGGAGGTATGAATCTGGAGGGCTCAAAATAATGAAAGGAAAGTAGAAGAAGCATCTATATTGTTCCTCTCCAGTTATAAACCAGGCCGACGGCAAAGGTAACAGTAGGAAGTTTGGTATGTAGTAAAAACCACAGTTGGAGGACATTGCAACTAGAACAGGCATGCAAATATCTAATTCATTCAAATTGCTGGGAGGGTTTTTGACTGCTTTATTGAGGCCATATGTCGGCGGCCGAGTACTTGTGATATGATACTTAGATACTTAGATGGTATTTTTATAAACACATCAGACCGCTTTAGAAAGATCTGTTTTGCATTTCTCTCTAAGCTTTTACTAATGAAAATTAGAGTACAAAAATATGAGAAGTATTCACTTGGACCACTATAGTTATCCAGTTATACATAAATGCTTTTATTATTTTGTATTTATGGTGCATGTAGGGATATATGTGTGTATGCAGGTGCAGGAATGAATTGCAAAAATGTATCTTCCAGACACGTGTTTGTACTGTCCTTCATCTTTCCAGCTTTGTGTAATTCTATGGGCATGAACCACACTGACTGGGCTCCAAAAAACCAAATTAGAAAGAGAAGGAAAATGTTAAGAATGCTGAAAATACTGGGGTTGGCTTTTCTTTTTCTGATAAGTGTCCACTTTCCACCAGTCATTTGGGCACGCTAAACATCCTTGCAATTTAAATGATCTCACAAGCTGCTGAGCTGATACATTCCTTATCAGAAATAGTTTTACATGTGCACTCTTCACTCCTTTTGTTTCTTAGACAAAAACCTAAACCTAGCAATCGTTTATTTATTATATTTCAAATGAGACAACATGGTGGGAGTTGATGCACAGATTGTAGAGGAATGTAACTTTGCTCAAAAACATGGAGACATTCTATTCTTGTGGTGAAAAGTTGTTCGTTTTGAAGTACTGCAACAGTTATTTTACATAATTTTATAATAAAAACACAGTACCAGTCATCATGACATTAACTAGCGTGTCCAGATGTCAGACAAAACTCTTGTTTGATTTTTTAAACAAAACATTCTTATCAAGTTGTATGCCCCACTATGCTATGATCCACAGTCTATCTATCTATCAACCTATCTGTCTATCTATCTATCTTGACACTTTTCTCACGCAGTCAGTCAAAAGCACGCTCAGTCAAAACTGTAATAATACTGGTGAACAGTGTTGGGGGTAACGCATTACAAGTAACGCGAGTTACATAATCAGATGACTTTTTTCAAGCAACTAGTAAAGTAACGCATTACTTTTTTTCCAATTTATTGACTGACACCTCTCCTGTCCCCATGTTGAGAGAAATCAGATGTTACTGTATTTCTAAAATAAATATGAATATGCATTAATTCATCTCACTCACAAAAAAAAAACACAGATTCAGTATTCCTCAAAATGAATAAAAATAATGCAACTCAGAATATGACGCAAACCTGCAATAATTAAATGTTAAACAACACAAATATCCTTTATGTATTTAATCCCATTCTATTAACCAATGTCTTTGCTTCTGACCTTCGATGAACCAGTTCAAGCGTACTAATAAGCACAAATTACTCTAGACAAACATTTGTGTGTTTTTTTTTTATTGCTGAAGTGTGTTAGAATTTCTTCTTCTGCATTCTACTGTAGCCTGAGGCTTATTCATTTCACTTTTGGTATGAAAAGGCTTTTATATTTGCCAAAAATAGAATTTTTTTATTTTAAAAACAAACAAGCAAGCCCTGTCCGGATTTTAAAATTAACGCAAAAGTAACGTAACACATTACTTTCCATAAAAAGTAACTAAGTAACGTAATTAGTTACTTTTTTATGGAGTAACGCAATATTGTAATGCATTACTTTTAAAAGAAACTTTCCCCAACACTGCTGGCGAACTGGAATACTGTAATAATATTGGCGAAACAGATTTGGTAAAGGCTCCTGTGCACATTTGTGTTTGCACTCTGGAGAACGTCAAAAGTTTGTTGCGTTGAGCAATGTAGCCAATCACAGACATATCTGTTGATTCATTGAACACTTGTGATTGGCTATTAGAATCAGAATTCACTCACCTTTGCTTTGAACGATGGATTTTTCCCCCCTGCATGCTCGAGAATCCTCTCATTGTAACAAAGTGTGGACTTAAAGTAAACAAGAGCTTCACTCATTATAACGGAACAATGTGAGATTGCGATAATCTATTTAGAATCCGGCGTGGAAATTCTCTGAAACTGAGTTGAACTCAAACAATGGCAGCCCTGGTCTTATGTACAGTTATATTACTACTTTGATACATGTTTCTTATAGGTCATTGTTTTCTTATGGGTAAAATGTTTTTGTGTCATGAACTGTGAGTTTCAAGACGTGGATTAAAAAACAACCCATATGGCAGCCCTTGGTAAGGATAATGCCAATTCACTTCTGATTTACTCATCACTTCAAAGAATCTCCTCCAATATAGAAAAGCTTTAAAACATCCAATCTTATAGAAATATTCATCAATAAGTTGTAACTTTTACGATGTAAAATGATTGGATGATTGTATAACTGTATGATTATGATTTATTTATTTATTTATTATGTTTACTTATTTAGTTATTAATTTTCATTTTTACCTCGGTTCTAATGTGTGTGTATCTTTCTGATATTATTGTTAATACAGTTTTTCTGAATTGCTAAAACACTAAACCCCATTCTCTGAACCAAATTCTCGCTAGCTTTCTCACTAGGACTCTTTCTGCTAAACCTTAAACACGTTCAGGCAGTTAGGTTCTATTTGCAAATCTCATGCACTCTTTTTTGCAAAACTCTAAACACATTCTCATTCACTTAAACACTTATCACACTATGATGCATTTGTGCTGCAAAATGCTAAACATAATCGGCAAAAGTTAAACACAATTAAAGCACAGTTGTCATCGTTTACACACAACGATTCAAAATTGTTCACCACTTTTTTTTTTTTTTTATGGGGGTTTTGTTCTAATGATGTGATCAAACCAACTGTACAAAATATGAGCCGGTTCAGAGTGCACAAGTGGCACAGGTGACTGAATGATGATACGAACAATAGATGGAAACAATCTGAGAAGGAGAGGAGCAAGAGTACATGTAAGACGTGGAGGATGAGAGTAAGGTTTAGAGAGTGTTATCAAGGCTGGATCTGTCAGACCAGAGGGTTTTTTCTCTGTCTATCAAAAAATACAACATTACCTGTGATGTGGACAAAGTCCTCAGGCCAGACTCAAGCTCAAAGACATGATGCTGAGACAGAATGAATCTCTCATTGACCCTGATTTTACAATTGCACAACTTACAGTGTTTGAGTGTACTGTAACATGCTTTTCATTTAGAGTTTAATTTGACCTTTTTGGCCTTTGCAGTTGGACTGCAGTATTTTTGCAGTATCCAAGTGCTGAATATATACAAACATACTATTCAATATTCGGCACAATACTATTCTTGCAGTACATACAGTATGCCTATACAATATATTCAGCTTACTCAGTAACAATTACTATACTTTTTTATAGAATTGCAAAATTGTTTACTCAATACAATATATTTTTTTCTGTAATGTTCTGGATGCTGTGTTCTCCATTTTTCTCTGTAGTGTCTAATGAATGTGTTTTGCAGTGATTGTTTGATTATGATGGAAGAGTCAGAGGGTTCGTGAATTTAGTTTGAGTATTTGGATTTGTGTTTAAGGTTTTGAGAAAATGAGTGATGGTTTCAAGAAATGTGTTTTAGCAATTCAGAAAAACTGTAAAAACAAAAAATCAGATTATGCTACCAACACTGTATTTATCCTACTGTAAGGGTAGGTTTAGGATTGGGGTAGATGTAGGTGTAGATAAAGCCTCACCCTTATTATATCATGCTGAAGCAAATCTGAAGGTATCCCTTTTTTGTGCTATGGAATTATGCTACCATCTGTTTTAATGGGAGGTAGCAAAATCTGACAGGGTAGCACAAATCGTCAGAACACCGGTGCTACTTTCACGTTTCTCGTATCACTTCGCAATCTCTCTGTCTATCACTCTTTCTGTAGCGTATGTAAGAATAGTTCATTGGTGCCATCTTGCCAAATGGGTAATTTCCAACTGCAGTAAAAATGGAGGTCGTTTTTTCAACTTGGAGGACTTCATTTTTAACTTATGGTGAGCATAACAATTTTGACAGATACGCCAAGTTCACTGATCAAAGAGACATGCTTCATTAATGAATATGTTAACTAAATAATGTCAACATTTGAAGTGGAATTTTTTTTGGAAAAATTCATCAAAGTTGTCCTAAGACAAGAACGCATTTTGGTTTTAGGTTTTAGGACAACTTTGATGAAAGGTTTTGATCCACTTCTAACGTTAGTGTATATGATCTAGGCTACCTAGTCCACGGAAAAAGTAACTGAGATTGCGTATTAGTAATATAAACTTTAATATTGTAATATTGTTGCAGATCTTGTTGTGAGGTCGTTGTTTGGTGTGGATTACATTACTTAAAATAATTTAAACTCGAATCAATATTTCATGTCCATATGTGTGTTTTGTTTACTTTTTTAATTTTATAAGTAGCACTGTAGTAACAGGATAATGTGCAGTTAGTCAAGGTTTAGTCAATGACTGTATATTTGTAGGTAATTTCAGCATTTGTTTTTTTTTTTGGTGAATATCAGTTAATTTTTTTTCTTTTGTATTGTGGTATAGGGTTGTAAAGTTATGGAGTGTAATATTTCTAGTCATTTTTTTAATGTTATTTTATTAGCTGGACCCCCTCAGTGACAGGAGAGGTACCCATCACAGATAAACAAATAGGGCACACATATAAATAGGCCGAAAGGCATGTAGGCCCATAGTACAGGAAACAATGGCTCTTTTCATATTTGTTTTTGTTAGTTACAGTGGTCTTGACCTCCAAAAGGCTATTACATATCATTTAAAATATCTCTTACAGACATGAAAAGCTGCTGAAGACACTTTTGGATGATTAAACCACTCTTTACAGTATTCCTCTCTTAATGTCACTCTTCTTACATCATGCTTAGACATTTGATAACATAAATATAGGCTGCTTTTAGATAATCGCTTCACTTCAGTGACATACTGTGTTTATCTGATATGAGCCTCTTGCGTGATTGCAAATTCAAACCAGATGGCTTGATTTTTCTGTCTTTTTTTTGGGCCCACTAAAGCTTCGTGTCAAGCTTCAACACAGTTTACTGTGAATAGCTGAATCAAAACAAAGCAACAAAAAGGTGTGAATATGAGAGCCTCCTGACCTTTTAGTTGGGGCAGACTCAAATGAATCTTTTTGAATGGGTAGTGTTCCATTTTTATCTCTGAATTAGTCATAGGAAAAAGGAGACCTCGCCGAAGATCACGCGAAAATGCTCTAACAGATGACGTATGTCCACAAGCCACGCTGCTGTGTCTCACTTGCTGGCAGAATAGTCTGAAGAAAGCATTAGGATTTGATGCAGCTCTTCTTTTCATACCCAACACAATGGCCAGGATGTGTTCAGTGCTGGATCAGATAGCACTGGGGTCAGCTTGCTCTTTGCGTAGCAAAAGACTGGAGAAGGTCATTGCTGCTGTGATAGGATTCACCTGGTGACTTAAACCATGCGAATGCGTTACCTCCTCGTTGACATCATCTCCTCTGCTCTGAGGCTGAAATGTAATCTCAGACGCAAGTAAAGACGGGCCTTGCACATAATTATATCTCACTGCAAAAAATGTTTTTCACTTTGGGTCAGTTTGGGCAGAGCTGGGATCAGATCAAGAGTGTACAGTGCCGGCTGGAATCTGGTTGTACTTTCTGAGATTTGTTTTGCTTGCGATTCTGGTTTCAATACAAGTTAAGCTCAGTTTGTGGCATAATCTTGATTACCACATAAAATAATTTTGATTCGTTCCTTGTTTTCTTTGAAAAATGCAAAAACTGAAGTTGCGGTGAGGTGCTTACAATGGAAGTAAATGTGGCCAGTTTCAAATATTCAAATTATGCTGCATAATTAACATAACCTGTAGTATTACTTTAACTAAATCACACAATGTTCTGTGTGTGTGGTGTTTGTGTTTAGTTTAAAACATGCAGGGATTCAACAAACCCAGAACTCCCACAATGCCTGGGTTTTGGGTGAGGCAGCATTTGGTCATATCTGTTGCCCTGTGAAATTAATCCATTATAGTCAATGGATTACACCAAGTTTGAAAAAGGAAAACCCACAAGCCAGACAGTAAGCTTTTTCTGACTTGTTGAAATTGTTGAAACAACATAAGATAGATGCAGTCCCAGCAAGGATGTATTATTCAGAGCGTTTGACAGTAAGACTGGTGTAGGCGTATTTAGTTGAATGGATGTTTAGCTTAAAGGGAGTGAATTTCATGACATGCACTGTCAAGCATTATTATTATTTTTGTCAACCTTTTTGCAAGAAAATTTACAATAGCTGGGTATTGTTGAATTTTTATATTATTAACAGGTGTCTTGACAACAGTAAACAGAGCAAAACAGTTAAAAATAATAAAAAATGTTATTAAAACATTTCCCAACTAGAGAACAAAATAAACACACACATACATACACACACACACACACACATAATAGCTGCTTACTCTCTAAAAAACACCCACAGATCATGTATTCAGGCCATCTTATTTCGACGTAACAGAGTTGTTACATCTAAGTGTGTGAGTTGTTTACTTACTTTTTAAATTAGTCTTCCCATTAACGCCATTATATTGTTCATTTAGACTAATTCATGAATGTGGAAGCGCACAAACACAAGAGCACATGAACCAATCACAGCTGATCATAATCAATCATAATCCAATCATATCGTGATGGATGCGTTGCCTCCTCTTACATGACTTTTCCCCATTCATTCTCAATTACCCCCCACTAAACCCACACTGCTCGCTTTAGAGGGTCTGTTAAAACTCAGTGGGCTCAGGGGAGGCGAGAGAGTCGCAGACTCCTGCTTTAACTTTACCTGCTGGTTTTGCTGTTGGACAATGTTTCTTTAGAAAAATTAGTGATTTATGCACTTTTTAATGTCATATTTTGTTATATTTGCATGGTTTTTGTACCATTTTGTACAAAAAATTTTGTACGAATTTTTTTCTCATCCAATTTTTGGAGGAGGCACTGCCTCCCTTGCCTCTTTGGAGGAACCGCCCCTGATATGTATGGAGACAGAGCAGTTCATTGATTAAAATGAGCTACTGTTCATGGGCACATTTTTAAACAGAAATGAAAAGCAATAAATAACATGAGAAATAGAGATCTTCTTCAAAATGGCACTTGCTCTTCGGGTGCAGTGGGCATTTGTGGTCTTGAAAGAATCATACATGCAGGACGACAGTGCAACATTTCGGATTGCATAAGTTGTTCCTGCCTGTTGAAAGCCTCTCACACACACCCTACCAACACACCTGATTTATTTGTGGTTAAAGTGGAACTTTAGCGACATGTAGGAGCAAGCAGACGGAGCTGAGAGAGAAATAGGGCATGAAAAAGAGGAAGAGAGATGCCGTATAGGAGTGCTACAAGACTTGCACCAATTTAACCGTCACATGTACCGTACCATTGCTTAAAGCACTCATAAGAGAAAGGGGCAGCTTCTGGACTATGACATGCTCTCTTCAGCTCCATACATTTGACAGTCTGCATACTAATCATGCTTATTGAGATACAATTCGATAAAACACATTTGAAATGTTTTTAATTCATTCAGAGTTCTGAATCATCATAACTAATATTCACAATAGAGCTGTCTGAGTTGAGAGAATATGGACACTGTGGGACTGTTCAAACTAATAATTCAAGAGAATTGAATAGAATATTGATTCAAACAATATTGAAGTGTGCCTTATTAGTGTTTAATGGTTGTAGTAAACCGTGTTTTTTAGTTTTTTCACCTGTGGATTTTTGTGTGTACTTGTTGGGAGAGGGTTGGGAAAGAGAGCGTCTGCATCTTTAAATGGTCACCATGTGCCAATGTGCTTAAATTGAAGAGGGCTGCTGTCATCTGGTGAATCATTCTGAGGGTGGTGTTTAAGTCAGGCCAGCAAGGACAGACATGTTCTCGTACCTCACTTAAAGCCCCCCATGAGAAGATGATGGGTCACAGATTCACAGCAGCGTGTAAGATGTGACATCTGTCAGCAAATGAGGAAATGATTTGCAGCCTTCAATTCCAAACCGCTATTTGCCTGTCAAAATAGAGGAGCTTTCTTTCACAAGCCTGCCCAGCTGTCAACGTCATCTGACTTTTCGGCTCAGTGAATTTATTTATTTAGGACTAGTTTTAAGGTCAGCTTATTTATTTATTTTTGGTACTACTTATTAAATTGATTCAACTTTTAATTGATTCAACTTTAACCTTTATTTAAAATGCAGTTCATTCATACAATGAATACACCTTTTCTATGATGATGAGTATGTTTTAAATATTTAAATTATTTTTCCCCTGGGAATGTCATGTGGGGTGACTCCCCAAAAATTAGGCTAGAATTTTTGAATAAATAATTCATGATATTTGTAAAACAAAAATTGTTTTTACCTTGAAATATATATATTTTTAATAATAAATATGATTGACTAGTGTACTTATGACTCAGCAGTACATGAATTCAAGGTATAATAAAATCATATTTTGATTTGTTTGACGGTTACTACACATGACATATTTTAGCATCATTCAATTAAATTTTTCTTGAAAATGGTATAACACATTTTCAAAGCCATATGAAACCAATGTAAATACAAAGAACGCATTTCTAAAAACTTGGCATACTGTGTTTTAAACATGATTTTAAAAAGATTTTTCCTTTTCTATATCGTTCTTTATGTCTTTTATTTATATATCATTGACACTTAAAAGCATCCCAAAAAAAAATATTCACATTGAGAATTTGTTGGTTATTTTCATATTTGGATTGGTTTTGTAAAAAAGATGTCAAGAAAGGATAACTGGATTACAGTTTTTGTTTCAGCTTCTTGCACGACACACTGTTCTTTGCTACACCCAAACTGTCTCTCACTGGTTTCGATTGTTATCTTTCCACTGATAATGAAACTTCCATGACCTACATAACCATGCAACAAATCATCCTTGAGCTGCTACTTCCAAAATTTAGGGTCCCTCATTCTTATCAAGCGAATAACACATTTCCATCTGTTGTAATATCGTTTTTGACTAATCTCCACTTCGATCCTCCTCTTTCCTCCTTTTCCTTATGTGATACCACTACATTATGAGTTTCCCCCTCCGCCAGTAATTTACACAGCTGCCTTCCACTTTCTCTTGGCTGTGGCCCCTTTGTAGGGCGAGGGAGGAAGGAAGGGCCAGTCAGCTGGTTGTGGGGGGGCGGTGACATGCCTGACGTTCCTAATGCCTACCTCAATAAACCAATGTTAACCTCCTGGGGCTCAGACTGCTGGAACAGGTGCCTTATTGCCGTCTGCTCACTTAATACAGAGCAGTGAAGCCGTAACCAAGTGCACACAAACAGTCTCGCTCAGAATTCAATCACGCAGTTAGGACACACAAACCCGTGCATATTATTTGCTGCTTTATCTCTTCCTGCTGCCAGGCTCATCTGATATGACGCATGACTGAACACACTCAATGTTGGGTGGGTCGTGAGCACTGAATCAACAGGTGGCCATTCAACAAGACTGGTATTAATACAGTAAGTAAGCCATGATGTGATTTATGCCAACTCTGTCAGAGTGAAGTAAACGCTATTTGTATTCTCAATATCTCCATCTCTCACGCACATACAGTTTCCTCAAAGAGATACGTTTGTTGGAGGATGAATTCCCCAGCGACAAGGTCATTCACCTCCAATGAACATCTAGAACATCCCTTCTGCTAGTCTTGTGTTAACTGAGCCTTGAGCATATCTAATTAAACAGGAGGTATATTGTCGTGTTCCAAGTCAGAGCATTGGAATGTTGTTCTTCTAAAGGCTCTTGGTGCCCAGAGAGCATTTATTTATTCAAGTGAATATGTGCGCTGCTTTATGTAGTCTGATGATCACATGATTGGGGTGTGTCAGTTTATTATGAAATAATAAATGAGATTTATGATACCAAGCACAAAAATTTGAATTGCTGTAATTCACAGGAATGTTGCATCAGGTTATCTATCTGCTGTAACTGTACTGTATTGTGAAATATAAAATGCATATTTCTGTCTCTCAATTCAGATTGGATAAGAAATATTCAAAGTTGGGAAATGACTATATATATATACATTTTATATTAAAGGGATAGTTCACCCCAAAATGAAAATTCTTTGGTCATTCACTCACCTTCATGTCGTTCCAAACCAGCATGACATACTGTCTTCTGTGAAACATAAAAGAAGATATTTTAAAAACTAAACCATATTTTAAAACCAAACCATTTTGGTTACCATTGACTTCCATTGTATGTAAAAAAAAAAACTTCTTTTGTGTTCCACAGAAGAAAAATAAATCCTAGAGGATTGATGACATAAGAGTTAATACATGGTGACAGAATTTTCATTTTTGGGAAAACGACACACACCCCCACACACACAAATTGGTGTATAGAAACAGGAAGGAAAAGGAATGGCAAGTACCACATTGAATTAAATGTGAAATTGTGTATTTACAACCTCGTAAAGGTTACTCTGTATCTCTTTAATTCACCAAATTGCTACTTTGCTTGGCAACTGCAAACACCCTGCTGAATATTTCTGCTTTTTATTAAAAAAAGAAAAAAAAGAAGTAATTTTACTTGTCAAACACCCTAGTAAAAAAAGTAATATTTTTAAAATACATTTATTTCATACTAAGTATAGTTCAAATCTATTAACATATTTACTGACATATCGCTCGAGACATAAAAATTATATAAAAATTATAATTACACTTAATACTACTATGTGCACAATTCTTAATATTAAGCCTAAAATTTGTATTAATGTCTCACGATATGTGAATGAGGAGTGATTGTAGATCATTGATAATATCGTTGCCGGGTCTTTAAAGCAAGAACTGGAATGTGCAGATGTACTTGCAATAATTCCCCTTTAGCACAATCAAATATACTTCAGTATATCTTTAGTTGGACTTCAGCACTTCTGCACAAATAAAGTGCATTAAGTACAAAATTAGTTGTTCCAATTTAGCAGACTTTAAGTATACCAGATTAGTATACCAGAAGTATTGCAGGGTATTTTTATTAAGTACATGAATATGTAAATGTATTTGTAGTATACTTAGCATGAAATAGATGTATTTCAAATACATTTTAGTATATTTATCTTTCACTAGGGACTGTTTACTGTGTGCAGCTCTTTATTGAACACTGCTGTTTGTCATATAGTGCTGTTACCACCATTTATTTTAAACAAACCACATGAGTCTGTGTGTTTGAGTGATTTTTTTGAGTGAGTTTTATGGTTAAGAGGCACTCCGTTTTGTGTAAGATCACTGTAATGCACATCTCCATCTCTCATGGTTTATTGCTTTAATTTAACCTGATTTCCTCAATGTGCTAGTGATAATCATTTCATTTTCTTGATTACGCAGTTGTGACTCTCTCTCTATACAAATGAAAATAAACATATGATCCATGAAGAAGTTGTGATGCAAAGAAAAGAGTGAAGACCACATCTCCAGCCCCCTTCATCCGAATCAACAGAACAGGCTGCATTTCAGAGATGCTGAAGCGTCGGAAAATCGGTCAGTGGAGTGGAATTTCTCTTTATGTCTCTTTCTACCGACCACACAGTCTTGCAGTAATTTTAGGGTTAGGGCCACAGTGGCATCTCCTCTATTCCCATCATTATCTCCATCTGCAACCACATACGGTGGAGACTACAGGGCAGCTCAACTGAGATGCTGAAACAACATTTAAAGTGTTGGCTGTATGTGAGCTATAGATACTAGCGACGACTCTCACTCCAATTCAGCCAAACAAATGTAGACTATTCATTGATCTCTCTCTCTACCTAATTGTGTCTGCCGTTAAGCACAAAAGTGACCACACACCTAATGTTTAGTGCCCTTCTAAGTTGTCCTCATTCGAATTTCCTGTTTTATGATTATGTATGTTATCGCTGAAGTCGCTTCATAAACTTTCTGTGGTGATGGTTCCCAAGCGAAACCCCTGTTGAAGCCCCTTCATGTGGCTCAGCTGTGTGTGGTCTTCTGCTCTGAGCGTCTTTCAGAATTGTGGCCCGTAGTCTGTTATCTAAATTCTGAATAAATATTCTACCAAGCACTTTGTGTCGCAATAAAAAACAAAATCATCTTCTTGAACTTTTGACCTGGCTTGCGAATTTACCTGCTAATGACTCTTATCATGTGATTACACACAGTGTGTCAATACCGATTCAGTCGTTACCATAACAAACGGAAAGCCATATAAAATTCACACCCTATTCAGTAGAATATTCATTAAGCATTTGCCTTTATTACTAAGATATCCCTGACAATGTTGTGTGATTGATATACTATTACAGCATATCAGTTTTTTCATTAATATTTTTATGTTAATATTTTCTATTATTATTTTGATTTTCTTAAACATTTAGTAATTTTGTTGTTTTCGTCCTATTTATACTACTACTACTTATTATTGTTATTATTAAATTATACATTTGTGCAAATTTTGTCACTTTATTAAATATTTTACTATATTTTTAAAATGCCTTTTATTTCATGTTTCAGTTTTTTTTAGTTGTATTTTAATCAGTTAAACTAAACAAAAAACTTGAGTGTTGCCTTGTCAACTAGCTGAATAATAATTAATATATTTTATTTTTATAGTTAACTTTTATTTTATTTCAAGTAACAAATGTTTTTTTTTATGATTTTAGTTTTAGTTAACAATAATGATTTATACAACATTAGCCAGTCTTTAAAGGGATATTAAACCTCAAAATAAAGATTCTGTCAATTTACACACCCTCATTCTTCAAAAAGAAGATACGTGTTTTTTTGTTCATAAAAATGAACTTCTTCTGTTTTCTCCAGAGGAAAGGAAGTCCTACAGGTTTGAAATGACACGAGGGTGAGTAAATGATTGCAGATTTTTCATTATTGGGTGAACTGTCCCTTTAAGAGCAGCAAGCCCGTGTTTCCACAGAGGTGATTGACTGAGATATACATTAGCTCACACATGCGTCTTTGAGCAACACTTGCTGCTGTATGTTGATGGGCTAAGTAACAAAAGACCTGCTGTTTGAGTGGACTACCACCTGTCCTTCAACAGCACTGCCTTCACAACTTCCCCCACACTTTCAAACCACTCTTCATCCACTCATGACTTAAGTTTCAAGATTTAAGATGGTATTGCCACCTTGGTAACTAGTGTACTTCAAGTGCTTTACATTTTATAATCTCAAATTGCTCTCATGTAAGAACAAATTGTACTCGCAGAGAATACAAAATAAGAATACTGCTCTCATCATTCACTTAAAGGCCTTAAAATGCAATACGAATAATTATATTCCAAAATGTATTGTAAAATCAATCAAGAATAATGTTTGTGCAAGAGTAACTACTTTTTAATGGTACACTTCTTTTCAAATCCATCTCTTGAGTTCATATGCATGTGTGAAAAAGGGTGTGAGGTGAGAATAGTGGAGTGGGAAGTTAAGGAGATGGCATTGTTAACCAAAGAAATCTCTGAAATGTTGGGAGCAGCCCCTGGTGTGAAAGATTTTGTCGTCAGAGGTGTGGAAAGTGGATTTTTTGACAACAGCAGTGCAATGCAGCAATTAGCTCAACAAACAGGGGTTGCACATCATTTTCAGAATTTTGGTAGTACATTTCAGTAAGAAAGATGGTTTGAAAAACAAATCTCTTTTTAAGAGTTTGAGTAATTTTGAAAATAATATATCAGTTACATACAAAGAGCATTCCCTATTATAGCCATTTGTTGCTGTTTTTTGTCTAAATGAACTGAAAGTGGGGTGACTGTCGTAAAATGCTCTCTGTCAAACTAATCCTTTCACTTGTGCACTTTTTGTTGGTGACTCCACTGTGTGTCTGTCAGTGGAGCAGCTAAGTAGGGGTCTCAACCACAGGGAGCTTGACTCCTAAATTCCTAAGAGTTGCTATGGGACACTTTTGTCATTATTGAAGTATTGTACTAAAGCTCTTACCCGTTCTGCTTACAGTTGATGCATTTTCCAACAAAACAGCATCTTTGATTATACAATTTTTTTTATCAAGAAACATAAAATGAATATACAATTTTGTAATTTAGTGTGATTGATATACACTATATAATTTTCATTAGCATTTTAAAATTTGTTTTTTCATTTACATTTTTCATTATCATTTTAATTTTAGTTGACGTATTGATAAGTTTGTTATGTTTTCATAATTCTTGTATTTGTTTTCTTTTTTTTTTAAACATCTACATTTTATATTAGGTTTAGATATTTAGCACAAGATCACAAAAAGGAAAAAAAAATAGCCTTTTTGGATAAGTTAAAAATAATTTAATTTAATTTAATTTTGTTTCAAGTAAAATGGTTATGGTTTTAGTTTTAGTCAACAGTAATAACCCTCATCCCATATTGACTATACATGCATGCCATACTTTAAAAGGATAGTTCAACCATAAATAAAGTGTCTGTCATCGTTTATACACCCTAATTTTTTTCATCTGAACTGAAAGTGAGAACACAAAACACAATTTTGCTTTTTTTTAAAAACAATAAACATGACATAAATGAAAAATAAGTGCTATAAAGACAAAATTTACTGTAATAGTTTATTTCTACAATGCATTGGATATCAGTTCAAAATATAATGTAAAAAATTATGGCATTTGTTGTATGGTTTTAATTGTTGGGCTACTGCTGAGAAAATCGTGATATTTGACATGGATAGAAAAAAAAAACATTTAAAGGGGAGATAGCTACATCCATTTGATTGTCTAGCCTACTGTACATTTTACAGGTAAGCTACACGCTGAAAGAAAAGTCAGGGGCGGGGTCCCAGCACGGAACTCATACATGTCAATGCCATAGACTGTATGCCCATGAGTCATGACCACCTTCCTATAAAGACGTCGATCACATTCCAGCGGGCGGGGTGCATGAAGCTCCGCGTTTCTCACAAAATGAGTCTGTCGAGAGCGCAGCTGGAGCAGCAACTGGACTGAGCGTGGAGCAGACAACATTAACTGTCCACTCCGAACACAAAATGGATTACAGACGGGTTAAGCGTATTTTATTTGTCAGTGTATTTATGAACTTTGTATTTATTTCTCTTCAGAAAAAGGAAGGTACGTGGAATTTATTCTTTCAAACTTTCTAAACTTCTCCCTCAGGATCTCGCACACATGGTTTAAAGCTTTGTAGCCTACTGTGCCGTGTATAGCTACCTAAACGTCTCTATGGAAATCATTTTCATTGTTGCAATGTTTGGCATAGTGTTAAATCAACCTGTGTGAGAAATATTTAATAGCTACTGGTTTCGTCGATCCGGTGCAAGTTTGTGCGTAAAATGTAATTGTAAGTTTGAATAGGTTACCTCGAACTGTTGAAATTGTTTAAAATGTAATATATGCCT
Source organism: Sinocyclocheilus anophthalmus (assembly GCA_018155175.1). Taxonomy (NCBI): domain Eukaryota; kingdom Metazoa; phylum Chordata; class Actinopteri; order Cypriniformes; family Cyprinidae; genus Sinocyclocheilus; species Sinocyclocheilus anophthalmus. The sequence continues at coordinate 41,433 of JADLZN010006304.1, read as the reverse complement.
TTAATAGGCTGTTTTATATCTAAATAGCATGTCGCATTTAATTTAGGCTATCTCACGCGAACGTAAAACATAGGCTACTAACCGGACTTTGCAACGAGTCTTTCTATTATGATTTTTTATTATTATTTTAATTACCGGTAGTAGCCTAATAGTAGCAGCAGACATAATTTCCACGTTTGTTTCTAGTAGTATTCCTGTATGCATTTACTTTATTGTTGCTGTATCAATTACTGCTGTTGTGTATCCTGACAAAAATATTTAACATATGATATTTTTGCGTTATTGTCACAGAGGTGCTGCTGGATATGGTGGCTTCGGGAGCAGAGTTAGGTTGGTTGACATCGCCTGTAGAGCACGGGGTGAGTTTACTGTAGGCTACTTCTACCGTAAGAACCTTCAGTTATATGTGCTGGATTTCTATTCGTTTGTTTGTAATTTTTGACTGAACGGGTTTTTTCCTTATTGGACACGTGTAATTCAGACTTTACCCTCAAAACGTTCCTGGAAAAGTTTTGAGGATTGCACATACTTTGCCTGCTGAACACTTGTAGGCTCGTGCGATTTTAAAGCCCTGTGTTAGCGACTGTAAAACTGAGGGTGTAATTAACTTTTAAAGGTTGGCGCATATGGTGCTTTTTGTGACGTGAGCTGAAGAAGCTATAATGTTAACTAGAATTTAGAAGCATAACTGGTTTTGAAATCAAAAGGATGTGCTTTATAACGTGGTAGCTGGTTTATAACTGGTATAGACCAAATTGGACCAGCAACGAACCGTTCTGGTCACAGTTTCTTAGGGTAGTCAAGCTGGGTATTAAGGAATGATAGCTGGTTGACTAGGTTAGATCAGCTAGTGTATTTTAAAACCATGTTCCAAAAGAGCTACTTGGTTTTCCAGCAGGGAATGATCTTGGATGGCAAGTACAGACTTGTTAAGTTTCCTTCCCACCAATACCTTAAAACGTGGAAAAAGCAAATGCACGCAAAATAATTAAATCTCAAGCATTTTCCTTTAGACTCTCATGGAAAAAGCTGATAAATTAAGAATGTGAACAAGGTGTCAGCATGTTCAACTTTATAGAAAGTTAACTGCACTCTTAATGAGCTGCTGTTTATCTAAAGAGTTCAATGTCTTTTAAATGTATGTAATGCTTTAGCCTAAACCACAAAGTTCCTTTTATATGGAAGCATTCGTTGCAGAGACCGTTTTACTGCCATACCACACACTACGAAAACAATGCACCTCTCCTGTAATTAATATCACGGTGCACATGAAATTAGAGCTAAGAACACACATGCACACTGCATGTGAACAGATATGTTACAGAACATTACATCAGTCATGCAATAGAAAGACTTTTGCATTGTTCCTTGCCAGAAGTTGGTGGGTAATTGATCAGCATCCTCACTACTACTTAAAATTCCACGGTCAGGACATTTCGTGTTATTTTTGTCCTCAGCATTCGCTGGCATCTTTTCTTTGAAATTTTGTTTCCACAATCTTGGTTTTGATTTCTTGCTAACATCCATTTTTTTATTTCACGTTGCAGTGGGAGATAGGCCAGCGGGCTGTGAACGGCTCTCTGTTGTATAACTATTATATATGTAACGTGGAGGAACGAGAACAAGACAACTGGCTTCGTACTACATTCATCCAGCGCCACCCCACAGCCTCTCGGGTCTTCGTGGAGCTGCGATTTGTAGTCCGTGATTGCAACTCTTTCAATGCAGACTCGCTTATCTGCAAGGAGACCTTTAACTTGTACGCCTCTGAGGCCGACGCGGACATTGGCACTGCTTTCCGCAAAGGCCTGTTCCGCAAATTGGCCACCATTGCTCCAGATGAAATATCCAGCCTTGGGGAGATGAAGATGAACATTGAGACAAAAGTAGTGGATAATCTTTCTCGCAAGGGCTTCTACTTGGCCTTCCAGGACATTGGGGCCTGCGTTGCCATCTACTCTGTCAGGGTTTACTATAAAACTTGTCCAGCAACAGTGAAGAGCTTGGCAGAGTTCCCTGAGACTGTGGCAGGGGGAGAGAATCAAGCCCTACGGGAGGTGGCTGGAAGTTGCGTCTCAAACGCTGTAAGCGAGGACCAACCTCGCATTTATTGCACCACGGATGGGGAATGGGTGGTACCTGTGAGCCAATGCCAGTGCAGACCCGGGTTCGAAGCCATGAACGATGCATGCCAAGGTAAGATATAAGTTTCTTTGTTTGGTTTCCACAGGCTGAGTCCAGCACCAGCTGTTGTCACTTAAGATTTCTGGTTTGGGTCAGGAATTTGAATATTGACTAGACTTCCACATAGATTATGATTAGCATTCAGTTGTAGTATATCATTATATAAATTACTGTATTATTTTACTAAAATGTTTTGTATTATTGTGAATTTTGTCTATCCTTACCATACATGCTTGTGGCTTGTGATTATTTTTCAGCACTGTATATAAGAAATACTAAGAAATATTATAAAAATTATTTTTTTTCTTTTCTTTAATGGCTCTCATTTTATACAATGTAGCATACTTTTCACACACTATATTTTTCACTTTTTAAGTTGCTTTTTGTAATAATGATTGGCTATATATACAGCTGGATATATATACAGTATATATATAGAGAGATAATTTTTGTTCGTTATACCTCTGTAAAATGTAGCGTACTGTCTAGACACTGTATTTTACACGTTTTAAGTTGCTCATCAGCCATTTTGTTCATGCTGTCACTCTTAAAATTTCAAGTGCTTTGAAACCTGTTTGCTCTTTTTCACTGTGCGTTTGACTCCCATAACCCCCAGCATTCTTTAAAACACAAGTTCAGACGTCAGCGACTTTTGCAAACCTATTGTGCTTTAGGCAGAACGTTTCAATTACAGCTTTAGGCCTAAATCTCGCATTGAGGATGTGACAATTTCTCATTTTTATTTGGCGTATGTCACCGTTTTTTTTTTTTTTCTCCTCTTGTGTTCTTATCCCTGCCACACCAGAGCAAGATCAGCCATGTGACAGTCCTAAAGTGCTTTGTGACTGTGGAAATGAGAGCACTGGCATGTTGGGACTTGATTAGAATAATTCCGTTTTAAACGTCCTCTAACCTCAACACTTTAACATATTTTCTCAATTCAGCCACATGCAGTGACAGGTAAAATACAGGCGAGTGAAACTCAAATGATAGCAAAGTTTCAAACAGGGCATCAGGGTTACAATTTCTTAATTGTAGCGGTTACACATTACAGTGGCCAAGCTCATGCGCATGCATTTTTTTGGTTCGCGCACATTCCTTGTTTTATAGTCCAGGAATTGTGGGAACAGGTGTGTGTGCATGGTTTAGAATGGGAATAGATAAAGTGTCAGACTTTGGAGAGGGAGGAGATTGTAGTGGAAAGGTGGAGAATGGAATTTAAAGGTAGCAGAACAATGTAGTGCTGTGTTCCGAGACAAACCCCCCTCTGCATCCCCCCCCCACCCGCCAGTGCCTCTTTCACTCGGCTGATGAATTTCTGCTAGGTTTATTAAGGAGCCTTCCCAACTACTGCCAGACTGAGGAATTCCCTGAGGAGAGCTCCAGGCCAGAGCTGACTCACGTTGATGGATGTACTGTTGATTAAAGGCAATCATTGTCGAATAGCCAGATCAGGGGGCTATGGGTAAATGCGTGGGTGGGGTCAGACAACCGTTCGTTCTCTGAAAAGGATGGCAAACTGTCCTGTGGTGGTGAGAGTTCTTAACAATATAAATATCAGACATGCACGCGGCACTGTGGTTTAATCAGTATTGACGCTGACACAGTTTTCCACTAATAAAACACACCCTTTCTCAGTCATAATGAATAAAAGAGCGCATACCTTTGTTGACCACACAAAGACGTGCTGCCTGACCTATGCTAGACTGCACTAGGAATTCATGCCCACACCCTGTCACTCACAGTAAACCGAGGTTGCCAGAGTTGGACAGCTATAGATTCTGGAACGTTTCAAAGTGCTATTGGCCTCCATATGGTTGATCTATAGGAAAAACAAGACACTGATGAAGCCGGATGGTCTTGAATCTTTCATAGTTGCATTATATTTCCATAGAAAAATCCTTGTGCTTTACTGTAAATAAGGCTTTTCCTGCACTGGAACATGTTAAGCCCAGAGTTATGGGTGACCAAGTTAGAGTTTTGTGTGTATAATGTGTGGTGAGTGACTGGCAGGGTAGTAATTGACTTGGGTGTGTGTCCTCAAGAGCCATAAGTACTGGTTTTGGATGGATCTTCTTCCTATCCTGTTACTCTGGTCTTTTCTTTTCTTGCTTGCTTTCTTGTTTTCTTGTTCTTAGTTTCCCACCTTTATACCCTCTCTCAAACTGATTGTGATCCCTAGAGTTTTCCCAAATTAAACCAACTATGCATGGTTTATATTTATTGTTATTGGCTGTTCCAATGACAATGTTATTTTTGGCCTTGACTGCAGGTCTTAGAAGTGACATGCATTAAATGTTTAAACATCCACTTTCACACGGCCCTGCAAACACTGTTGAAGCTCTTCTGGGAGATTTCAAATGGTGTCTTGTAAATAAACTGCTTTGCTTATCCCCATCTGTCTCCCAGAGACAAATATATGCTTTTAGGCCATCCCTAGTTTACATACAAAAGCATTTTAAATAAACGATAGCTCTGACTCACATACATAGGTGTACGGTCAAAAGGTTGTGAAATTTTGGAATTCCTTGCTTAAGAAAGTGCAAAGGGCACTCGAATACCTCGAGCCATTGAGTGACAGCGCAGAAGTGGAATACAGAAATCCTCTGTAAGTGAGATATCAGAGTTTGCTGGGCTACGAGTAAACAAAAGTAAAAAATTAGATGTTCAGCTAAAATATGAGCAATTGCGCAAGCTTAAAATTTGCGCTAAATATAGTTCAGCAGTATTCCATCAGAACAGGGTTGATGAAAGCAGTGATAATCTGTACCCTGAGGTGTAATTATTCTCTGCTTTATGTGATGCTAATGCCCTCTTCTTTTGCCTTATTCAATTCTTGTATACCTATTAAGCCACAGAAACCATTTATCTCCATCTGGGATTCTTAATCTTACTCAACTAGCAGTCAACCACAACAACTCATTGCTGGTTCTTTCCATTGCAGTACCATTTGCCTGGGCAAGTTTAGATAATGAGGAGCACTTCCAAATGGGTTTGGTTGATGTCTTTGATCCTCTGTCAAACTTATGTCAACCTTATGAGAGTGGATGACATGGTTGTTCTGATCATTTCAGGATAATGACTGCTGAAACATACTAATTAAATGAAACTATGCTCACTGGAACTCAAAATGTTTGCGTTGACCATGTAGGAGGAGGTGAGCGAGTTACCATAAGGAGGGAATGGTGTGGATTTTTCCACCTTAGTAATTGGTCACATACAATTACTTTATAGCCATTTTTGCGTATATAATTTGGTACTTTTTTGAGTTCAGTGACATAGCTGGTCCACCAATGGGGTGGAATATTTAGGTTTGACGCTCTATATACACTGTGGCTTTTACATGAGAGGAGTGAACTTTAGGATTGTGTGCATGTGCTGAGTGTATTGTGCTGCTAGTATGTGAGATCAGCAGTTTCCTGCCTCCATGTCAGCTCTGCGTCCCCCGAAACAGGACAAGCTATAGCAGAAACCGGAGGCCTGCTAATCCTCAGTGACCCTCCAACTCGTCCGCTCAGGGTTTTCTATTGTCACTCTCGGTCACTGACTTCATTCACTTATTCATTTCCCACTTATTAAGGAATTTTGTTTATGCCTTTGCTTTACATTTTTGGCCTTAACCAGACTTTTCCGATCTGTGTTGCCATCTCAAAGTTTGGACGATGGGCTGATGTTTTGTATGGGTCAGAATGAGAGCAAACCAGAGCACTGGTTGTGCCCATTCAGTTGAGAGATTTGTTTTTTTGTAGTATATTTAGGTTTTCTTAGTTAACTCTTTTCCTAATTAACAAATCTTCTGGATGAGTCTCAGTATTTGTGTCCTTTTGTGTGCTGTCGTCTTCTCTTCCTCGTGCCCTCTTTCCTTTAGAATGAGTGGAAAGTGTGAAAAGAGAGGGATTAGAGCATTTATTGTGTCTGTTAATGACTAGATGAAAGAGTGAGTGGAATTGTAAAGCGTAGATGTAATTCTCTTACAACTGTTCCATTGGGCTGATAATCCTTTGCACTAATGCTCTCACCACACCTAGAGACCATTCCCTCCCTGCTGGCTTCATGTTACCACTGCATCACCCCCATACATACAAACACACTCACAGCTCTGGCTTTGTCCCATCTGACCAGAAGAACCACTCCAATGACCATTTTGTGGTCCAACCATGTTCTGTGGAAAATGCATTTTTGTAGGAAAATTAGTTAGTATATGCAACTTTCAGTAACTCTCAAAAATATTTAGGGATGAACTGATATAAAAACACTAGCAAAAAATTAAAATCTGAAAATTATTTAATTATTTAATATTTTATTTTCATGATGCTGGTTATAAATTCAATACTATTTTGTCTTGGTATGCAGTATTTACAAATAAGGACTCTAAAAATAAGATTAAAACTCTAATAATTAGGAAAAAGCAGCAGATGATCAACAAAAAAAAATGATCCAATCTTCAACTTGTTAAATATTGACTCAGGACTGATATGATAAATAAAAAAATCACTACTATAGGCCGAAACCTGATTTCATCTATTTGTATTGTGCATACCTTAAAAATGTTGTTTTATTTATTTATTAAACAATGAATGTAATATATATTAGTTAAAGTGTGCTGCTCCACCAGGTGTTGAGGGCGCAGTATATCAACACCACAGCAGAGGTAAAAACTAAGTTTAGTATAGAATATTATTATAATAATTGTTTATATATTTATTCTAATTTTTAATATATATTTGGATAATATTAGAAGATATAATAAAGTAGGATACTGTATATACAGTATATAAACTAACAAAAAAATTATAATTAAATATATAAACTTAAGTATATATGTTTGTTTAAAGATTAGTTAGAGCTATCAGCACATATAGCTGAGTAGTAAAGTTGTCTTCACCTCCTTGTAGGCTGCAGAAAACCAATGTTTATGATTGCACCATGCTATCTTAATCTTCATTTTCTCATGCGTGCATGTTTTATTTTCTCAGTGGTGCTCTGTCTGAATTTAACCTCTTCCCCTGTGAAACGAGCCCCTTGCCGCTGTCCGCACTCACTCTGCTCTGGTGTTTGTTTTACTTGGCCATCAACACCTGGCGGAGCAGCACACTTTAACTCAACTCTGCCTAGGGCAACATGTAAGCCCCTCTGTGCCTAGGTTTAAAAGACTAGGCCTTTTGTTTTTCTTTCCTTTTTCTCATTCGAAACCCCCCCCCGTCAAACTCTTGTCCTGGAGGGGTTTGCGCTGTCCCGCCGCCATGTAAACACTCATTCATTCAGCCCTCCTTCCCCTTCTCTGTCGACCCATCCATCCATACATCCGTCCATTAGCGTCACCCTCTCATCAGTCTTCGCTCTGACTGCTCCACTCAACCCACACGGCTCACAGACCCCAGTAGGTCATCGGCGAGCAGGATCCAGCTACTCTCACAATAAACAAACAGTCACTCAGAGGCTCTTATGGCCTGGGCTCTCGGTGCCAGATAGTGAGACGGGGCCCATGAAAGACGGCCGACACATCTCTGCATCTCTGCTGGGAAGTTTGTATTACATAAATGTAATCAACGTTCCTCAAAAGCCATAAGTCGTTGTTCGCCTCTGACCTCTCGCTACGCTTTTGGCGAATGAGCCAGTTTCTCCTTTCCAGAGTGTGTCTAACATTCACCTTCTCTGTCCATGCATGCTTTGATTGGCTGCCTTAGTAAGGAAGCTACGTGTCAGCCTTGCGCTTCCTGCTTCCTGTTGTGTCCAAAATGCGAAGACAAAGCCCCTCGCGCTGAACCACATTCCTGCAGTATTTTGGAAAGTGAAACATTGGCTAAAAACACCACAGTAGCTTTAGAATTCAATTGAGTATTGCCGTGTAAAATAGTTTTTCTAAATTGTAAATAAATTTTACAAAAAAAATTACTCTTTCAGTATTTATACATCAAAATTTCACATTTAATTCAGTGTGTTACTTGCTTTGTCTTTGTAATTACTTTAATGTTTTTTAAAATTAATTTAATTGCAGAAAAATTAAAAATCAATACTATTTTGTCTGACAAAAACTATTTATTTTACAAACCCAATTCCAAAAAAGTTGGGACACTGTACAATTTGTGAGTAAAAAAGGAATGGAATAATTTACAAATCTCATAAACTTATATTTTATTCACAATAGAATATAGATAACATATCAAATGTTGAAAGTGAGACATTTTGAAATGTCATGCCAAATATTGGCTCATTTTGGATTTCATGAGAGCTACACGTTCCAAAAAAGTTGGGACAGGTAGCAATAAGAGACCGGAAAAGTTAAATGTACATTTAAGGAACAGCTGGAGGACCAATTTGCGTCTTATTAGGTCAATTGGCAACATGATGGGTATAAAAAGAGCCTCTCAGAGTGGCAGTATCTCTCAGAAGTCAAGATGGGCAGAGGTCACAATTCCCCCAATGCTGCGGCGAAAAATAGTGGAGCAATTTCAGAAAAGAGTTTCTCAGAGAAAAATTGCAAAGAGTTTGAAGTTATCATCATCTACAGTGCATAATATCATCCAAAGATACAGAGAATCTGGAACAATCTCTGTGCATAAGGGTCAAGGCTGGAAAACCATACTGGATGCCTGTGATCTTCGGGCCATTAGATGGCACTGCATCACATACAGGAATGGTACTGTAATGGAAATCACAACATGGGAATACTTCCAGAAAACATTGTCGGAGAACACAATCCACCGTGCCATTCGCCATCGCTGGCTAAAACTCTATAGGTCAAAAAATAATCCATATCTAAACATGATCCAGAAGCGCAGGTGTTTTCTCTGGGCCAAGGCTCATTTAAAATGGACTGTGGCAAAGTGGGAAAACTGTTCTGTGGTCAGACAAAAGTTCTTTTTGGAAAACTGGGACACCATGTCATCCGGACTAAAGAGGACAAGGACAAACCAAGTTGTTATCAGCGCTCAGTTCAGAAGCCGGCATCTCTGATGGTATGGGGTTGCATGAGTGCGTGTTGAATCACTGAATCAATTACAACATCATGGCTGCGTAGTAGAAGGATCCGGGTACTGAAATGGCCGCCTGCAGTCCAGATCTTTCACCCATAGAAAACATTTGGCGCATCATAAAGAGGAAGATGCGACAAAGACCTAAGACAGTTGAGCAACTAGAAGCCTGTATTAGACAAGAATGGGACAACATTCCTATTCCTAAACTTGAGCAACTTGTCTCCTCAGTCCCCAGACGTTTGCAGACTGTTATAAAAAGAAGAGGGGATGCCACACAGTGGTAAACATGGCCTTGTCCCAACTTTTTTGAGATGTGTTGAGGCCATGAAATTTAAAATCAACTTATTAAAATGATACATTTTCTCAGTTTAAAAATTTGATATGTAATCTGTTGTATTCTGAATAAAATATTGAAATTTGAAACTTTCACATTGCATTCTGTTTTTATTCACAATTTGTACAGTGTCCCAACTTTTTTGGAGTCGGGTTTTTAGTTTCTTTTTACGTCAAATTAATGTTACGCCTAAGTGAATTTAGAAAACACAAAATAAATAGTTACATTAATATATGTATTATTTTGTTGGTAAAGAAAGAAAAGCAAAACAATCTAAAAACACAACCTCCACAAAGAAATTTTAATTTATTTTAATTATTTCCTATATTTCCTAGCAATTTCTGAGCGAAAATAGTTTCAAAGCAAATCTTACATCACGTTTTTTTCATTGTGGCTTGAAAAGTTTGTAGATCTGATTCCTTACACAAGTGTTTTGAATAAGTTTTGAGTCTTTTGTAAACTTTTTGCATAAAAGGATTAAAGCAGCCCTCCAAACGCCGTCAGGTTTTTGTCCGTGGCTGTTAAGAAGCCAGCCAGCGCATTAACGCGTCATGCGGCATCTACACTATTCGAAACAAGTGTTTTCTCTCTCACTGCCCTGAGTGGCATTCTGCGCCTGTTGTCCAGACTGAATGGGCCGTCGAATGTTGTGCTAGACGCTCACATGTGGCAATGCGGCAAGCGAGGGGACTTAAGAATTTGGAGATTACGAGTGGAGAGCCGAGAGGGGGGCGATATGAAACGGGGTTCGCAGCAGCAGCTGTTTGGCCCCTTTCGCTGTGAATAGGACAATTCTTTTTCTTCCCCTACTCCCCCCTTTCCTTTCAAATCCCACCAGGACTCGTTATCCCTCTCTCCCTCAGTCCCCCTGTCTCCCACACTATCCCCACCTCCGCAGAGGGGCGCGTTAATGAGTTGCAGTAAAGTCTCCGCAACAGCTGGCACAGAAACAAGATGAGGAGTCAACTTGAAAGAAGGAATAAATAACACATTGGCTCGATCTTCGCTGCCACGCTGAATTCTTTTCATGCTGCGAGTTTTCTTTTGAAATAAGAGAATGCGTGCTCTCAAATATTAGAGGTAATGTATACCACCGTTAACCCCCTTCCTGTGAGGGAGAGCAAGTGGCTCAACCCAAAACAAGGCCTCAATTGATACAAAGCATTCAGGAAGGAGGAAGCACCCTACTATGTAATTATAACTGTTTGGCAAATCTTCAGATAACAAACCATTAGAAAATGGAAACAATGCTTTGGTATGTGACCACTGTGCTACAGAAATACAATGACTGCAAAAAGTATTTTCTCATTTTTTTGCCACACTTAAAAATTGCATTAATATACACATTTTATCTTTATTTATTATAATAGTATATATATCTTTTTTAGCTTATTATAAGCTACATTATTTTCTAATGTGATTATAAATAATGATTATAAGCAAAAATATATTTAAAATAAAATAATTACATTACATTTACATATATTTTATTGGATAATAATATATTCTAAGATCCATCTTCTCGTATGTGACATAAGGTATTAAAATAGTACTATTAAAAATCTTTTAATGGAAATAATAAATAAAATGAAGACAAAAAAGTGGGGAAACTGCAAAAGCTGCTGCATGGCGTTTTATACTGATAGACTTCCTCATCACAGGTATATGTTTCGCACTTCTTCAACGTGTCTTAATACGACATTTTTGAGCAAATGTCAGTAATCATCTCTCTACTCTCTACTCTCTCTTTATACACTGTCTTTGCCTCTGGCAGTATTTCAACACACAAATACAGATATTTCACCTGATCAGACACATGGTGTACATGATTGTGTAATATTGCCACCAATAATCTAAGCCTTGCGTGTGTCTGAGCTTGTTGCCTGACTGATAAAACTTGCTCTTGAAACTGAAAACCAGATATCACAGCTTCATTGTGAAAGTAAATAAATGGTTCTGTATGTGGCTGCTCCAAGAAACTAAAGAGCCAGATTCAGAACGGAAGCAGTGTGTGTTTGTGTGTGCATAGGGTGGTGGTGGATTGTGAATGAGAGTCTGGACAGCGGAAGGACATGAGCTGGGCATGTTGGAATGCTTCTAGACAGATTCCGAGGACACCTTCCTTTTTCTTCCTGTTTGTACATTTACAAAGTCTGATTGACTAAATTTATGCTTAAAAATCCTTTTTTTTTCTTTATAATTATTTTTGTGACCCTGAAAAGATTTTGATTACAAGTCATACACGTTTGAAAATCCTTTTTTTTTATTATTATAGAATGCGGTTATAAATCATCAACATTCTTTTTATTATCCTTTTTTTTTTTCGTACATTTTTTGTGGCCCCAGATTTTGGACACACTTGAACACACAAGTCTTACTTGTATGACTTCACATTTTAAACCTTTTATGACATTTAACCAACTGATCTCAAGGTGATTTTTAGGTTATGTATGATGTAATTTCCTCTCAAGTTTACACAGGTGTCCAATTTAGAGGAGTAACCACAGGTGTAGTTCATCACATTAACTATGGACATGTTCTGTGATGTTTGACAACCACAGCCTGTCCAAATACTTAATTTTATACAGTACATTTATCATGTAAAACTTAAATCTTGTAAAGTCATTGTGCTGCTGCAAGTAAATATACATTATTTAAAGGGTCAGATGATGCGATTCAAGTTCCTTCTCTTTGGAGTGTTACAAGCTGTTCGTGAATAGATAAGAGCCCTAAAGTTGCAAAGACTAAAGTCTAAAATCCAAAGAGATATTCTTTATAAAAGTTAAGACTCATCCACGCCCTCCTAAAACGTCTTGTTTAAACACGCCCCCACATGTTTACGTCACGATGTGGGAAGAAGGGCGGAACACTGCCCAAATGTTCACGCAAAGAAAGAAGAATAACGTTATATGTCACTGTAATCTTGTTACGTGAAGTGCTGTTGTGTTTTCGGTTATGAAAGTGAAACTACTTCGTTTGGCCTTCCAAAAGAGGACACAACTAGAAATCAGTGGTTAAGTTGTATTTACATACGCTTTCATATTTAAAGGATTTGCCGCTGATGATTCAAATGCGAGTTTTGAGAAGTGTAGAGTAGCGCTTGTTGTTTGTCGTTTCTCCGATCACAAATGCAGACATGGTTTTATGTTTACGCGGCGCCATGTAACGCAACGCGTAAAAAGACAGTATAAATCATTATAATCAGTAATTATGTCCCCACTGGATGCAACAAATGCCTCGTTTGTATAAGGGTTTTATTGGTTTTTGTTTTTTTTTTTTTTTTTTTTTTTTTTTTCTTTTTTTATCCTCACGCGCCGGCCGAGACACGGCATCACAGTATGGTAAGGAGCGTAACATTTCCGTCACACGCTTGAGGTATTCGGCCAATCACAATGCACTGGATAGCTGGCCAATCAGAACACACCTCGTTTTCAGAACGATGAGCTTTGTAAAAATCGACACGTTTCAGAAAGGCGGGGCATAGAGGAGAAACAATAATGTACAGTATGTGGAAAATAATGTGTTTTTTAACCTTAAACCGCATAAACACATTTCATTACACCAAATACACAAAATAATGTTCTTTTTTAGCAACGTTTATGACCTTTTTAATATTTTGTTGTATAATGCAAAGACATTCATGTATTTTTAAGTGTGGCTTAGTGGTCCAAAGACTTTTTGGGACCACTGTATGTCTAATATATTGTATAATCACTGTATGAATAATATAATGTAATATATGATACGTATATATGTCTAAATGTATAATATCTACTAGACTTGGTTGACAACAACATTCTTCTTCTTTATTGAATTCTTTGTTAGATGCAGCATTCATCCTGTCTGTTGGTTTTATGCGTTTTGTTCTGTTTTCTCTCGTGGTGGAGTTTTGAGAGCAGAGGTACCGTGCTGGAATGTGGGATGACTGGTCCTGTTTGTTGAGAATGGGGGGGATGGTTCACACAGGATGAGTAGGAGTGTGCTTAGTCTTGCTCTGTCAACTTTGTGCACTCTTGCACAAAAAAAAAGCTGTAGAGAAAAAAAAACATCTTCAAAGGAGGTTAATTTACTGTGTTCATACATAGATGATCACTTGACATGTATATACGCTGTGAGCAGTTTAATTGCACAATTTGCTCTCATCCTCATCCAAGTCATCATACATGTGCTTTTTTTTTCTTGCAGAATGTCAGTCTGGCTTCTTCAAATCGTCAGTGTCCAGTGAGGCCTGTAAACCCTGTCCAAAAAACACCCAGCCCTCAGGTCATGGCGCCACCAGCTGCATCTGCAAGGACGGCTTTTATCGAGCAACTGAGGACCCCAAAACAGCCGTTTGCTCTGGTGAGAAGCTGCTTCTACATCTCACCTGTCATGAGCTAGTTGCTGTCATTTTGTATTTACATACAATATCCTTTCTCTGTCACTCTTTTCTGTAGGGATTATCTAAACCAGTACAGGTGAATGGGTAAATAAAAGGCTTGTCTGCTCTTTGTCTGCTCAGGTTTACCCTCCGCTCCTCAGAGTCTGGTGGCCACCACAGCTCAGATGTCAATAGGCAGGCTTCAATTGTCATGGAGGCCCCCTGCAGACACCGGCGGGCGCAGTGATATCACATATACTGTGGTTTGCGAGCGTTGTGAGGGGAGGGCATGTCAGCCTTGTGGAGAGAAAGTGCGTTTAGATCCAAGCAACACTGACCTGAAGGAGACCAGAGTCACTGTGAGTGAACTGGAGCCCCATTTGAACTACACCTTCACCGTGGAGGCACGGAGCGGAGTGTCCCAGTTCAGCAATAAGAGAGCCACCAGCAGCATCAACACTGCTTTACATTATACAGGTTGGTGCTCTAACTGATCATGGTAGTAGAAAGCAAAGTGGCCAGTTTAACAGATTTACTAACAGAAAAATTGAAAAAAAAATTATACTGTTCAAAAATATGGGGTTAATAAGATTTGTATTTATTTATAAATTAATACTTTTATTTTTAAGCATTAAATTAATCAGAAATAACAGTAAAAAAATTTGTAATTTATAAAAGCATTTATTTCTAAAGGATCATGTGACATTGAAGACTGGAGTAATTATGCTGAAAATTCAGCGTTGCCATCACAGGAATAAATGACATTTAAAAATATATTCAAATAGAAAATGGTTATTTAAACTGTAATAATATTCCACAATACTAATGCTTTTTCATATACATTTTGATTACTTAAATGCAGCCTTGATGAGAATAAGAGACTTCTTTAAAAAAAAAAATTATAATAATTGTACCGACCCCAAACTTAAAAAAAAAAATGGTGGGTTTTTTTAATTCTCATTTTCAGTCTCTCAATTTTAACTCTTTCATTTCATTTTCACTATTTTTTTTGGGGGAAATTAAAACTATAAAAAATATATTTTAAAAATTATAGTAGTAGGCTTTAATTTAGGTTTAAACATGCAGCAGAAATCTGATCGTTTTAGTTTTTGTAGCATAAACAGCAAAAAACAGACACAAAGTCGGATGTTTACAAACCTTATTCAAACCACATCCATTTGTGGTCTGAACTCCGATTAAAATCTGATATTTTGTGAATTATAGTCTGTACGGTGACTCCAGTCAGATCGAATTTCAGTTTTTTTTTCCTAACCCTATTGAAAGTGCACAGTGTTTACTGGGACTGTTTCCAATTACACTCAATTTTCCCCTCACTATAGCAAACCATGTGACATTCACTATTTGCACACAGTCCTAAAGATCAGATTTAAAAGTTTTGGGTGTACAATGTAAACAAGCTCATATACGTCAGAGACTCAAACTTAACTGTTGTTTTACCGCCAGATCCCCCAAAAGTGACTGCGATGCATCTTGTGGACAGCAGCTCCACCAGCCTGTCGCTTCAGTGGTCTGTTTCTCACCGTTCCAAGCCAGTTGCCACACGTTATGAACTGATGTATCGCAAAAAGGTCAGTTACAATATCCATTTCAGTCTTAATACGTAACTGCAAATCTTGATCCATGATGTTATTCTCCATTTCATCATCTTGCTTTCATTGTCATGTCTACAGGAAAATGATGAGGAGATAGCCAATGGAAAGGTCACTACCTACACTGTGCTGGTGCTGGAAAAGAACTTGGTTCAGATCAGTGATCTGTCTCCTTCCACCGTCTACTTGTTTAAAGTTCAAGCTCTCAGCCCAGAAGGAAATCCAGGCAGCTACAGCTTGGAACAGGAGTTTTCAACACTCCCGCAAGGTGAACAAAGTGAAAATGTTTGCTTTTATGAAATCAAAATTGTATATTTATGGTTTTCAGTTCTCTGGATTTGAGGCCATTTATGTGTTCACATACCTAAACACTGACAAAATTCACTGTTTAAAATGTACAGGCTTTTTCTTAGTGGAAAATGAACCAAAATACTGATGACTCATTCTGCACTACACAGATATTTGTACACAGTCCAATCAAATGTTCTCTAGAATGAGAAAGTCCCGCCCCCAATACCACCAGCAAATCAAGTTCATGGCTATGACGTAACTACATACTATTGGCTATTTAAAAAAGGGACAAACAGATAAATACATGTTATGCCCAAATGTCCTGTTTCAAAATGCAATACATCAACACAGACAAAAGAACTGTTCTGGGCAAGCAAATTCATTGGGTCTTTTATAATTAAAAAAATATACATTTAATATAATTGTACAATAAAATGTTCTATGTTTCTTCTCTATGAATGGATCTTTTTTACAGCAGTGTCAGAATGTGTGTTTTGGGGGGGGGGGGGGGGGGGGGTTTAATAACATACTTGTCGTTAAGTGACAGATAATGTTTCTTTGCTCTTTTATGTTATGGAGTGTGCTTTATTCTTGAATGACTCATTTGCTTGGCTGCTTTGTTGTTGTTTTCCCAGCTTCTCAAAAAACAGGAAACACAGCAGTGATCCTCGGGGCCGCAATCGGAGGAGGCGTCATGCTTTTCATCGTGGTAGTGGTCCTGCTTCTGCGAAAACGGTTAGCAACAAGCACTTCACGCACACACCCGGCTTTGTACCTCTCCCCCAGTCACTCCTTCAAGCCGTTCCTTTTCTTTCTCCTTAAAAATCCATTCAGTGTTTCCCTTTCACCGCTCTCACACGGCTCCTTACCACTTTTGAGGAAGAATCAATTCGCTGACTGCTCACTAAGTGTATCTTAACAAGAGGCGTGTTTGAAAGGAGATGAATCAGAGAGGCATATTGTGTAAGACAAGAGGCGACGGGATTGTAGCAGTTCTGTGAAGGCGACCTGAGCCCTTCGTAGTTCCCTGTGATAACCCAGACCTCTGTCACCACTTGGCAAACACAGACCACTTTTTTTCTAAGCACTCCTCGACTGAATGGAGCCGGTCCAGCGCTGGCTACTCTTAAAACTCAAGTCTGAAAAGAAATCTGTGGGTTTGCTGAAAAACAGAGCACTCATTGAGTTGTTTTTCTTCTACAGGCGAAGAAACTCTCACACCAGACAAGGGCCAGAGGACGCCTATTTCTCCAGCCCAGGTTAGTGGCATTGAATTTCATTTGGTGGCTTTCTTCTTTTACAACCCCTCCTCTTAAATTCTCCCTGAATTCTCTTCAATGCAGACCAGTTGAAGCCGTTGAAGACCTACGTTGATCCTCACACGTATGAAGACCCCAACACGGCGGTGCTCAAGTTTGCCAGCGAGATCCATCCTAGTCACATCACAAAGCAGAAAGTCATCGGAGCAGGTTAGTACATCCATGGCAGTCTGACAAGCCGCTGTGGGGCTGTTTTGAATGCATTCTTCAACACTCATTGATTTGAAGTTATGTTACAGTTCATTGAGAGTGACAGCTTTTTTACAGTTCATTGGAGTGACAGTTTAAAACAAGGCGCACATTAGAAATTGTCTGATTCGAGCTTTACATGTTAGAGCTGGAATATTTTTAGCGTAGTTATTCTTTCCCTCCAGAGACATTTTTTTCCCTCCCAATGTCATTCAAATTGAATTAGTGTTGTTTTCTTAACCCGCTCTGGAGGTTTTTTTCATATCCCACATGGAGGAGTACTGCTATAAAAAACCTGACTTAATTAATCATGACTTAAAAATAAAACAAACAACCGCTAAATTAGACCTAAGTCCTAAAGTGTTTATAGGCTAGATATCAAATGTCAAATTTAAATGAGAAGATCAGTGCGCCATGGTCGCGTTTCCCTTGTCCACTTTTTGTCTGCTTGTTGTACACAGATTCTCATGCCCCTTCTGACCCCCTCCCATGAATCCACTCACTAATGTTCATAGGCTTCTCCGTGGCCAGCTGCATGCTGGTTATCATTTCAAAGCACCTCCTTCATGTTTTTAAATAACCCCTATATGTCATGAGGCACGATTAAAGTGTTGTCATTTGATGTGTTGCTTATCTGATGCCTGTATGCCTCTCACTTTGGTGGATTGCTGTAGGTGAGTTTGGAGAGGTGTATCGAGGAATTCTGAAAGCTCCCAGTCGCAAGGAAACAGCGGTAGCAATAAAGACGCTAAAGCCAGGATACACAGAGAAACAGAGGCAGGACTTCCTCAGTGAGGCCAGCATCATGGGACAGTTCTCACATCAGAACATCATCCGACTGGAGGGGGTGGTCACCAAATGTGAGTGCCCTATTAAGTGTAGTCTACATCTAGTTTTATAATAAATTTGCGTTTAAAAAAAAAAAATATATATTTGTAAAAATTCCCAAAAAAGAATGTATTATTTATTAGATAATAACTAATGTGATTAATGATAAATTGTTCAAGTAGAGATAGCGATATAATTATAATTACATAAAGCCCTTTAAATAAAAAAGAAAGAAAAAAAGTATATATCATATCTCTAATAAAATAAAATGTGCATATATATGGTCTGTCTACATATACATATATCATACTATATATACAGTGGGTATGGAAAGTTTTCAGACCCCCTTAAATTTTTCACTCATTTTTTTTTATATTGCAGCCATTTGCTAAAATAATTTAAGTTAATTTTTTTCCTCATTAGTGTACACACAGCACCCCATATTGACAGAAAAAAAAAAAACAGAATGGTTGACATTTTTGCAGATTTATTAAAAATTAAAAACTGAAATATCACATGGTCCTAGTATTCAGACCCTTTGCTCAGTATTAAGTAGAAGCACCCTTTTGATCTAACACAGCCATGAGTCTTTTTGGGAAAGAAACAACAAGTTTTTCACACCTGGATTTGGATCTCTGCCATTCCTCCTTGCAGATCCTCTCCAGTTCTGTCAGGTTGGATGGTAACCGTTGGTGGACAGCCAGTTTTAGGTCTCTCCAGAGATGCTCAATTGGGTTTGAGTCAGAGCTCTGGCTGGGCCATTCAAGAACAGACACAGAGTTGTTGTGAAGCCACTCCTTCCTTATTTTTGCTGTGTGCTTAGGGTCATTGTCCTGTTGGGAGGTTAACCTTCTGCCCAGTCTGAGGTCCTGAGCTTTCTGGAGAAGGTTTTCGTCCAGGATATCCCTGTACTGCATTCATCTTTCCCTCGATTGCACCAGTCGTCCTGTCCCTGCAGCTGAAAAACACCCCCACAGCATGATGCTGCCCACACCATGCTTCACTGTTGGGACTGTATTGGAAAGGTGATGAGCAGTGCCTGGTTTTCTTTACACATACCGCTTAGAATTAAGGCCATAAAGTTCTATCTTGTTCTCATCAGACCAGATAATCTTATTTATCACCATCTTGGAGTCCTTCAGGTGTTTTTTTTAGCAAACTCCATTTGTGTCTTGCACTGAGGAGAGGCTTCTGTCTGGCCACTCTGCCATAAAGCCCCGAATGGGGGAGGGCTGCAGTGATGGTTGACTTTCTAAAACTTTCTCCCATCTCCCGACTGCATCTCTGGAGCCCAGCCACAGTGATCTTTGGGTTCTTCACCTCTCTCACCAAGGCTCTTCTCCCACGATAGCTCAGTTTGGCCGGACGGCCAGCCAGCTCTAGGAAGGGTTCTGGTCATCCCGAACGTCTTCCATTTAAGGATTATGAAGACCACTGTGCTCTTAGGAACCTTAACTGCAGCAGAAATTTTTTTTGTAACCTTTGCCAGATCTGTGCCTTTCCACAATTCTGTCTCTGAGCTCTTCAAGGCAGTTCCTTTGACATCATGATTCTCATTTGCTCTGACATGCACTGTGACCTGTAAGGTCTTATATAGACAGGTGTGTGGCTGTCCTAATCAAGTCCAATCAGTATAATCAAACCCAGCTGGACTCAAATGAAGGTGTAGAAACACCTCAAGGATGATCAGAAGAGAAATGACAGCACCTGAGTTAATAATATATGAGTGTCACAGCAAAGGGTTGAATACTTAGGGACCATGTGAATTTCAGTTTTTCTTTTTAATAAATCAGCAAAAATGTCAACAATTATGTGTTTTTATGTCAATATGGGGTGCTGTGTGGGCTTGTGTGTACATTAATGAGGAAAAAAAATTATCTTAAATTATTTTAGCAAATGGCTGCTATATAACAAAGAGTGAAAAATTTAAGGGGGTCTGAAGACTTTCCGTACCCACTGTATATCTATTATCATGAAACTCACACCCTTACAGTATGCACTTTATATTTAATTCAAGAAACTAAGGACTGAAATATAAATTTTGTTTAATTTATAGTAGTTAAAAGGCATATCTATATATATATATATATATATATAATATATATATAATATATAAATATATACAGTATATACACACTTTTTTATTATACTTTTATATTTTATCACTTTTTTTTAATTTCAAGAAAGTAAAAAATATAAATACTGTTTGATTTATAGTATAAATATAAAAGTTGTATTAAAATTCAAATTATAGTCATAAATATTTGTAGGATTGAAAATATTTTTCTTTGAATAAAAAAACATGGTACATATTTTTTATTCAGAAATTAAGAATAAATATTTATTGGTTTAACGTAGTTAGTATAATAAAAAGTGCAATATATATAATATATACACTTTTAATTATTTGTCATGTTATGTTTTATAAACTTTGTTATTTACTTTGTTTTTATAACCTTGATTATTTCTACTTTTATAGTATAATATGCAAATAATTATAGCATTGATAGTATAAATTTTGTAGTCAGTAACTATTGTTCTTTAAATAAACACTGACTAGACTATGTGTATGTGTGTGTGTGTATAGCGTTACAAAAAAGTAATTTATTGTACTGTAAAAGTGTTGCATTAAATAAATATCAATAAACGTTTTTGTTGTTACTTGAGTTTTATCCTCTGAAAATATTTACTGAGAACTTATATTTGTTTTTACTTTTCGTTTTGTAAAGCCGCTTTGTGTCTTTGTTTGTTTTCAGTCAAGCATGCCATGATTGTGACTGAGTACATGGAAAATGGAGCTCTTGATAAATACCTGAAGGTTCGTTTGTCAAATTCATCACTGAGGCAGGAAAATTATGACAGATGATACTGACATACCTTCAAAGTGATTTAACATAGCAAATAATTTACTCAAGAATTCCCTTTTGTGGTTTTCCTTTCACAAGAACAACTAGAAATAAAACTCTTACTTCTTCACAGGACCATGATGGCGAGATGTCATCCTTCCAGTTGGTTGGTATGCTCCGTGGCATTGCGGCCGGAATGAAATATCTCTCAGACATGAGCTATGTACACAGGGATCTGGCTGCCAGAAACATCTTGGTCAACAGCAACCTGGAGTGCAAGGTGTCTGACTTTGGTTTGTCACGTGTTTTGGAGGACGACCCTGAAGGAACCTACACCACCAGCGTAAGTTCACATAGCAAATAAATGTGTGGCTACAAGCTGCTCTTAACTCCAGATGTCTTTATTTTACCATCACTACAACCTGGTTATTATTTCAGGATTTTCAGAAATTACAAGGGATTGCCGACACTTGTTTATATGTTTTATACTTGTTTTTCCCCAACAGGGAGGTAAAATTCCGATTCGTTGGACTTCTCCGGAGGCCATAGCTTACAGGAAATTCACGTCAGCAAGTGATGTGTGGAGTTTTGGCATTGTCATGTGGGAGGTCATGGCCTTTGGAGAGAGGCCATATTGGGACATGAGTAACCATGAGGTACGGACTGGCCACACCACGTCGGCTATGAACAATAACTCTGCTGTTTGTCTCAAAGGATCTTCCGTCTTATCTGACTACTTTTGTCTCTCTAGGTAATGAAGGCCATTAATGAGGCTTTCCGCCTTCCTGCTCCAATGGACTGCCCCTCTGCGGTCTATCAGCTGATGTTACAGTGCTGGCTGCAAGATCGCTCCAAACGGCCCCGCTTTGGCGACATTGTCAGCATACTAGACAAACTCCTCAAGAGCCCAGATTCTCTGAAGGCCATTGCAGATTTTGACCCTCGGTAAGCGCTCAACACATACTTTGAATTCTTAAAAGGCTCGTACAAAGCTTCACAAGGCGTGAACGGCAGAGAGAAGTTGAGGCATGTACCGTCTATTACACAATTTTGCGCAGTTCAAACAAAGTCATTCCTTGGTAAAGATAAGACATGCAACCACGTACCAGTGGTGCTGCTGAATGGTTTGGCATCTTCAGATGTTTATCACATTGTAGGCGTGCAAGAGGGAGAAATCTGACAGTTCCGTATCTTAATCAGATTCTCGAACCGAACAGACAGGTTTTCCTCTCGCAGTGTGTCTCTTTCCCACCCAATAATTACAATAAGGGAAAGGCAAAAAAAGGTCTCACTGTGTGGTTTGTTGAATGTATTTGTGTTCTGTCTTTGTCAGAGTTTCCATTCGGCTTCCCAGCACCAGTGGCTCAGATGGCTCTCCCTTCAGGTCTGTGGCCGAGTGGCTGGAGTCCATCAAAATGAGCCAGTACAGTGAAAACTTCAGCATAGCCGGAATCGTCAGCATGGAGCAGGTGCTGCAGATGAAGAGCGAGTGAGTAACACAAATTTCCCCTCATTCTGGACCTTTAGCACGCTATACAAGGGAAGAATGGCTGTGAGCAATCAGATGAGATCACGCCAACTGTCCAAAGTCCATTTCTGCAGAACTGATTTCTGCTTTACTTGCTGTGTCATATCCTGGTGTCCAGATAAACGGGGTTTTCAGTAGATTAAAACTGTATTTTTTTCTATAGTTAATTCGCTCAAATTTAGTCTCTAAATATATAGAGACTGGAGTCATAAAAAACTTTTTACTTGTTCTGTTATCATGACTGTTTGCCCATAAATGGTGTTTCTGCCATACAAAGCTGCAAATGTCCTTATTTTTTGTTAAACATCTTAATAATTTAATTTATAAATAAATGAGCTGTTTTGACGAAATGTCTCCACCATGTACAGATAAATGACAGTTCAAAGAGAGTTATTATAGTGAAAAAAATAAAATAAAAGGACAATGTATTATTATTATTATTATTATTATGTTTAATAAACCATAACATATGTAAATGGTGGTGGATGAGGAGATTCCCTCCCTTTCAGTAAAGCACTTGAGTACCCAGAGAAAAGCTCTAGATACAATGTAATGAATTATGAATGAATTATTAATCAAATATATAACGAACAAAAAACAATAATCTAAAATAAGAAAATTATTAATTATAAACAACATAGTTTAACGTGTAAATGTTGTAATAATAATTAATAATAATAATAATTATTATTATCTCACTATTCAAATATGTAATTTCGTTTATATTTGCATGTATTATTATTATTATTATTGCTATATTGATACCACTGTTCAAAAAAAATTATTTAGTTATTTACATACATTCCATCTTCGCACTCTTTAAAAAAAAAAGTAATTTCTCTTTTATAGAATTGTAATTTCACATTAAAAATTGCACTGTTTGGAGATACAGTATCCTATTTTGTAAACGTCCTTCAATTTTCCCTCTTACATAATACAAAATTAGTATTCTGACATTATGTAAAATAGTCCTTTGAATAAAATGGCCCCAGATGAACACAATTTGAGAGTTCTGGGAATTTGGGAAGGAATTCAGGGTGTTTGGAGAGCTTCCTTTCCTGTGGCCTACAGCCTACACTGAGGCTGATTGGTCAGGACAAGATCGTATTTAAATAAGATGGTATCTTTTAACTTTTAATAATTCCTAGAACATATAAATATTTTCCATGTTTTTGTTTTAGGGATCCAGTAATTGAATGTGGCTTAAATGTATGCTTTGGTTGCAAGGATAATCTCACACAACCGCAGACCATTTTTGATTTACTGTATCTGGCGAGCGCGGAAACCACATAAATTATAATAACGATTTAACCTTCTTAAGACTTTTAATCGAGTCAAGCAGTAACAATTTACTTAAAAACGTAAAAACCTTTCAGCAGCATCTCAGCAAACACCTTAAAATGCTATTCATTGATTCAAGTTTGAACGGAAAACACTGTGGCAGCAGAGAAAGAATAGACGTGGCTTTTAGTGGCCTGGATGTGGTGAATTGTGGCATGCTGTTCCCCCTCCCCTCTTCTGCCATCCCTCCCTTCCTCCCACTGTTTCGGCAGACTCTCTCATCCCTCCCATTCCCAACAGCGCTAGTCAAGGCCTGTGCTTTCACTGTAGCCAGGAACCACCGTTTCTGCCTGCTGGGGCCATGAGGCTATGCGGCTGCTCCCCTCACATCAACACGATTGGACTTAAAAGTCAGGACATGAGATGAAAGAGTGTAGGGATGGTGAAGGAGAGAGCTGGCGTACATGTGGAGGTAAAGACGACAGTGCTGGACCTCACGGAGGAGGCAGTTTGACTGATGAAGGGGTTGGGAGTGTAGTGACAGCGTAGCTCCAAGACCTCTGGCTCTGCTCCCGTGGGTGTTTTTAGCCTAGAAGCTCGCTGAACTTTGTGTGGAGGACCAGAAATGTCTTTGATGTGTTTGTCTTTTATTTTATGGCCGACTGTTCCATCTGGTGTCATCTGGTAGCACTCTTTAAAACCAGAAACTATTTACAAGTCCTCCGCTGCCTGTGCCGGCCAGCTCTGATTCATGGCGGGTGAAGGGAATCCTTGTTAAATCATCAAGGCGCTAATTAAAAATGTAATTAGGACTCTGATAACATGCTATCTTTCAAACGCCTCCTCAAAATGACTTTTTGAAAGATTAGATTATGTATAATTTTCAAGCAACCTCCCACCGTGTTATCATCTTTGATGAAAACTAAAGCAAAGGCTAAGAAATAAATATCTTTGATATAAAATGTAATAAAAAAAATAAAATATATTTATTAAAAGCAATACATTTTTTTAAATATATATTTTTGACTCCAGTTACATTGTAGTAAAAAACTTTGATTTGCATGGTGTCTTTGCTAAGACTAAAATAAAAATGAAGACTACAAAAATCCTGTGATAAGTTATGAAAACTAAAACAGAAACTAAAGAATAAACGTTTTCTAAATAAATCAATAAACTGAAATAATAATAAATAAAACATATTTGGCAAAACTGAAACTAATCTAAAATACATTTCATGAGTCCAAAACCAAAATAATCTAAAATTAATTTATGCCATGTTTTAGTTTTAGATACATGCTGTATTATAAAATTGAGTGTATTAATTTGGCTAAAACTGACAAACCAAAATTGACAAAACCCTAACAAACAATTAAACTGCAAAGACAAACTGAAAATAAAACAAAAATTAAACATAAACATAACTCAGCAAAACTGAACCTGAACAAATACTCAAATAAAACGAAAATGGACATAACTTCATTATTGTTTTAGTTTTAAATGGTATATTATAAAACTTCAAAAAGCATTGTTGCATGGGGTATTATAAAATGTGGCTAAAAAATAAATGCAAAACTGATAAATTAAAAGAGAACTATAGAATAACACATTTTGTAAACTAACTAAATGACAATTTTGGCCAGGTGGCTTTTGTTTAAGGATTTTTAATTTCATTTGACTTTTCCTGGTAAAATAAAGGTAAAAAAAAAAAAGTACTTGGCAAAACTGAAAATAAACTAAAATACATATTAATGACTCCCAAGCTAAACTAAACTAAAATAAAATGAAAATGGACATAAATTAATTTTAGTTTTGGATACATGCTGTATTATAAAATTTAGTGTATTAACTTTGGCTAAAATGAAACAAAAACTGTAAGAACTAATACAAATTAAACTGAGAAGACAGAATGATAAATAAAAATATAAACAAAATAAAAATGTCACAACCTTAATCACCCTGCCCTCCAGTTCTCACACACTCTTTCTTTTCTGTTTCCCAGGGATATTCGTAACATTGGCGTCCGTCTGCCGGGCCATCTGAAGAGGATTGCCTACAGTATCTTGGGGCTTAAGGACCAGACGAGCACCCTGAGTGTATTTGCAGTGTGAATGGTCTTTAAAATGCACCGAAGGGACCGAACCCTTTGGCCGTGGACTGAATAAACTCTCATCTGCCTCGGGATTGGACTGCAGGGACAGCCCTTGACCTGGCCATAACCCTCCAGTGCAGCGAGATGGACTCTCACCGCTGTGGAGACGAGTAGCATTTGGTGTACTTATCAAAGATGGAGGAAGTGTAAAACAATCAAAAAGCTATTGATGTATGCATCAAACCTTGTATATTAGATATATTTTTACCATACGCATACGTTTATTTTTTAGAGAAGATATAGTCAATTCTTTAGTATCGTTTTTAAAATTTTTAGTTTAGTTTCATATGCATGCTTAATAATTTTCGCCAGAGAGCGATCAATGCTAGTTAGCACTCACTCTACACTCAGATCTTATGTTGCTCCTCCAATGCTGTTGGCACTGTATTGCTCTGTACTTTTCAGCAAAACGAGAGAAAACCAGACCCACAGGTCTTTCTGTACCAGAAACGTGGACTCAAAGCTGGCGGTTATGGGTTTAACGTAAGACTTAACCATGTTCTGCTGAGATCAAGGTGATTGTAATGCTCTCTGGTTTCTATCATGCTCGAGTTGGCCATGATTTGATGTCTCGCACGATGACATTTCTTTACAATTGCACTCTCAGCGCTATATGCTTTGGACCATCAAGTTTAAAGTCTCTGGTTTAGATGAAACGGAGCAGCGAGGCGTTCCTTAAATCCTGTGTTTTCTCTGCAAACAAGAAGAGAGGAGGCACCGCCATGAAATAGCACTTAAATCAGAAATCTCAACAGCTGTCTCATCCCTTATCGTTATGAAAGGTTACGGCAGCGATGACATTAAGGATCGAAGGGAACAAAGAGCGAGCGAAATGACAAAATGGAAATGGGTTAAGAAGAAAAAACTGTTCTGGAACAGATTGTCGGACTAAACCAAATGGGAAAATGCGATCCGGCGGTGTTCTGCAAACAAATGCACGGTTTTGATTTTCAGATATTTGCACCAAGTGACAGTCCTAGCAAACTAAGGAAATGATCAAACAGACAGTTATGCGGACCAGGATATGTGGATGTCTGTTATTCATTCTGTATCAGCAGATTAAGGTCGCCTGGAGCTGTGAATTGCAGAGACTATCTTTGGCAGATCTGGTTTATGATTAACTGATCCAAGATATGCTGGGATGAAATTGTACGACCTTTCTTGATTATTTCTTCTGACTTATAGGACCTCAATATGATTTCACATGTGGGGTAGATAAGCCCCTTGCATGGAAAAAGTCTTTCTCCATGTTAAACTCCTTTTTTTGTATTTACAGAGGAGAGAAACAGCTACATAATGTCCTTAAATCTTAATGGATATTGCAGTTCCTTGTTAATTTCACTTTATTCTGATTATTTCTAGATGTTGAAAGCAGATGGGTTCTTCCATACTTAGAAATGACATATTTAGTGTTTGTTTGCAGTTGATATTGTGTTTCATGTCTTTTTTTTAAGTGGGACGTTGATACTGGCAAACTGCAGGACTTTTTTGGAAAGGGAAATTTGTCATTTTTGATCACCCATCTTGGTACTGACCTTTTTCTAAACATTGAAATTTGAAACGCTCAGTACAAACATACATATTTCCTAACAAAATACAGTTTGATTGGGCCAATTGTTTTGTATTTTATTTAATAGTCTATTTATTTTTTACTTTATTTATTGTTTTAATGACACTGAATTGGGATTTATTTGTATTGGAAGTTTGTCTTTCAGTCACAATAAAATTTTTGTATCTTCAATGTCACATCAATTTCTTTACTTGTTTCTTAAACAATAAAAAGGCATAATAGAATAGAAATTAAGTTGCTGCTTCTGATTACAGCTTCATTGTAATGCATTAAGCACTGCCGTAGTGAGCAAGTCAATACAGCTCAAGAATGCCAGTAGTTTTGCATGACTGCATTATCTAATTGGTCAAAGCAGTCCCTATTTAATTAGTAGCAGTCCATCTGTAAACTATGACAGAAACCATTGAACCTTATAACCCTTGCAGGACAATTTACTTTGTTCTCAATTTAGCCCCTCCTGTCCATAACCGCAGCCTCACTGAACCCAAATTAAGAGAGGCTTTTGTCGGGCGCTCAGAGTATTGAATTTATCAGCTGCTGTTGAGTGATGCAGGCAACAATGCCACTAATGCACCCTTTTGATAAGGTGGAAAATGTCATGGTTGGAATGTAAATATTTATATGCGAAAATAATCGGACTGGGGAAGCTGGCTAAAGAATGAAATGCCATCATGGAAGTCAGACAGGTAGAGCAGGGAAACAAAATGTCCCGTATCCGTTTCTTTGACCTGCATTATGTCTGCATGTCTGTTAGTGTCTAGGTAGCTTCGTCATCTTTTGTTCGAATGCCCTTGCACATGTGTCCTGGAATTATGTATTTTAGTTTTACACAATATGTGCCTCA
This sequence comes from Sinocyclocheilus anophthalmus, assembly GCA_018155175.1. NCBI lineage: Eukaryota > Metazoa > Chordata > Actinopteri > Cypriniformes > Cyprinidae > Sinocyclocheilus > Sinocyclocheilus anophthalmus. The sequence goes on along the minus strand of JADLZN010006304.1, from coordinate 13,123 downwards.
TCTCATGTGCTTCAGTGTGTATGCTGTAAAAAAAAATGAATATAGGGCACATTGTACTGTATTAATATGTAGGAAGATTCCTTCTTGATTTATTTTTACAGGTGTTTCACCTGTGTTTTGATTTTTGCACTCCATTGCACGCATTAGGTTAACAGAAACATTGGTAAATTAATAAATAATATCCTGTCAGAAAATTACCAATGCATTTTTTTACAGTGTGTGTTTGTCTCCCGTGAATCAGGAAAAAAGTTTTAACTTGCTTTAACCTCTGAAAGCATGTTCATGTTCCACTGACGTCACTTAGGCCGCACAGCGCTGTTTCCTTTCCCCCCAATAGTAGCCATGGCTATTGAATCATACACAAAACTTAGATTTACATACAGACATACTGAAAGTAATGACTTGCAGTTTATCAAGTCAGATGTTAATTCATTAACCGCGCCGAGGGATTCAGTTCAGTGAACTCGTCTTTTGAACTATTCATTTAAACAACCGGTTTAAGGGAAAAATTAGTTTGGGAACAGGCTGCACTACTCGCGCTGTCTGTTTTTCATTCACTAAAACAAGAACCCATACGACTCAAATGAGTCACTTGTTCGTTAATGAACTGTCTGCTACACAACTCAATTATAAAGATTGCTTGTCATTATTTTGCCATAGCCTACGCGTTTTTGTCTATTGAATTCAGTACACACTGCAGTGCAACGTTTTGCGATTCACATTTACAATGCAGTGACGCTGACATCGATGCTAATGAACAAAACAAGGCACTCCCAACTTTTTTTTTAACTCAACGAATGTCCTATTTCACTTGGAAATAGGTCTATGTCATATTGTGAAAGTAAATGGGTTGTGAATAGCAATTAATGTTGACCTTAAAGAAAATACAAAGAGAAAACCAGTGAAAAGAAAGTGAAAATCACAGGTTGATGTGAAAGTGAGGGGAAGACATTTTGAAAGCACTAACCAGCATATGCCAATTAAAGTATATACATTTACATAAGCATGTAAACAGGACCATTCCTGTCTATGAGCAGAAATGTCTCAGAATGTGGATTATGGGACATTTTCCCCATGTGCGTTAAGATAAAATTACAGGCTACAATAGCATAGGTGAGAACCGCTGTACACATGGTTTAACCTTAATGGCGAAATGTCCTGTGTGAGGCCTGTGGCCTTCATTTTAGGCTTTACAGTTGCTTTGAAAATGTCCCCGCTCTTTAAAGAACTCCCACTGTAAAAATCATCATTATACAGTTCAAGTATGAGTTTTCCCTTTTATATTTATTTCTTGTCTTTTCCATCGCCCTCTTTTTCATCTGAACACACAAAGCCAGAAGCGTTGTGGAATTTACATCCCTGGCTAATTTTAGGGATGGGTTTCTGACCAAAAAACACATCCTCCAATTTGGGGCTATATTGGTCTTCGTCCCTCAGTTTTTCTCTCTGTTTCTCACTCTCTCCTCACTTATCCTCACTCTCTTTCTCCTTTTCAAGTCATTCTGTTTGTCTTCATGCCTTTTCCACGTTTTTAGGCTTTGCTACCACACACACTCACCAACTCTGTTTTCTCTTCATATTTGGTGTTTTTGGTAACTTCAGAAGTAACGCTCAACCAAATGGTCCTCGAAGTTGTTTAAGGGCAAAGATTTTGCATGGGTGGGGAACTAAAACACAAAAGTGAACAAAGTGCTCTCAAATCAAACATTACAATGTATTAACATTGGACTGCATAAACCCAACAATGCACAAAATTATTACCATTACATAAGCTGAACTGGAAAAATGACAGTTCTTGGTTTTTAAATGTCTTTTTAATTTAGATGGTTTCATGTTTTCTGCAGTGCGCAGCCAATAATTTACCGCACAAAACACATTGTAGTCAGCATAAAACCACATTTATCCTTGCTGCATGTGAACCTGTATTTAATGTAATCTGGGTTATATTATATATCTAATATATATATTCTAATATATAATATATGTAGATAATATATATATATTACTTGTGTAGTTTTGTTCATTATTTTTCAAGCTTCAGGAATGAAAACTTGTCACTCAACCATATATCTTCTTAATTTTTCTAGTAAAACAGTTACATTTTCTCCAAAATACTGGTTGAGAAGCCTGTTTATGTTGCTGTTTTAATTATTCACAATAATGTTGTTTTATTATTTGAGTAGTTTTCTTCCCTACAAAATATGACCCTATAGAAAAGACAAGTGGCCAAATTTTTGGGTTGTGACCCACCAAGTGACAACCACTGGTTTAAGTTATGTACATCTTCATTACTTTGTGACAACAACTTGCTTTTATGTAGACTTTTTTCAGCACACAGTGTAAACACATGTGTAACATGTGTAAAAACATATGTGGACTGGGAAGAATTTGACAAGTTTTTTCAAACCTAGTTATATACAAAGGCCACAATGTTTGTTCTCAGCTCAATTAAAAACACCTTTGAATGTGTATTATATTATAGGACAACACCCAGGTCATGTATTTGGCAAAACTTTTCTTCTACCCTGAAAATGTTAGGGTTTTTGATGACAACTCTATGGAAATAGATTTAACTGTTTAGCAGTTGTGACATGTATAAATTTGTTACAGTGCCTAAACAAATGCTGCTTTGTGATGAAAGTGTCCTATGTTTATCTTTAACACAGCTCATCTTATCTGCATTTTTACAATGTGCAGGGAAGTGTAGTTTGGTTAATTATGCTGTAACTCATCTATCAGTAAGCCTTAAATATGGTTCTTTCAGACCTTGACAGCTTGACAATGAAATATGAACTTTTTCCCTTTGTTTCCCCTTATACGCTTTAAAGAAGACAGCTGCAAATGGCACAAAACTAGCATGATTGCTTCCTGTGAAGTTTCTCTGTGTTGTTGTACGTTTATAGGTCACATAATTACTCACTCGACAGCACAAGCTCTATTTTTCGGTTCTCTGTAGTATTCTTTCAATTAGATCTGTTTTGCCTTGTCCCTGAGTGGCCATGACAGTCCTTTCAAACTTTATCGACCCTCTTTCTGCTGGCATTCTTCAGCAGTTCCCTTCTCTTCAGCTCCTGTCTGCATGTGTTCTTGAAGCCAATAATCGTTCCTGCCTGCACAATGTGAACCCCAGCAGATAATTACAGTAATTAAACCAATTAGGCAGCATATGGAATGAGAGTTAACATGCCCCGAGGACACTGAGGTCTGCTATTCATCCCCTGCATGAGCCTCTGCTGAGGTGGTCCTCGTATCTGGCTCTGCTTAAGGAAGGGGCCGGGGAAATTGCTTCAACCCAATTTTGGATTAAAGCAATTTCCTTTTTAGCTGAGCTTTGAATACGGTGTTGCAGATGTATGCTGCTGGCCTGCTGCAAGATGGGACTTCAAACAGAGGACAACTTAAAGACAACTGAGAAGAAGATAATATGAAACAGTGCCATAATTCTGTGTTGTGAACTGAATTGTTTTTATTTGTCACCTCGTAGTCATATAAAGTGATTTTTAGCAAGAGATATAAAATAGTAACATAATTCTGTTGTAAAACGGAATGTTTCCTCAGTCATATAAACTGTTTTCAGCAGCATTTTTTGTTTATGCTTCACGCTCTGATAAATGTTTAATTTATTAAGCTATATTACTCAAAGTGTTCATTTGCTTAATATAGAGAGACATTATTACCTGGCTTTCTGTAATACTTGATTCTGATTGGCCAAACAGACCAATTAATTTTAGGTCCTTGAATTTGATTGGTCGTGCAGCATTCCAAAATATCATAGTTTGCCTGCATCCCAGTGTGCATACTATCCATCCTAAATTCTATGTTAGCAATTTTCAAAACTATTTAGGGCAGATAGGGTGTATAGTATGCACATTGGGACGCACGGTTTGTGTCTTTTTAGCAGGTTACATCGTTACACCAGTAGGTGGCAGTAAACGGATTCATTCAAAAACACTGATTTATTCAGGAATGAAACCATAGACTGTATAAAAACATGGACGTTGTGTCCGTGACGTCACCCGTAGATTTCCGAAAAGCGTTTTTGAAGCTCAAAAGTGGGCGGAGCCGGCCGTGCCATCTTGGCACCGCGTCACCGCGCGTCACTCCCGGATAATCGAAAATGGGCAAAGAGGCTGGAGCAGGTTGGTGAAGCCACGCCCACCTAGCTCGACGGTGGTGACAGCAGCGGCAATACACCTGTCACCTAAAGCGGCCCACGCCCTTAATTATGCAGGCTTAATATAATTTAAATGGATGAGTTATAAAAAAATGTACCCCCCTCACAGCTGTCATGAAGGGCAAAATTTGCTATCTATAGACCAAAATACTTTTTTGAACCAGGCTGTAAACATGTTTTTTTCTGCTGCAAAGTTGGGCATTTTAACATGGGGTGTCTATGGGATTGACTCCCTTTTGCAGCCAGTCTCTAGCGGCCAGTCGATGAATTACAGTTTAAGTCACTTCCTTGTTGGCTTCACGAGAGAGAGCGGGAGGTTGCCGCTTGATGAAACACGGGAGGTATGCGTGAAGCATTGAATCATTTTTTTTAACCACTGCGTTCAAAACAAATTTCAATCAGTGGGAAAATCAGCAAATCATCGAATCACCTACTCTACCGATTCTTTCAAAACATTGATTCATTCAAGAACCACACACCACCACAGTGTCCCTGCGTCTCAATGTTCATACTATCCATCCTAAATAGTATGTGAGATTAGAATAAGTGTGTCCCAAAGCATAGTATGTTGAAAAGAGTATGCCAAAAGTCCCCGGATGGTCTACTATTTCAGGTCGATTTTTGAAGTGTGGATCCATGCACACTCTAATGGCTAAAATTGCCCACAATCCACTGCGCTTTGGCGAAACGAACACGAATAAAACGCGTTAAAACTACAAACATGGCGGATTTGCGCGACCGGCGGTTAGGTAGAGAGGTTTACAAAAAGGGGGTTGAGTTACTAATAATCAACATTTAACCTGGTAAAAAATATTTATTTAGTGTTATCCGTCTTATATTTCATCTGCAACAGCAATGTGAACTTTTATAAACATCCATTTGGTTAACTTTTAAATGCATCATTATGCAGAAAATATGAGCAGAGTTCTCTGCATGAAAGACCCGCGACTGGCAGATCAACGAGCTACTTCTTTTCTCTCCAGTACGGTTGGAAGTTAAATGAAATGTGGAGAATGTTAACTGTGATAAGATGATTGACAGGCCAGTTTACAGTGACAGGGTGCGTGTAACATGTGCGACAGAGCGGTCCTTTAAAGAAGCAGTTGTGTGACGTGATAGTATGTCCCAAAGCTTGCCTGCTCTTCTACTACATTGGTTTTGAACAGATGAATGGCATGTTGAAGTTAAAATAGTTTCAGGATTTTTTATACAATTCGGAGAGTTTTTGGTTTAAAATTCCAGCATCATTATTTAAGAAATTTGGTGGCATTGAACTCTTACTTAAAAGTGACTTCGATATTTCTAAACTTCCGCTGAAGTTATCTGCATTTCATCAACAAGTTTTGCAATATTGGAAATAAGCACACACCCATAACTTTACACTACATAATTCTTCAATATGGAATAATAAGTATATTCTACACAGAAATAAATCACTTTTTTTATGAGCATTGGTTTTGTAGAAATATTTGGTCTTTAAAGGATCTCTTTGATGATGCTGGAGAGGTGTTGGATTACAATGCTTTTACTCCTAAACATGGGTTTGCATGCCATCCAAAACAGTTTTTCACAGTAATTTCAGCCATCCCCTCTGGACTTAAAATTATTATGAAAGGTTATTTATTATATAGTAAATTTAAACTATACCTCGGCCCAACTGAGTTTAAAAGTAAGAAATGTACAAATGTTTATATTAGACAAATCTTCAACAATGTCATGTTTCCCTACAGGTCTGTAAGAAATAATTTGGATCTCTTCTTTGACAAACGAACACTTAAACATATTAGAACCTCATATTTAAAATTTCCAGTTCACCCCAAAATTAAAGAAACTCACTTTAAAATTGTACATGGTATTTACCCTTCTGGAGAGTTTCTAAGGGTTAGATTTAATTTTGAAACAATATTATGTACATTTTGTAACGCATCTCCAGATAATACAGAGCATTTTCTTGTTGCTTGTAAATATTCTAGTATCTCCTGGGACAAAGTCCAACTTTGGTTAAAAGAGGGAAATGTGGTTGAATTGAACCTGTCCTTTATAGATAATAAGTATGGAAACTATGAAGAAGGTGGTAAAAAAAAGTTTGTTGATTAATGTTTTACTTTTGTTAGCGAAGAATTTTATTCACAAATGTAGATTTTTTTAAATCACCCCCCATGTTTATAGTATTTAAGAATTATTTGAGACAATACTCAAAAACTTTGTCAAAAACAAAAAATTAAAAAGCTGAAATTTATTTGATAAATACAATTTATTATAATGTTTTTTTATCCCCTGTGTTTAATCTATATTTATGAATATAGATGGTTTAAAGAATGAATGTTCTTTGTTTATTGTGTATTCTGTGTAAGTCTAAGCCTCTCTTAAAACTGGTGTCCATGAATGTAAGTTGTCTACCAATTTGTTCTGTAAACTGTAAAAAAAAAATCTTATACACACTCAAAAGTGTGTACTTATTCTTCACCAAAAGAGTACATACTTTAAGGGCGTAGTATAAGTAGGCACACTGAGACGCAGCACATGCTTTGCGTGAACAGGCAACTGAATCTCTTTTGGAGTCGTTTGACACTTTTTTTTACCCTGGTGGAAAAAAATACACTGTAACTGGCACCACTGTGTCTATGTAAGTTCCTCACTATCAAATTAATATTTGTTAGACTGTTCGACTTTTGCACATGTTGCTAATGCTGCTAAAAAAATGAGTGCTAAACTGCATATTTAAGCTTTGCCACTGACATAAAATCTAAACTCAACTAGTTTGACTTCTCTCATAGCACTTAAGGTCTCTTTAGTTCTCAAACATGAATATAATTAAAACAAAAATGAATATTTTAAATTATATAATTGTGCAGTTAGTCTGCCGCTGTAAAGCAAATCCCTTCAGGATGATACAAGACCTCAGCTTCTTGTCATGAGACACATGTGATGTCACTATCTTCACATCATATTTCTGTTTTTATTGTGAAATGGCACTAGTAAACACAATTACACTTTTGTTTAACAAAAATACACTGGTTTTCTTGTGCTGATATTGAATATGATCTCCATTCTTGCATGTATGGGCCTCGTGAGCTAAATTTTTGTGGTGCTGCAACACATTTGTCCTGAAGCATTCAAACCCTTGCAAATGAGATTTGTCAAGTTCAAGTTTTCTTATGTTTCAGTACAAGATTTACTGCAGTAAAAACAGTTTAGGTTAGCGGTATTAGCCAAGAAACAGGAATGAACTGGAAACTAGATCCTTCCTCTGCTTCTTCTCTTCCTGACAAGCATTTGCAAGCACTGGACCAAACCTCTGAGGCGTTCAGCATCAGTAGAAATGACAAGAAATGCCACATGCAGATCATATCTGTGAATCCAGCGTTCAGCATTTTCTTTGGAGCAGATAAAAAATGTGGAGGGTTTTCTCTTCCACAGCAACAAGTGGGGGGTCTCGGAGGATTTGCTGGCGGCATCAGCAGGTGAGGCGCGTGAGATTATCTTTGTCTGAAGTGTGAGAACAGCAGACAGTGGGAGGGAGTCAACAGTAGTGAGAACCTGCTGAGCTGGTGCTGTGGAGCATAGGGATGGGTCTTTACAGCAGGAACACACTGGACAGGAAGAGCAGATCAGGTTTCTTTTGAGTGCTGATGGATTGAAGCTTAAATGTGTGAGATCTTGATCAATAATGACTTCTGGCGTATGGAAAATACAATACTTTGAACAAATGACATTGGATTTATGGGTTTGTGGAGATTTATTACAGTATGAATGTGTTGTTTCAAAGCATTGGAAATCCCCTGCTGTCACAATGCAAGGCTGTTGATGAATTTTAGTGACATAAATTGTTCATGTTTTAACCTGCTCATAAAAAGAAAAACCGGTCTTGTCTAACAGCTTCTTTGGTTGTCATTATAGGCCATTTTTTTGGCAGATGATTGTTTCATTGTCCTCAGATGACTCAAAACTTAAGAAGACTTTTTGGTGGCTTAATCATTAATTATAATCTTGAATAGCTCAAATTTTTGCTCATGTCACCTGTTCTCTATAGTTTCCAGGGGTGCAAGTTTTGCTTTGCGTTTATTATTTTGTTGCAAACAGATTAAAAGGATAGAAACTGTCATTGTTTATTCACCCTCTTTTTGTGCCAAACCTGTATGACTTACTTTCTTCTTTGTAACATAAAAGAAGTAATTCGATTTTTTGTGTGCTTACAATAGAAATCAATGGTAACCAAAATGGTTTGGTCACTATTTGGTCAGAAAGAAAGTCATACGGGTTTGGAACAACATGAAGGTGAGTAAATAATGACAGGATATTCTCATTTTTGGGTGAACTATCACTTTAATCACTCAAAGAAAACGTTTTTTTTTGTTACAGACAAATTATTATTATTTTGTTTAATGTGGTCTTTTTAAAATATACACTTTTTTTAATTAAAGCTAGACTGCAGCAAATATTTAGACATTTTGAAAACATCCTCTAATTGCATCTATTCTTAAAAGAGTTAACCTTGCGTCCCAGGCCACTGAGTAAAGCGTTCAGTCCAGCCTCTCCAGGGGAATAACCACCGACAACTCATAAAATGGATTATTGCTTTAGTTATATTATTTATGGTGACAGAAGTATGTAAACTGTATGGAGACAGAGAGGAGAAAACACTCAGCCAAAGACCTCCAAAGTCAGCAGCCAAAAATAAAATCTGTGGTGTTGAGTTGTTGTTGTGAGTGACGGGATCAAACTGACAAGTCCCACGGGAAAGGGATTATTTTTTCATGAACCAATGTGAACAAAACATTGATTTTCATAACAGAATATCTAATCTATTTTTTTTACTTTTTTTTTTTTTTTTTTGTAATACGCACACCAAATTTATACTTCAGTAATGAAGCTATTATTTAAGAATCGAGAACTGTTTTAAAAGGAAAGAACAAGTTGCCTGAAATCATCCAAACAATATATAAATCTTCAATTTACAAGAAGTACAAGTATGACTGGTCGACAGCAAATTGATTTCATAATTATTAATTATTTTTACTAATTACTTTTCACTGAAATACCACAATGTATTATTGAACTGTAAACCTTAGAGTATTGAACAGTTGAAGTCATCTTCAGAAAAAGGCCCTTAATTTTCTAATTAACTCTGAAATGAACAACAACAATAGTTGGATTGACTTTTCACTCATACGTCATAAAAACTGTGCCTTTGACTGATTTCAGTGTGCTGTTGTCGTTCATTTCTATAAATCTTTTTCAGACCGTTGCGGTGTCTTGTGTTATGATTAATTATGCATGATAAATATGATTACTTAGGAGAGATAATCAGAAAACAAAACGTGCAGATGACGGTGGAGGTGAGTGGAAGTTGTTGAGAAGACCCTGTGGAGTCCAGGATCTGCAATTAAACTGATGAAGCACACAAGCGTGGATTAAATGCTCACTCAGATGTTCAGTTAGGCTACACAAAGCCGCACACATACATTTGCTGTGCCCTGTTCTCCAATTATAATATGTCATCAGAAAGATTATATTAGCAAATCTCCAAGCGCCAAACAAAACCCTGAACACACAAAACCATGCAATCCTCACAAACAGCGTTCCCTCTAATTAACCTGTTTAGTGACTATTTGAGGCTTTGATTTTGTTGTTGTTGTTGTTTTGTTTCAGGGTTTTATGTGTGTGTGTGTGTGTTTTAAATAAAATGAAAAAACTTTCATTATCATTTTTGTTTATTGAGATTTAAAAAGGAGTGAAATCTACCTTTAAATTTCTCTGTTATATGGTAATAATATGTTTCATAGTTTTTCCGTGCTGTGATGATGTTGAGAAATATATAGAGCTGGTGTGAAAGAGCAGGGGAAATCTGTGGGAATAGTAAATGGATAGTTAAATGCACAATGGAAATTTATGTGCCCGCAGATGTCGGAGACACATGTGCAACCTCAGAGAGCGACAGAAAAACCAATCCTTTTGACACGGTGCAATTAGTGTAAATCTTTAGTATTTTCACATAGAAATGTTTGAACCAAAATTCACTTAAATCAAGTACTATTTTATGTGGAAAAACCTCATAAACGTATGTGCGCAGTGCATGTGCATTTGATTACCACAAGGTGTCAGACTTTCCTCAAGATAAAATATGGTTTTCCTCTAGCTTTGAGCTACCAAAGAAGCATACATCAGCAAAAGAATTATACTGAGGTAAGCGAGAGACGTTTAGCAAATTAAGTTACAGTTGCATTGTTTATTCTATTTTTACTTTCTTTGAGGCCTTTATTACTATATTTACTTTATTATAGTGTATTACTTTCTTACTTTCAGTGCCGTTAAAAAGGAAGCGTGCTTTCCCATGTGCAATAAACATAACTTGGGGTGGTGTCAGTCAAAACAATTTGAACAATATTGTTTGCTTACTGGATTATAGGTTGACATGAGACAAAGAGAGTGAAAATAATTTCTTTTTGAAGCTACAAGTTCAGACATGTGTCACTTAAGCCTGTCGCAATAATCAATATATCGACTTATCACGCAATATATGTACATGACCTCAATCATTTTTGGTGATGCAATATATCGGCCATTCAATATACTTAAAAATGAATGTCACCATGTTCTGTACATTCCGCTTGCACCTGTGTCTTTTGCAGCTTCTCGTACATAACATGTAGTCATGAGGTGCTAGTTCAAATTAAAAAAATGCTTCTACAAATAAAGTTTAATCTGCAGAAATGGCCTTGGTTAGGGATCTGTGCCTTTGTGCATACACACATCTGACCGCTGAGTAGTGCTTGTGTTTTTCAGCAATAGTGTGCACCATTAATTTACAGAGAAAAGAAGGTCAGGGGAAAAATCTGTAGATGGAAAAATCTTCATATAAGTTCTTTGTGCATTTCTCTTTTTTGCACTTTTTGTTAGAAAATGTTGATTTACTATTTATTCAGGTTTTTTTTAAGATATCTAATATTTTGATAATTTCCATGATCTAAATATTCTTAAAAAAATAAAAGTTTGTTGTTAAAAAGAATAAACATTTAGGTCCCTCGTAATTTCTTTGCCTAACTTGAAGAATTTCAGTTACTTTAAAAGTGTAGACGGCCGGGAAAGTAAGAAAACACCACAGTCAATGTATCCCTCATACTGCAATTTTTCATAGAAAAATACCAGATAGTATATAGGCACTGTATGTCGAGGGGAGTTTCAACCCTTTATCCAATGAGGATATAGATGACATACATTTAGGATCTTTGGCCAAGAACATGTGTTTTTATAAAATGGCCACATGTACAGAAAAATATGGACATATTAGGAATAAACTTTTGACGCAAGACATGTGAAATGTCTTAAGAGTTCATCACGAACCCTCTACCCTTGTAGTCATAACATTCTTAGCTTCAGTCCTTTTGGGGACATTGGAACCAAGAGAAGCTATGTATACATTTAACATGCATATGAATATGAGTAGATATATTTAAAACATAATATCAAGAGAGAGAGAGATGGATACAGAAGGGGGGATTCAGAGAGAATGTGTTGTATATAGAAGAGTGAGAGAGAGGGAGAAAAAAGGAGGGGTAAGGAATGTCTGGAATCAACAGAAAGACAGAGTGTTTTCTAACAGTTGCCTGCTTGTGTTTAAAATAAACAATGAATACATAAAACACTCGCTGCAGAATTCCCTAAACCTAAATTTATCATTCTCATACATAGATAATAATAATATGGAATATAATCATTATTTTATACATTTCAACCCATGTCCTCTAATCTAACTTCTCCTGCATTCAAAAAAACAATAATGAAAGCATGTAATACTTTTCATCTGGCAATACTGATAAACTCGATCACACTTGCTCAATAGAATTTCACCCAACTTCTGTTCTCCTTAAATTCTTTCTACACAAAATAATGAGTCAAGGATTGAACTCACGATTGTCACTCTTAAAAACACTTGGGGTATAAATCATATTGTACCATTTGGTCTGCACCTACATTGTCCAGAAGTCTTCAAAGCAGGAACCAAGCCTGCAGCACTAATAAAAGAAATGCATTCCCAATCTTGCGGTGGTGGGGTTTTAACAATTACCCGAGGACCGACCGCACAGTGGGGCATTTTTGTACAGACATAACAAGACCCATTTTTCCCCTTCGGCCTTTGCCGTATAGTTAGAAAATCTCCACCACATATTCGTGGCATATGTATGGGGTGTATCATCATGCCCAAGCCACATTTCATTACCTGTACTTATAAAAGTGTGAGTACAAGTAAACAAACTTATCAAAATGACCAGGTATATCATTTGTCTCACAAACATGGCCACACAACTATCAGGAATGAAGATTGTAAACTCTTGCTTCTCCTTCCACCCCTCGACTCCTCTCTCAGCTCCTCAAACTCAATCCAGCTCCAGATACGATCACAGATCACCTCCTGTCTCCGGAGCCGCCTTTAGCCTACTTGCATGGATCCACTGTGGCTGGAAACCAGTCAGCACCCCTGTCCGCGTCACAGCGATGACAGTCGCAGGTCCAAGATATTTGGCTCTCCGAGCTTTGGAGGTTTCAGGCACTTTATCAACAACTGTTGGCCTGGAGCAAAAGAATGAGTAGGCCTCTCTGCAGGGAGAGAGAGAGAGAGAGAAACATCACCATTTATGCTATTTAAAGTTTTGACAAGGGAATCCACGTAATCCGCGATGATCACCACCGTGTCACCTGTGGAGAGATTACCAACACGACCCTTAACCCACGGAGTGGGGAACGGTCTGCCCATTAGTATATTTTTTAAATGGAGACATCTTTGTTGTCGATGAGAGGGACATTCTTATTTCTGCCAATACTACAGGTAGTACGTCAACCCAATTTCGGCCTGTCTCCATGCATACTTTCGTAATTCGATCTTTTATCGTTTGATTCAAACGATCCGCTACCGAACACGACTGGGGATGATAGGGTATGTTCAGATGC
>JADLZN010006303.1:0-60513 GCA_018155175.1 Sinocyclocheilus anophthalmus | reverse complement strand
AGCTGTTAGTACGGTTTCCTTTGAGAGCACAGCCAAATCATGTTCATCATATTTAGAAATGTGATAAAAATTGCCATCAAAAGCACGTTTGAAAAATCCAGTTAAAGCTTCTGTTATAATGACGCTCCTACCTTCCATATGCATCTGGTATCTGTTACTCAAAAAATGATAAGTGAACGGTATTCGAATGAGCAATACATCTCAAGCAGCAGTACATTTATCTATGCAGCTCGAAATGTCATGCCTTCAGTGACTAGCTTATTTTTGCACCAGGAAATCTGACATACTGCATTGTGCTCAACCCTATCGGTCTGTCCCGAAGGCGGATTAGATCCTGTGTGGCCTCACTTGAATGCTTTTATCTTACATGCAGCTGACGGCCACAACACTTGCCCTGTGTAATCAATGTAAAGGGGGATTATCCTTGATGTTGGCTCGAAGAAAACCTCCGCGAATGGCTGGAAGTGTCTCGGCTTCCTTCAGGACTCCGGAGCCCATTTAGCTGGCAATAAAGTCAGGCGAATTTGCATGTTTGGCAAGGCGAAGCAGTCTTTTGAAGCATCGGTGCCAGGGAGATACTTCTCCCCGAGCCAACGCCTGAACGGATGTGCCTTTTCTTGGGCACGAAGAAAGATGAAAGGCATTTATTGATGGAACACCTTCTGACAAATAGCACTCGGAAGCCTTCGTAGATATGGACATGCTACCCATAATGCACATTAATGGAGAGGGTTGAAAGACGCCTCTTCAGGAGACCGGCAGCTGTGTTTGAGCGGCACTACAACCTCGATAGCCGCTTGTATAAAGATGCAGCTTTACTGGCGGCGTTACAAGGACATGACAGAGAGTTTTCGCTTGTGCCTTCCTGGCTGCACTAAGTCCTTTCCTGCTGGCACAAGGCACTTATGATGGTAAATCCTTGGGGTAATTTAGCTTTGAGTCAATAATTCCTGCCATTCTTCAAAGAGCCACCGAAGAGATGATTGTCATCGTATGCGAATCGACTGTCATCATCATTATCAGGTTTGAGGAAAGGATAGAAGAGTAATCCAGTCATTCAAATTCAGGGATTCGAGCACAAGAGACTTACATGCATGAATGAAAACTAGGAGATGTGAGGGGGAATAATGGGGGATGTCAGTAAATGTGCTTGGCGGAGATGCTGATCTTTCAATCAGCCGCACTGAGTGGCATTTATTGTGATAAGTTGCAACTATGCTCCAACTCATGCTTTGGAAAAAATTGTCAAAGATAAAGTGCAAACACTCGCACAATACCTGCATAACAAGTGTGAACTTTCCGCAAAGGACAAGAGACTTAGAGATACTACAAGTTCCCACTTTATTAGAAAAAAAAGGCCTTGGTTGTTATTGTTGTTGTTTTTGTCTAGATCTAAAGAAAGCTTCTTCTGAGGTGAAGCACGAACAAAACTTTTATTGAAATAAGCCACAGACTTTGGCTGAAATACCACATGCTATGCTACACAACCCACGCAGCGATGAAAATGTCAAAGGAGGTCAATGTGGGAGAGAGAACTTGGGACAAAGTTAGCAAAACATTAGGTCAGGAAGCCACTGCATTACATTAAGTGCATTGGTCCGTTTACGTTACCGTGCGATTGGTGCAAATTGGAGTGAATGCATTAGTTCCACATGTAAACAGCCTGTCGCCGTTGATGAGTAGAACACGGATGTAATTCTGGCACTCCTCCTGTGAAAAGACATAAGGGAAGATGTGTAAGCAGTAGCAAAAATGTTGACTATTAGCATCACAAATGCAAAATTGAGCCAACTCAGAAAAATGTGTGGGCAAAATCATAACACACAATGAATAGAAGTCCCGCCTTTTTGTTAAAAAAGTCAAAAGTTTGTTTATTCTAAAACCTTCATTCACAAGACGAGCCTGTAAAATGGAAAATGTTTAAATAGAAAAAATTTAATTGTTTCAAAACAAAATTTTTTTTCTGTTAGCATTGACTATTTTACCAAAGTGTAGAAATTTTGCAAAAAATGAGTGAAATCATATTCATAATAAGTTGTTAACATGAAAATTCACCCTATATATATTCTCCAAATGGATGTTATTGATCTTATTGTCAACAATTCATCCATGTGTATCAATAAAAAAAAAATAAAAAAATCAGAATGACACCAATCTTCCAGTGAAATGACTGGCTTCTCTCTGATAATATATGCTGGACTTTTCTAATCTTCTGTTTAAATTCTGACTTTTTTTTGTTTTATAATCTGTTACATTCAGATTTACGTGTTTGCATAGTGCAAACATCACGTAAAAGTGAATTTTGCATCCGATGTCCCTTTTAACCTATATTTTGTACAGTACATTGGCCAACAGCTGTTGATTTAATTGTGCTCTACAAATAAAGTGAAATGACACTGACTATACAAAAGAAAAGGTTTGTCACTACTTCTGCTTCATCGCAACTTAAGCCCAAATTTATGAGTCCATTATTGTTTGATTTGAATAATGTTTTAACATGAAATGTTCCTAAATGTAATTTTGACAATGAGTTTTGAATATTTCTGTCTTTCTCCACTAAATTAGGTAAAGGCTACATTAGCAAAAATAGCTGTCTGTGGTGTTTCTAAAATGGTCACTGCATGAACTCCCTACCTTAAAGGACTTTGGTCAACTTCCAGAAATACGAAGCCTTTATAGTACAGAAGCTAGGTTACATTTGTCTTCCAATCAGATTTTCTGCTATTTTAGACCAGCTGCAGGACTTCTTGAACTGTACTGCTTCAGTTCAGTGTGTTTTTACAAGGCTTGTTGAGAATTTAGGAGCCAGTAAATCATGCTTGTCTCAAGTACTTGAAACCCTGTCGCTCCGTCTCGCCCTCTGCTGATTTAAAGGTGTTTCAAGGCAGTGCTTGAGGGGGTCAACTTTATTTGTTCATCATAATGGTTGTTAACTCGTGAAGCTGTTCATTTCCCTGCACTAAGCGGAGTCCTGAAAAGAAAAGGATGATTTACATTTACTAATGTAATTTGGCTGGGGGGCAGTGCTTTGCTGTATGCGTAAATAAACTGAGATTTAATATGCCTACCACATTATGATGTGACATGTTTATGAAAACCCCTGACAGACGGCTACACTCCATTGTGTAATATAGTGGCTGCTTTGCACTGTTTGCATTATAAACAAAAAGTCGACAGAACACGATTCACTCCATCAAACACTTTCCTTTGTTCTTGAAACAACAGACTCAAGGAAACCAGATGCAGCGGTTGAAAGACACAATTACTCATGAAATTCAATTAAATATAATGTTTTGTAAAAGAAAAAAAAAACCTTTTCATATTGCTTTGTGATGTGTAAAACAACCAAAACGTGATGAAGTCATAATTGAGCCATTCCTGGCTCACTTTAAAAAAAAAAAAAGGAAATTCTGTTCTCACATTGTTACAAACTCGTGACTTTTTTCTTCTTTAGAACACAAAAGGAGGATTTTGAAAATCGTACTGGTCACTCTTTTGAGGACTAAGGTTTTCAAGCTTCATAAAGTATCATAAAAGTGGTCCATACAAATTGCATGCTACATTTCAAATCTTCTGAAGCCATATGTAGATTTTGTGGGAAATCATGAGAGAGTTCCAACTTCATGCGACTTTTCAATAAGTGACTGATATCAAACTGAGTGATCTTTTGTTCTGTTCTTCACAAAAGATATCATATGACTTCAAAACATTTAGAATACAGCATTTTAGGATATGTTTATGGTGTTTTTGTGTACCTTTTGAAGCTTGAAAATCTTCAATCTAATTGCATGGAAAAGAGCAACCAGCACGTCATTCAAAATGCATCCTTCTGTGTTCCACATAAAGTCTGGCACATTTTTGGAACAAAATTGTCTTTTTTGGGGGGCGTGAACTATTACTTTAGAGATATTTTGAGCTACCACATGTGCAGTCGATACAGCAAGACTCCACAATTGCAAGCAAGTTACGACAGCCACCTCCTGCAATTCTGAATTACAGTCACATTTTGCTCAGAGTGATCCATCTTATAATGGGCTTCAGAACACATTTCACAAGCGAATTAAAAAAAAAACACTTGTGGGACTGTTTGCACAGGCTGAACCCGCACTAGAGCCACTAGAAGTACACCTTGGGGTTCGGCCCAGGCTGGAAGGATGACCGCCAATCCCAAACACAGTCCCTATACAGCTCCCATATGACTTAAAATGGCTCAACATACTATAAAGCAAAGGTGGATCCTCCGTATCATGTTTGACTGAGCTGGAGTGAAATATTAAGGAGATTTCAGAAACATTTTGTAGTACAAATCTGTTTTGATTCAGTCAGCCTTCAAAAACACAAGGGAGTCAGTGCTGAAGTGCCATGGAAACGGCTCCATAGCAAAGTGGAAGAGACATGGGAATGCCTGAGCAAGAGCGATGTCATAAATAATGGGTTAGCTATATTAGGAGGGTGATTGCTTTCTTATGTAAGGTAATATTTAAAACAAGATTCATTCAGGGTGCAAATTACAGTGGGGTTTGGGGGTTTGAATTCACCCCCTCCCCCCACCAATGGAAGTCAAAACAAAAGGTAGGTCTGAAACATATTACAATGTTTCAGTAACCATAAAGGTCAGATTACTAGTTTGTTAGCTCATATATTTCCATGTGACACCAAATGGTGTGCATTTGAGGTTGTTGCTATAGCAACAGGATGCTGCTTTAGTGGTTTCTGTTAGGAACAGTATTGGACGTTATTTCAACAATACATAAGTACTATTATGGATATAAAAAGTGTTTTGTTTAAAAAAGTCAAAATAGCAGATGCTTATGCAGTAGGTTTAGGCAAAATTCAGAATTTAAAAATTGGTTCCTTTTCAATTCACGGGTTAAATCTGAATTAAACTGTTCTGGAACAGGAAGTTGAATTAAAATAACAGGAAGTATGGCAGATAAAGGAATTCTGGGAAGTGAAGTGTTCTTGGTCCATAAATTTGCTTGTCTGTAATGGTCAAACTTAAAGATATTTTAAACTTTTTTTTTCTCATATATGATTTGGTGCTCAAGAAACATTTGATTATCAGTGATTATCAATGATGAAAACAGTTATGCTGCTTAGTGTAATGTGGTGTTTTGTTTCATGTTCATGTTTTCCATGTCTTTTATTTTGTAATTGTTTCATGGTCCATGTTAGTGTCATGCTTCCCTTGCCTCATGTCTCTCTGCCTTTGTGTATGTGTCATGTTCCTGATTGGTAGCCCCCCCCCCCCCCCCCCCCCCCCCCCCCCCCCCCCCCCCCCCCCCCCCTCCTTAGTCCTGTGCTTGTTTCCCCATTGGTTTGTTCATGTCAGTGACCCTCTTGTCTGCTTTATTAGCTATGTTCCCATGTGCCCTCGCGTGTATTGAATTATTAACCCCTGTTGTTGGCGTCTAGTTGTTTTTTGTCAATCTGCTCATGCTATGTCTGTTCAGTCAGTCCTGTTCATGTCAAGTCAAGTCAAGTCAAGTCTGTGTCTGGATTATTGTTTTGATGTTGGGATCACTCTGTACTAAACTGCCCTTGGTTCTCACTTACCTCACCGTCATGATTGAGCTTTTACAGAATACACACCCTAAATAAAAAAAAAAAATGCCCGCAGCAGTTTCACGCCTCCTCGCCCTTCGTCGGACCGCTCCATTGAGGATTATGTGGAGGACTTTTGTGGACTTTGTCAACAGGTGGATTTTAATGATTTGGCACTTAAGGACATCTTTCGGGTGGGTCTGAATGGGCCTATTTGCTCCCAGCTTCCTGGGGGAAAGTTTCACTGGTCCCTTGCCGAGTATATAGGCTTTGCTCTGCGGTTGAGTGGATCTGCTTTTACTGTGGGTGTCATGGAGGAACATGCCACTTCCCCAAAGCCTGTTCATGTCATGCCTGCCAAGCCACAGCCTGCTCACGTCATGCCTGCCAAGCCACAGCCTTCTCACGTCATGCCTGCCAAGCCACATTCTTCTCACGTCATGCCTGCCAAGCCAAAGCCTGATCACATCATGCTTGTCAAGCCAGAGCCTGCTCACGTCATGCCTGCTATTCCAGGACCTGCTCACCGCATGCCAGTTAAGTTAACGTTTTACTCATTCTGTCTGTCAAATTCAAGCCTATACTCCTTTCTTCCAAGCCAGATCTGATACATCATGTCTTGCTACCCCAGGGGGCCCCCCCTGTTCACTTCATGTCTGCCAAGCCAGAGCTTGCTCACATCATGCCGGCCACGGCTGAGTCCCCGGCTGAGATGGCCGCCACGGCTGAGTCCCCGGCCGAGATGGCCGCCACGCCTGAGTCCCCGGCCGAGATGGCTGCCATGTCTGAGCCTCTCCACGTCGCGACTATCCCCAAGTTTTCCCCTAAGGATTTTTGGGAGGGGGGGCTATAGTAGCCAAGTTCCTGCGAATGCGGAGCTTGGGCCAAGACTCAAAGGACTGATTGCTAGTGTGATGGACCCACCTCTGATGTCGGTGCGAGCTGCAGGTATCCCGGCGACGTCAGGACTCTCAAGCCCCGCCATCTTAGAGGACATGCCACACTCTGCTGCCCTTCCTGTAATGGCGGTCGCCTTTTTGAGCGTGTGGGCTGCACACTGCGCTCCTGAGTCCTCTCCTATCCACGAGTCCACTCCAAGGGCCTTTCCTGTGCCTCCGGAAGTGGTAGCTTCCGCTGCAGAACCTCCAGAGGTGGCGGCATCCGCTGCAGAACCTCCTGAGGTGGTGGCGTCCGCTTCCGAACTCACTGTCTGCCCTGTCATCACTAGGAAGGCCGTTCATGAACTCACTGTCTGTCCTGCCACGGCCAAGGAGGCCATTCATGAACTCACGGTCTGTCCTTTCATGGCCAAGGAGGTCATTCAAGAACTCTCTGCTTGTTCGGTCACAGGCAAGTGGTCTGTCCATGTCTCTGCACCGCCATGGCTTCCTGCTCTGCCGTCATCACCCGGCCCCCGTCTGCCTGCTCCACCATGGCCCCCCGATCTGCCTGCTCCGCCGTGGCCCCCCGATCTGCCTGCTCCGCCATGGCCCCCCGCTCTGCCTGCTCCGCCATTGCCCCCCGTTCTGCCTGCTCCGCCATGGCACCCCGATCGAAGAACCAGGGGGGCCTGCTCCGCCATGGCCCCCCGATCGGCCTGCTCCGCCATGGCCCCCCGATCTGCCTGCACCGCCATGGCTCCCT
Source organism: Sinocyclocheilus anophthalmus (assembly GCA_018155175.1). Taxonomy (NCBI): domain Eukaryota; kingdom Metazoa; phylum Chordata; class Actinopteri; order Cypriniformes; family Cyprinidae; genus Sinocyclocheilus; species Sinocyclocheilus anophthalmus. Next base: position 53,325 of record JADLZN010006303.1, on the reverse strand, counting down.
GTTCTGCCTGCTCCGCCAAGGCTCCCCTCTCTGCCTGTTCCTCTTCACGGGCCTGGCCCTCCATCCCGCCCCTGGACCACCTCCAGTCCTCCACCCTCCTGGACGTTGTGTTGGTTGGGGTGGATGTTACATTAGGGCGTCAGGAGCCGCCCTTAGAGGGGGGATATGTAATGTGGTGTTTTGTTTCATGTTCATGTTTTCCATGTCTTTCATTTTGTAATTGTTTCATGGTCCATGTTAGTGTCATGCTTCCCTTGCCTCATGTCTCTCTGCCTTGTGTGTGTGTCATGTTCTGATTGGTAGTCTTAGTCATGTGTCTTGTTCCCCATTGGTTTGTTCATGTCATGTGACCCTCCTTGTCTGCTTTAAGTAGCTTCATGTTCCCATTGTGCCCTCGTCGTGTATTGAATGTATTTAACCCGCTGTTGGTGAGTCTAGTCTGTTTATGTCAAGTCTGCTCATGCAATGTCTGTTCATGTCAAGTCTGTGTCTCAGATTATTGTTTGGATCACTCTGTAAATAAACTGCACTTGGGTTCTCACTTACGCTCGCCTTCAGTGGATTGATCTTTACACTTAGTAGTATTTTTGTGGAAACCATGATACACTTCACTCACACTAACATTATAAATATCTTTACTGTCACTTTTGATCAACTTAATGCATCCTTGCCGAATCAAAGTATTAATATTTGTTTTTTAAGTTTTCCAAAATTAGCTAAAAAAAGGATCCCCCCAAAATTATTTTTATAATTCTTACACTGTGTTCAATTTAACCAAAATATCAAATATTTGGAGAGTTTAAAACACTCTCAGGTACAAAAGCTGTCACTGTGGTGGCACAACTTTACATCCCTAAAGGGTGCATAAAAGTACAAAATAGCACCTAAAAGGTACGTATTAGTACATTTAGAAAGAGTACTTACCCCAGTGACAGTTTTTGTACTTTTGTTTCTGAAAGTGAAAGGTACTTACCTCTGATTTGCCTCGACTGAAACAGGCTCCTTTGGTAAACTCATCGCAATGCCATTCTGCCTCCTGTAAACAAACACACATGAAGAAGAATATCATGAAATGACATGTTTTTCTGTTAAAGAAGGCATTGTTGTGAGCTCATCATTCATAAATGAAAAGAAAAAAAAAACAGATCTGCTACATCAGACAATTGATCTATGCCTGAAATGATTCTTAAATTTACTAAGCTCTAGTATATAGTGCAAAAGAAACTCTTTTTTAAATTGAATCTCTGTGTTTAGCCAGGTATTATTGATTGTCACTGAGAGAATAAATGAACTTGGCTATAGAAAGCAGGCAGATCTTGGATGATAATCACTTGTATTCAGCTCCCCTGCATTCAGGGAAAAACAACAGGCTTTTCAGAGGCAGCCTGTGTGCTGTCCTTCACTGAGAGATGAGGGTCCTGGAGACAATGACAGCGTCCACAGACTATGGCTGCATTCACATTTCACTGTTGGCACTGAACTGCTGGATAATGCCAAGTTTGATGTCTGCAACTGCCTCCAAATGGATTTTAATATCAAATGAGCTCCTTGCACTTGTTGACCATGAGATCTCTGGCTCTGATCCAGACATGCAAGACTTAAAGCTTGCCAAGAGAAAGCAAGCGACTAACTATCAAAAAACAATTAAGGAAAATTTTACAAAGGCACAACGACCATTTTTATCCATTCCAGAACTGAGAAATTAATAAGAAATTATCATTCCCCAAGGAGGCACGACTCTGGCTAGACAGTAACCTCATTTTGAAGTGACCTAGAGCACAGCAGAAGCCCTGTGGCTGCTGGCTGAGATGTTACTCTGTCTGGAGAGTGTTCGATCATGGCTTTATGAGACGGGATTATGTCATGTCACACCGTCCCAAGGCTGAACAGGATGTAGTGCACTCATGACCCTTTGGAAACAGGCTAATACGAAGTAAAAAAAATCCAGGTTTTCATTCCCTCGACCCAACGGGGAATCTTACGAGTGACACGTAGAAGACGGCAGGGTGTGAATGTGCAAATGCAGGACTGAAAATCCATTGTCTTGCTCAGTCATGCTGCTGAATGAGTTTCCCCACGAGGCCTATTCATGCCAAATCTCCACCGCAAGGCTGAGAAATAGGCTGAGGGACGGAGACACAGGAAACTCCTTCACATCCAGAGTGACATGAAAGATGATTTAATGTGTCAAAATAACCATTAGCAACTGATATAGCACTTTCAGCCTGACATAACAGCAGTGCAATGATAGGAAGGAGCAGAAAGAAGGCTGGCATTTGCGGAGGGAAGAATACTATGCGCTTTCATGCTTCAAAGCATATTGTAATATGCCATAATTATAGCTATGCAGCGGCGCTGAGGCACAACACTACATTTTTAACTGTGCATTTTATGAACTTTTGAAACTGAACAGCAGAAGGAACAGGAACAGACTTCATTCTTATATCCCAGGCTAGAAACCAGCTATTTTGAGTAAAGTCAGTCTTACAAACAAACTGCACATCAGCAGAATGTTTCAGTGCGAGGACAGCATTAGGATGTCTTAAAGCCGTTTTTGTGTGTGCCAGCACAAATTGCTCAGAGGTAGTAGTCGTCCACTCGAGGTGTTATCTTTAGCTCAGCAAAAATGGCATAAAACGTGAATTAAATGTAATTACTAAACCATTACCTTGACAAATTAGGTTAAATTTCACTTTGGAAAATTGCATTATGCATTTCCAGGATAGTCTAAACAATGTCATTCGGTAGTTGACATCATTCATCAGTAGAGCTATTTAATGATGTAATAATGCTGAACGTAACCATTAGCCAACTTGAACTTGGCCATTAACAACTTGAATGTTATTTGCACTCTGTGATATTTTTACACAAGCCATTTTTCAAAAGTGAATAATGGGAAAGAGGCAGGTAGACACCAACACAGCATAAAATAGTTCTTTCAGAAAATATATGCTCCATTTACGTCAACTGGTATTTATTACTTCAGTTTAAGTTACATCTCGCAAACAACAGGTGTTTTCTGAAATGAATCATGATGACTATAACACACAATCGATTGTGATTTTGTTATTATAACAATTCAATAAGAAATAAGTAACTTACATTTTAGAAACATTTTAGTTTTGTCTGTTACGTTGCCTAAATTCAGCTTTTGTTTTCAACAGATTGCCTTTCAGTTTTTGTGAGGTTTTCTTTATGGAGGCTACACAGTTGGTTAAATACATTACTTTCACCATAAACAGCAAAACACAGAACATCTGCAGTTATTTAAGCACACTCTAATCTTTACAGTTTCACCGCTCCTGCATGGTAGACTTGCTCTATTGTTCCAGATCGTCCGGTGCAAACCCAAGAACTGAGAGGTCATTGTCAGGAACAGGTGGGCCAGAGTGACCCAGTCAGCACTGTGTGGGTTGAGTCGCCCACCACACTCTCCCAGTTCTGGCTGGAAATTACATTGCCAAGACAAAACAAAGCATGCATAAATGACTGTAAGCATTTCTGTTGTGCATGCTTGTATTATCTGAGCCGAAGAATGCAACCACAGGCACGCTTTGGGTATTCAATGAATTCTGCTCATTTCAACAAGCAGCACGTCAGGCGACAGTCAACAGATGACAAAGTATAGCATCTTGCTCAATTGGATTAATCGTGCATTTTCATAATTGCAATGCACTGAAGTGTGGAGATTTAAGGTGATCTCAGCCTGCCCTGCAACTGTGGCTAGTACATGAGTTTGAAACCTCATCTATTACAGAAATCTTAGCCAAAAGTGATGTTTTACCAAAACCCAATACATCTCCACTCATTATATATGTAAATGAGAAAAAATCCCAGCAGTATTTATTAGAGTATGTTGCTAAGTAGCCATTATCAGACTGTAATTGGCATAAAAGACCACAGTCCAGGCCTAGTCCCTTGTTAATCAGACATCTGATTGAGTTACAGTATATAGAGCACTGAAGGGGAGCTCACATGTTCATTATTTCATGAATTTAAATAGCTGAGTAACTGGAAGCAATTGAAACCGCCCTCAGAAATTAGCACAAGTGTTCTGTTGGTCAGTGCATGTAATTGTTTTAGTGACAGTGAGTAAGAGAGGTTAATGAAATACATGAATGACAATCTGTCTCTTTTACTTCAGCTTTATATTGCTTATAAAAGGCAAAGTAATTATATAATGTGTTAAAGTCAATATCACAGCTAAATGCTGTTAATAACACTTTTCATGAACTCCTGCGCTTTAGAAAATATGAAATCAAGGATAAGTCTAATTGTGCACAGTCTATCCTCAAACATTTACATTTACATTTAGCAGACGCTCTTTATCCCAAAGCGACTACAAATGAGGACATGGAAGCAATCAAAATCACAAAAGAGCAATGATATACAAGTGCTATAATAAGTCTCAGTTAGTTTAATGCAGTAATGCAGCTCAAGTTTTTTTTAAAAATCATATAATACATAAAAGAAAACAGATAGAATAGAAAAAAATAGAGAAAGCTAGTGTTAGATGCCTTTTTGCTTTTGTTTAATTGTATAATAAATAAAAAGAAACAAATAGATAGAATACAAAAAGAATAGAAAAGCTTGTGTTAGTTTTTTTTATGAAAACAAGCAGTTAGTAAATTAATAAAGTGCAAGTCTAAAAGGGGCCCCCCCAAAAAGGGGGGTGTTTTTTATTTTTAAGGAATATAATTAGAATAAGAGGGGCTAATATAGTGCTTTATTCCTCAAATAAAGATGGAAGAGATGTTTTTTTTAGCCGATTCTTGAAGATGGCTAATGATTCAGCTGCTCGGATTGAGTTGGGCATTTTATTCCACCAGGAGGGAACAGTTAATTTAAAAGTGTGTGAAAGTGATTTTGTGCTTCTTTGTGATGGCACAATAAAGCGACGTTCACTTGCAGAACTCAAGCTTCTAGAGGGCACATAAGTCTGAAGTAATGAATTTAGGTAAAGGGGTGCAGAGCCAGTGGTGGTTTTGTAGGCAAACATTAATGCCTTGATTTTTATGCGAGCAGCTATTGGTAGCCAGTGCAAATTGATAAACAGAGGCGTGACGTGCATTATTTTCGGCACGTTAAAAATTTATATTGCTGACGCGTTTTGGATTAATTGTAAAGATTTGATAGAACTGGTTGGAAGATCTGCCAAGAGAGCATTGCAATTGTCCAGCCTGGATGGAACAAGAGCTTGAACAAGGAGTTGAGAATCATGTTCCGAAAGAAAGGCATGATCTTCTTGATGTTAAATAAAGCAAATCTGCAGGACCGGGCAGTTTTAGCAATGTGGTCTGAGAAAGTCAGCTGATCATCAATCATACCTCCAACGTTTCTGGCTGTTTTTGAAGCAGTTATAGTTGATGTGCCCAACTGGATGGTGAAATTGTGATGAAACGATGAGTTTGATGGAACCACAAGCAGTTCTGTCTTGGCAAGGTTGAGTTGAAGGTGATGGTCCTTCTTCCAGCAAGAAATGTATGTTAGACAAGCTGAGATGCGAGTAGCTATCGTTGGATCATCAGGATGGAAAGAGAGGTAGAGATGAGTGTGTCATCAGCATAGCAGTGATATGAAAAGCCATGTTTCTGAATGACAGAACCTAGTTGTAACAACGTTTGTAGTCACGGGAAGAAGGAGGCGGAAACCGGCGAACGTTCAAAGAAAACTTTAATAATAAAATAAACACAAAATAGCGCGATAGCCCCTCGCGGACGGCTGTCGCGCACAAACAGAACCAAAACAAAATAAAATCCAGGCCTGGTCCTCTCTCATCCAACACTGTCATCCTCCGTGGGCGTCGAGACCGGTGAGTGGTGCAGGTGTCATTTTCAATTACTCCACCGGCCTCGCTCCGGTCCCACGGCTCTCGGCCTCGCCCCTCTCGTCACACTAGTGATGTCATGAAGACAGAGAAGAGAAGTGGTCCAAGTACTGAGCCCTGATGAGTTTGATGTTGTGACTTTGACACCTCACCTCTCCAAGATACCTTGAAGGACCTATCTGAGAGATAAGACTCAAACCACTGGAGTGTGGTTCCTGAGATGCCCTTTGCCAATAGGGTTGACAGGAGGATCTGGTGGTTAACCGTGTCAAAAGCAGCGGACAAATCCAGCAAGATAAGTATAGAAGATTAGGAAGCCGCTCTTGCCAGTCTTAGAGATTCAATAACTGAAAGCAAGGCAGTCTCGTTCGAATGTCCACTTCTGAAGCCAGATAGGTTGCTGTTCGATGAGGTTGTTCTGTGTGAGAAAGGCAGAGACTTGGTTGAACACAGCTCGTTCAAGTGTTTTTGCAATGAGAGGAAGAAGGGAAACCGGTCTGTAGTTCTCTAAAAGAGATGGGTTAAGGGTGGGTTTCTTAATTAGTGGGGTTATACGAGCCTGTCTAAATGCTGAGGGAAAAACACCAGTGTGAAGGGATGTGTTAATGATGTGAGTGAGTGCAGGTACAACTGCAGGAGAAATGGCTTGTAGGTGATTAGATGGAATAGGATCAAGCGGATAAGTAGTAGGATGATTAGAAAGATTGAGTTTGGAGACTTCTGCCTCAGAGAGTGAAGAGAAGGATGTGCACGAGTGTATGTTTGCTGGTAAGATGTGCTTGACAGACTGTGGTGTGGAAAATTGTGCACTGATGGTTTTAATTTTATTAATGAAGAACGTGACAAAGTCGTCAGCTGTTAGAGTTGATGAAGGAGGGAGGATGGCAAAGTAGAGAGGAACCTTTTTAAGAGAGCATGCGAGAGTTAGACAAATTGTTAATTTTGTTATGATAGTATGTCCTTTTAGCATTGGAGACATTAGTAGAGAAGGAAGAGAGGAGTGACTGATTCACATTAAGGTCAGTAGTATTTTTTGGTTTGCGCCACACCCTTTCAGCAGCCCTGAGCTTAGAACGATGCTCACGGAGAACATCAGACAGCCAAGGGGCAGACAGTGTCTAAACAAGATGTAAGAGTGGAGCAGAAAGTATCAGTAGCACTGTTAGCATCAAGAGATGATAACTGTTTAGGGGGAGGAAGCGAAGATGAAACCATAGCAGATAGCTGGGAGGGTGAGGGTGAGCGTAGGTTACGACGAAAAGTGACATGTGTAGGGTTTTGTGTTGTGTCAGGAACCATGTTGAGTTTAAGAGTGAGGAGGAAGTGATCCGAGTTGTGCAGTGGAGTAACTAGTACATGATCAATGGAGCAGTGTCGTGTGTAAATAAGGTCCAATTGGTTGCCTGATTTGTGTGTTTGAATCAGTTGTGTACTTACTAGCAGGTCCCTTATGTGGCAACTTGTTAGAAAAGCACACAACTGTTTTAGAAATTCATGTTTGAGGTATGAAAGTGTGTAATTAATGTAATTCTCTGCACATGTTTTTCAAGTAAAGTTAATCACAGATGCTATTTTACTCAAAGAACGCTATTCTAAAAACCCATTGTAAAGTCCAAAATCACATTTATGTCAAGAAAAGATTAATGAATTTTCTTAAAAAAAAATATATTATGTAATTTTATTTTTATTGTTATGATGTTTGAGAAATTTCAGTCAATTAACAACCCAAATGATTTTTAAGTTTTGTTTATTTTTATTTATTTTTTAGATTCAATTTATCATATTAATGCATCTTCATTTAAATGGTTTACGTTTCAGTTTTGACATCTCAGAATTAAATAATGTTTGAAAGGCAATAAAAAGATCTGACCTAAATATCTGATAAAATTTCAAACATTTATTTATTTATTTGGGTCACTTGATGTTTTATTTATTTTCATAAAAATTTTTCATTATTTTCATGTTTTATTTTATTCATTCTAATTCAAAATTGTGCCTTGATTTTTAAATGGCTGACATTTCAATAAATAATATATAAAGGTTAAAATATCAGAGTAAACATAAAACTGGCTTGATATTCACAAAACAGCGTTCTACAATGACATGCAATTCAAGCACATTTGCACAGAATATCAGTTAATGAATAGTACCAAAGTGAAATAATGTGACTTAAATGGTCTATTACCTGTAAAAAATATTACCTAGCAATATCAATATGTGCTAATTAATATTCATGAGTTCACAACGTCACTCCCAATTCTGGTGCCACTGAATAAAACATAAACAAGATAGACAGAACAAAAGTCACGGCTGAAGAAAATCACCACGCAACCAGCTGACATGATAAAATCATTGATCACAGTAATGGCTCTATTTTTGATGAACCAAACGCACTGATGCATGTGTGTAAGTACAGAGGAGAGTTGAATTGCGCTCGTTGGCATATCCCCTTAGAGCAAACGGCTAAACACCGGTTTAAATCACAATGATTACCATATTTTCTGCGGGAGTGAATGTAAATGGCAGTTCCGGGCTGGTACGTTTGAAACGAGACAGCTGCCATGAGCTGAGAAGCTTTTCTGCTGCATTCAATCGAGAGTAAGTGAGCGGCACAGCATTATGAGTGCATGTGTGCTGAATTGACACAGCGGGCTATAGCTGTGGTGCAGAGGGCATACAGGTTTAAACTGAGACGATTGGTCAACAAGCCACTCGGATAAGAAGCCACCTCACAGCGCCTCCGCTCATTTCCTTTGAGCCTGCCAAAAGAAAACCAGACTATTCTGAGCAGCCAGATTTCATCCAGTTCACTTAGAGTTAAATATTGAATTATTTAATGACACAGCATTAAACTTATACATATGCATCATGAATAAAGATGCCAATTGCTCTGTTGCATATTAACCACTGATTTAAATTTACTCTCGCCAAACGGCTGAATAGAGGCATACTAGGGAAACAGGCTCCGGCATTCATTTGTCAAGCTTGAAATACAATGAAGTGACTACAATGCATTTATTCAGGCAATTAATCAGTGGCGCTAGGAGTACTGCTACTGTACAATATGCAAAATGCTCAAGGGAGAGCAGACTTGACAGAGGAAAATCGGCTGAGCAAGGTGGACTCTGTGTAGACTGGGACCATAAAGACTGAACAAAAGTGCTGCTCTTCCTCATGTACCTCTGTCAATGACAAGGTGACCAGTGAGAGAAGACATGTATTGTTCAGTCCATCTGGGCTTCAGAATCCTGTTGACTCCATATGTGACCCTGGACCACAAAACCAGTCTTAAGTCGCTGGGGTATATTTATAGCAATAGACAAAAATACATTGTATGGGTCAAAATTATAGATTTTTCTCTTTTTTCATATCCAAAAATAATCCCAAAAAAATAAATCCCAAAAATCATTAGGATATTAAGTAAAGATCATGTTCCATGAAGATATTTTGTAAATGTCCTACTGTAAATATATTAAAACTGAATTTTTGATTAGTAATATGCATTGCTAAGAACTTCATTCTCTCTTCACATTTGGTATTACACTTTAAAAAAGGCAATTTTTCTCCTCCGTTTCCTCAATATTTTGATTGTTTTTTGTTGGCCCCCTCATAGTTCAAATATTCCAATAGTTTGTAGCCTCGGCCAAATATTTGGCTTTTTATTTATATAATATTTTTTCCTAAACAGATCCTAACAAACCAATACAAATCATTTAATAAAATCAATGGAAAGCTTATTTATTCAGCTTTCAGATGATGTATAAATCTCAATTTTCGAAAAAATTGACCCTTATGACTGGTGGTTTTTGGTGGTCATGTACAATAAAACACTATATTCAACGAGAAAGTGTCAATAATTTCCCTTCCCTAAAGGTCCAATTACAAAAATATTCCCATGTACTGTTGACATGATTCAAAGACCCTATGGAGGCCGTTTCTCCTCCACCCCGCCTAGAATAACAAAAAACAATCAAATTAATAAATGAAAAGGTACAACTCTTAGTTTAAATTGTACAATTCTGGTCTTTTTATAGACCTACAACACTCTTAAAAATAAAAGGGCTTCACGATGCCATAGAAGAACCTTTTTGGTCAAATTGGTTCCATAAAGAACCTTTAACATCCACAGAAAAAAAAAAAAAAATAAAACCATCTGAATAAATAACCTTTCTGTTTTTCTGTTTCACGAAAGGTTCTTCGTGGCGAAAGAAGGTTCCTCAGATTATAAAAAGTTAAGAAAAAGATGGTTCTTTAAAGAAAAACCGTTGACTGAAGGTTCTTTGTGGAACCAAAATGTTTCTTCTATGGCAAAATCTCTGAAGAACCTTTGAAGCAAGCACCTTTATTCTTAAGAGTGTACACTCAGAATTGTAACATATAAACTCAGAATTCTGAGATATAAACGCGCAATTCCAAGTTTAGATCTCAAATTCTGTGTTTATATCTCTTAATTCTGACTTTTTTCATGATTTGAGTTTACTACAGAGCTCCGCCCATGACATGCAAGAAAAAAAAAGTAAATCGTGCACACAATTTACTAATTCATTTTCCTTTCCTCGTTTAAAGAGTACATGGTGCGCTCGTTAATAATGTGTTGACTCGTTTTCGAAATTGTGCGCCAACATAATAATTGGGTGCTCTCGTTTTACAAATACGCAAATTTGCAAACCAAATAATTTATTTCTGCTTCCTGTCCACACTCCATAGTTTTACATCTCGCATTCTGTTTTTCTTCCCTCTCCCACAGAATCCTGACCAGGGCGATCATAAAAACCTGAATCTTCTGACATTTTTGTCTGACAAACAAACCAGAGAGGAGAGTAGATTAATGTCGGTGGAATTGAACTTGAAAAATGGTGTGTACTGACGTCTTTCCACAGTTGAAACAAGATACCTTCTAATGTTTATTCATGTTTTCAACTAGTAAAGAGAAAGAGATGATTGGTTCACGTGATGCTTGAACTGAGGCGCTACAGCGATATCTCACGACACATTAAACAGCCACAAAACTGAATTTATTGTTTGAATTTCTTAAAAAACTGACAAAACAATTTGAAACGAGACTTTGTTTCACATAACCCAAAAGTAACCCTGCTCGAATCTTGTGTGTCGGTGCGTTGTCGGTTTTCCTCTTTGCTCCGCCCTGATTTTTTTCCCACTGCTTCAGAGAACATGATGTGTGGCATGAGAGTGACATGGCTTGTTGGACATAGCAACAGTAACTAAGGGTGGGTGGTGGGTCTTTGCGAAGGGTCAGTTATTGAAATTCTTGCAGTTTTGAAAAATAAAAATTTAGAATTGCAAGGATTGCAAGAAAAATGTCCAGAATTTTAGGTCGTGTAATTATCTTTTTTATTTTATCCCATGGCAAAAGTAGAGACCTGCCCGGTCCCGCAAAAATATATCTTATCTGGTCCCGCTCCCGCCCGCGACATTCATGTTTTGTCCCTCTCCCGCCCGCAAAAGCCAGCATAAAAGTAATCTATATAGATTTTTTTCAGTACATCGTAGAAATTTACATGAAATGGTTCTGTAACATCCCCTAAGCTCCACAACATCCAGCATAAACATAAACTCCTACCGATAGAATATTTTTTTATTTTAGACTAAGCATCAACATTCCACAAAACCAGCGGGGGGGGTGTGGTGGGAGTTATTTTTTACGGAAAGCAAGCATGGGCTGCTGCGTGCATGGTTTGGCATGGCGGAATGCGAGCAGCGCTTCCTTTATTATCACTAAAAGTTGACATCTCAGTTAATCGCGATCTCATAAAGCTCTTTTATAACACTAAATATACTAAATATATGCACAATAAATCTTTCAGAGTGTCTAAAATGAGAGGATTCGTGAGCACGCAATTTCAGCACAGTGGTGAGTAGATTCTAACTTGATCACCTCTGATTGGCCATTGCGTTCCAGAAATCAACAGCCGAGATCTGTGACTGGCTACATTATAAATGGAAACTAGGCTATGTCTAGCTTGCGCGTTAATCATTTTAATGTTAATATTAGTTGTTATTTTTGCTTTAGTGCAACAGATAAATAAAAATGTATATGTTTTAGACACCTTATATTTAGATAATTTCTATTTTGCGGAAGTCCCGCGAATCATTTTATTCTCCCGCATCCCGCACACACACAAGTCTCTTCCCACCCGCACTCGCCCATCAAGAGTTGTACCCGCGTCTCACGCCCCCCTCCTGAAGCACCCTGTTTCGTTGGGTTGTCCCCGCGGTACTCCCGCGGGAGTGCAGGTCTCTAGCAGAAGCAGCTTCAGGAGACTAAATTGGTTATTTAATCAATTGGTTAATTGATTAAATAAGCAATGTGCAAAATAACTTTTTTTTTTCACCACACAAAGTTTCTTTCAATCTGCTAATGTGTCCAGTATAGAACCACAATATCAATTCAATTCCTATTTATTATTTTAAATTAAGCATCGTTTTTTAACTTTAACAGGCTTAAACAGCTGAAAACAGCTTTAAAAAAAAAATAAAAAAAAAATAAAAAACGGCTTTTAAACAGTTACAAGGCCTTAAAACAGGCTTTTTTAATTTATTATATCTTATTTATTAGATTTAGAATTACTTTTTTTTTTGCAATTTTTTTTGCCTTTCAATACTTATTAATATATAAAGTATTGTAAATAAATAATAAAATTAGTGTAGCAGTTGTCAGCCCTAGTATTTCAATTATTTGTATGTGTCTATACTGATTTCAGTGACTTCCTGCAGGCAGCTCACAGGGAGCCTGAGACTAAATCCAGTACAGACTAGTCCATCAGAAGTTTGTCTATCAACAAGCAGGTTTACATTATGAAATCACATCTGAAAACTTGCTTTCCTCATCTCTCTTGTGGACGACAGCCTGACAGTACAACAACGTTACACAGAGGACAAGCATTAGGAGACATCATCTGGACCTGTCAGCCAGTTTGCAAACTCACTATCTCAACATATGAGCATGTGACTTTGCACTGACAGTTTCAACCACTCCTTTATTTCGTTGTGTCTATTACTTCATGACCTCTTTCTTTTTTCTATTATGAAGATTTCTAAGAAAATTAAACTACTCTGAGACATTCACTTTTCATTAAAGTATTTCTGACCTGCCCCACCTTCCAAAGGGGTCTCTTTCAACAAACTCTGCAGATCTGAATCTGCTTTTCATTATTGTGAATGGACCTGCAGGAAACTGAAGTCATGGTAAATTATGATACCAAACTTCATTCTGGATCAATAGATTTATCCCCCCCACACACCCACCCCCCCAAAAAATCTAATCTAATCTAATAATGATGGGATAGAAAGGTGCATAATAAAGACATTTTTAGTTGGCATCAGCTATTTAAATTGTTTTAGTTATTTTTACACAATTGCATATATAGTAGAAGACAAAAATTACACTAATTTTGTACAATGACCCATGAAATATAATGTGCCCTGCCCATGTCCATATAATGATTACATACTATACATCTACTATAGTGCTGCCACATTTATCCTGCCATTAAAAAGCTTTTAATGCTTCACAAACCTGTGCTCTCAAACACTAGCGGAGGTGTTGCAGACACATGATGGGTCACTCTGCGGGTTTATTTTTCCCATTGCTGATGCATCATTGCTACAGAAAGCTATATTCTGTGAGATCAATGAAGGATAAAAGCAGCACTTTCTAGGTCATTTCCTTCTCAGGTCTCAGGACTTCTCGCTCACTGCACCATATTGCCAGAATCATTTATATTTTCCCCTCACCTATCTCACCGCTTTTCCTGAAAGCTGTTGTATAAGGGGAGAAGAAAAACTCTGAAAATGAGCTTCTTAATAAGCTTCTCTTCTTTTTGTCAAACAGGACGTCACTTCCTGTTTGTTGCTGCCGTGTGGTTTGAGTTTGAGCTCCGTCAAGTTAATTCTTTGTCGTCTAATTTTTTATCTTAAAATCAATTTTATACACCATCCTTTTTCAGTTTTATAACGTGTGAATATATCCCCTATTGTATTCTACAACAAAAACAATCAGAGCGTTTTGTTATCACTAGTTCTATTTTGATTTCCCTTGTCCGCTATTAGCTTATAGCCCGTTAGCGTCGCCAGTGTGGTTGCCGCTAATCTCGCTTACACTAATACGCTATTCACACACATTTCCATTGTTTTACTCACCGTTACTTGCTTTAATGGCGGATGTGTGTGTCTACCTTTGAGTGCAGGTGAGGACACGTTCGAGATGCATTCGGTGCAGGTCGAGCTGGAGGCCGTGGAGAAGCAGATCCGGGACCTGATGGCAAAGCAGACCCAGCTGAGAGCGCGGAGAGCCGCGCTGGAAACATCCCAGGCTGACGCTCACAAGTCCGAGGTAAGTATACAGCGCGCTGCTATCTCTCCCACCACTTCTACTCTGTGTGTTTCTCTGCACAGGCCCCGTGCATCCAGGACGTGATCTTCCCAGATGTCCTTCATTCCGGTGCCGGGACACCACGGACCCTGGTTGCAGCCGCAGTGGAAGACGCGAGCCAGGCCCAGGGCGACGACCTCTCCCCTTCCGGTTTTCGAGATCTCCACCCGGAACCGCTTCGCTCCCCTCCGCGAGACGGAACGCGACGCTGTGATCATCGGAGACTCCATCGTCCGGCACGTCCGTGCTACGTTAGCTGAAGGTAAGGTGCACACTCACTGTTTCCCTGGTGCTCGTGTTCTCGATGTTTCTGCGCAGATCCTGAAGGGCGACGAGAGCATCGGAGCGGTCGTGCTTCACGCGGGGGATAACGACACCAAGCTGCGGCAGACGGAGACAATGAAGAGGGACTTCAGGAGCCTGATCAACACAGTGCGCAGCACATCGCCCGTGATGAGGATCATCGTGTCAGGACCGCTTCCCACGTATCGACGAGGACACGAAAAGTTCAGTAGGCTTTTTGCTTTAAATGAATGGTTATTGTCATGGTGTAAAGAACAGAAACTGCTCTTTGTTAATAACTGGAATCTTTTCTGGGAGCGTCCTAGGCTTTTTCGCGCTGATGGTCTGCATCCCAGCAGAGTCGGGGCGGAACTCATGTCAGACAACATCTCCAGGACGCTAAGCTCCATATGAATAGTAAGCCAATTCTCAAATAACTGCCATGATGACTTTTTTTTTCTACCCGCTCAAATGATAGAAGTACTTGCGCTGTACAAAATATAAAGACTGTGTCTGTTCCCCGAAAAGTAAGGTCAAAATATAAATTTAATGCAGGATCAAGAAAAAATCTGATCGGAATTAAACCAGAAAAATTTTAAATAAATGAACAAACATTTTTTTTAAGTTTGGGCTCTTAAACATTAGATCACTCGCACCCTAAGCAGTTATTGTAAATGTAATGATCACAGATAATAGTTTTGATGTTCTCTGCTTGACTGAAACCTGGCTAAAGCCTAATGATTATATTTGTCTAAATGAGTCTACTCCCCCAAGCTACTGTTATAAGCATGAGCTCCGTCAGACTGGTCTTGGCGGCGGTGTTGCAACAATATATAGCAATATTGTCAATTTTACTCAGAAGACAGGATACAGGTTTAATTCATTTGAAATACTAATGCTTAATGTTACACTGTCAGATATGCAAAAGAAATCTATCGTATCTCTTGCTCTGGCTACTGTGTATAGACCGCCAGGGCCGTATACAGATTTCCTAAAAGAATTTGCAGATTTCCTCTCAGACCTATTGGTTACTGTTGATAAAGCGCTAATTGTCTGAGATTTTAACATTCACGTTGATAATATAAATGATGCTTTAGGACTTGCTTTTACTGACCTAATAAACTCTTTTGGCAAAATGTCACCGGGCCCACTCATCCTTTTAATCATACGCTAGATTTAATTATTTCGCATGGAATTGATCTTACTGATATAGATATCGTACCTCAAAGTGATGTTACTGAACATTTCCTTGAATCGTGCATGCTGCGTATTACTAATATTAACTATATGGCTCCGCGTTATCGTCCGGGCAGAACTATTGTTCCAGCCACCAAAGATAGATTCACAAATAACCTGCCTGATTTTTCTCAACTGCTTTCTGTACCCATAAATACACATTAACTATACGAAATGACTAGCAATATGGGCAGTATTTTCTCTAATACATTAGAAGCTGTTGCCTCTATTAAATTGAAAAAGGTTAGAGAAAAACTTACTGTGCCATTGTACAACAGTAATACCCATTCTCTCACGAAAAAAATTTGTAGTCTTGAGCGCAAATGGAGAAAACTAACTTTGAAGTTTTTAGAATTGTGTGGAAAAAAAGTATGTCCAGCTATAGAAAGGCTCTAAAAGCTGCCAGGGCCGAGCATATCCACAAACTCATAGAAAATAACCAAAACAATCCTAGGTTTTTATTTAGCACAGTGGCTAGACTAACAAATAACCAGACGCCACCCGATCAATATTCCCTCACAGTTTAATAGTAATGACTTTATGAATTTCTTCACTGATAAAATAGATATCATCAGAAATACAATAACAAATGTAGGTTCTACAGCGTATAATACTTTAGCTTCAATCATCGCACCAAAAGATAAACTGCAGTGCTTTATAGCTATAGGACAGGAAGAGCTAAATAACTTATCACTGCATCTAAACCAACATTAACATGCCTGTTAGATCCTGTACCCATTAAATTATTGAAAGAGTTGTTACCTGTAGTAGAAGAACCGCTTCTTAATATTATTAACTTGTCGTTGTCTTTATGTCACGTCCCAAAAACATTCAAGCTGGCGGTCATTAAGCCTCTTATTAAGAAACCACAACTAGATCCTAGTGAACTGGCTAATTACAGACCCATCTCAAATCTTCCTTTTATGTCTAAAATTTTAGAGAAAATAGTGTGGCCTGCCCAATTGTGCTCCTTCCTGCAAAAAAATTATCTCTATGGAGAATTTCAGTCAGGTTTCAGGCCCCACCATAGCACAGACACTGCACTTGTTAAAATTACAAATGACGTGCTTCTTGCGTCAGACCAAGGCTGTGTCTCATTGCTAGTTTTACTTGATCTTAGTGCTGCATTCGATACTATAGATCATGACATACTCATAGATCGATTACAAAACTATACAGGTATCCAAGGGCAGGCTTTAGGATGGTTTAGATCCTACCTGTCCGATTGCTACCACCTTGTTCATTTAATGGGGAGTCATCTCAATTATCACCAGTAAAATATGGAGTGCCACAAGGATCTGTCCTAGGTCCTCTGCTATTTTCGATATACATGTTGCCCCTTTGTAATATTATTAGAAAATACGGGATTAGTTTCCGTTGTTATGCTGATGATACTCAACTATATTTTTCAGCAAGACCAGATGAAACTTCTAATTTATCTAAGCTAACGGAGTGTGTTAACAATGTAAAAGAATGGATGACCAATAAATTTCTCCTATTAAATTCGGATAAGACAGAGATATTCCTTATTGGACCAAAAGACAGTACTGCCCGTATCTCGTGGAATTACAATTTTTTTTTTTTGTTTGTTTTCAACTAGACGGATCATCGGTTACTTCTTCTACAGTAAAAAATCTGGGTGTTATATTAGATAGCAACTTGTCTTTTGAAAATCATATTTCCCATGTTACAAAAACGGCATTCTTCCATCTTAGAAACATTGCCAAGTTACGAAACATGATACCTGTTTCTGATGCAGAAAAGCTAGTTCATGCATTCATAACCTCTAGACAGGACTATTGTAATGCACTGCTAGCTGATTGTCCTGCATCTTCAATAAAAAAGCTACAGATAGTCCAAAATGCAGCACCTAGAGTCCTTACCAGGTCAAAAAAATATGATCATATTACGCCAATTTTACAGTCTCTTCACTGGCTACCTATTAAGTTCTGTATCAGTAACAAAATATTATTACTTGCTTTTAAGGCCCTTAATGGGTTAGCTCCTGTTTACCTAACTAGTCTTCTTCCATGCTACAATCCATCACGCTCCCTGAGGTCGCAAAATTCTGGACTTTTGGTAGGACCTAGGATATCAAAGTCCACTAAAGAAGGTAGAGCTTTTTCACATTTGGCTCACAAACTCTGGAATAGCCTTCCTGATAACGTTCGTGGTTCAGACACACTCTCTCTGTTTAAATCTAGATTAAAAGACACATCTCTTTGCCAAGCATTCAAATAATGCATCTCATAATGTTTTACTGCAGTCATAATCTTTTACTGCAATTATATCTAATCAAATGCACATTATTATTCGTTAGTTTTGGTTAAACAAATCATTTTTTGCTCGGTTGAACAGCAGCTACGCTAATTATGTTTGTATTTGTTTCTCTGTCTTTTGTCACGGGATTAACAACAGAGCTTCAGTCCTGGATCCCAGGAACACCTGAGAAGAGATGATGCCAACCCTTCAGAGGACCTCAGATTATGCCAACCCTGAAACAACATACAGAACTACCACATTGTGCTATAAGTTTGATTGCATCATATAATAATTGCTGTTAATATTATTCATTGTCTGTTTTATTACGTCTTAAATTGATTTTTCCGTTCTGCTGGTTCGTCTGGTCAGAGGAGAACTGGCCCCCCGACTGAGCCTGGTTTCTCCCCAGGTTTTTTTCTCCATTCTGTCACCGAGGGAGTTTTGGTTCCTTGCCGCTGTCGCCTCTGGCTTGCTTAGTTGGGGACACTTCATTTCCAGCGTTATCGTTGACATAATTGCAAAGATATTATTTAAACTGAGCTGGATGTTGACATCACTGAATTCAATGATGGACTGTCTTTAACTGAAAAATGAGTGTTTACTATTGTCATTATGCATTAATGACACACTATTTAATTAATGCTGTTCAGTTGCTTTGTCACAATCTGTATTGTTAAAAGCCCTATATAAATAAAGGTGACTTGACTTTTACAATTAAAGCAATTCAACCAAAACTCCGAAAACTCGAAAGGGGACAACATTTATACTGTCATTTTTACCCTAGATCAAAATCGTGAATGCTTATAAACACAAACAACCTACAAGTACTCATAGACCGCAATGGAATTGGGCCTTGGGTCAAGCTAAATTGGGAAGCACTCCTCAAAACATCTCTACAGAGAATTTCTCTTTTCAGAGAAACCTTCAGCAAAGTCAGCCTTAGCAGTGACAAAGGGCATAAAAAGACCAAAATGTAAAAGTACACACAAGACTCCGTGCTGTGAGGCAAGTGAAGGAATTCTATTGCGGTGGAAAGGATTGGCTGGTGAGCAATGGCAGGGCTCATCTTTGTGATGCCAGTTCCCTGTGAGCAGGTCAGAACAAACGGCATCTCAAAAGTTGGGTCTGGTCTGTTTGCTCTTTTCCCCAGGAGGTCAGTCTTTCTGAGGAGACCCCATGAAGTGAAAGTTGTTAAACAGCCAGTGTATGGCTCTTTTAAAGGCCTCAAAAGAGTCCACTTTTTCACACTGGAAAAGACTTCAAATAAATGTTTTAAACATCTCAATGTTTGGATAGTTATTTATAGGGTTAAAGATGTTCAATGCAATAGGAGAAGGAAAGTAACTTGTCTGCTGCAGCTATTACAGGACAGCGGTTACACTTGGGTAATTATGTTTGAAACTTGTTAAGGGGATAAGGTCTAATTTGGGACATATGCAGGTCTTCATTCAGGTCCATTTGGCTTTTAAACTAGGCTCATTAATAGGATTTGATAGTCCTGGCCTTTATAGAAGTATAACATCTGGAGAGAGTCTAAAGTGATGCTCACACTGACAGTGATTCACTGCTACAAAATCAGTAGTCATTCATTTTTAAAATCTTTAAAAATCTAGTTTAAAACTCGCGCCAAGTTGTATGAAATGTACGCTTAGTATTCATGTTGGTTTTATATGGTTTTGTAAATGTAATACAAGAAAAGTTTTAATCAAAAGGTAAATAATGTCATGAGTTGTAAAGTAAAAATGTATAACATTTTTATAACATGTGAGCGTCAAATCTAATTTTTTCTGAACACATTTTTCAACACAATTTAAAAAAAATAAAGTATTATTAATTATTAAATAATTTGCTACATATTTCATTAAGCAATATTTTACAACCTGGCTTAACACTGCTTTGTTATAAAAAGTTCAAAAATATAAAATATCCATCTGTTCATTCTCTAAACGATTCTCCTATGTTTGTTTCCAGGGATGCTGGAGCAAAATATATAAAACATGAACATTACTGATATATTAAAATATATTTTAAGACATTTAATTTTTTGTTCTTTTTTCCCCCTTCATGTTAGTTGCAAGACATGAATTTGGTTTAGTGGACAAAATGCTAAAAATAAATAAAATAAATAAAGACCGGGCTTCCTAGTTATTACTCTTTATATAAGAAAAATAATATTTTAATAAGGCTTATTTTCCATCTTTGAGAGTGATCTGCAGAGTCATTGTTTTGCAAGTCACAAGTAAGTCTTGAGTCTTTGCATTCAAGTCTCGAGTCAAGTCCCGAGTCAAGACAGACAAGTCCCAAGTCAAGTCCCGAGTAAAGACAGGCAAGTCCAAGTCGAGTCCCGAGTCAAGACAGACAAGTCCAAAGTCAAAGTACCGAGTCAGACAGACAAGTCCCCAAGTCAAGTTCCCGAGTCCAAGGAAAGGCAAGCCAAGTCAAGTCCAGAGTCAAGGAAGACAAGTCCACCAAAGTCAAGTCCGAGTCAAGACAACAAGTCCCAAGACAAGTTCCGAGTCAAGACAGGCAAGTCCAAGTCAAGTCCCGAGTCAAGACAGGCAAGTCTTAAACAAGTCATTAGTGCTCTTTGCCCAAATTAGTGTCTCCCCCAGGTTTTAAATTTTTTTTTAAATTTTTAAACCAAAATATCAAATTCATAGTAATTTATATCAGGAAGGCAGGTAGAATATTTGACAGTTCAATTTCATGTGAGATGGGTGCACTTAGTAAAACTACTCAAGTTCAATTTAGGGATTGTGCCAAAATAGGACAAGCAGTGAAAAAACTATTTTATTAGTAACAGAATAGAAAAGACAACATAATTTCATAGAAATAACAGCTGCAACATAC
Source organism: Sinocyclocheilus anophthalmus (assembly GCA_018155175.1). Lineage (NCBI taxonomy): Eukaryota > Metazoa > Chordata > Actinopteri > Cypriniformes > Cyprinidae > Sinocyclocheilus > Sinocyclocheilus anophthalmus. The sequence continues at coordinate 32,476 of JADLZN010006303.1, read as the reverse complement.
TTGGCGTGTGTGCATAAGAATAGCTATATGCTTCTAGGTGTTATATCCAAGCCAATGAGACATCATTTGGAACCTCAATGAAACGGATTTAAAAACATGTGAGCGGAAACGCAGAAAGAACTGCTTTGAAAGAACTAGAAGAAATAACTGCAAGCATACTTTGCAAGTGAGAGGAAACATGCAATATGGATGCAGACAAATTCATGAAGACAATCCTTCAAAAATGCTGCGCAAGCATCCTTTATAACTAAGAGCAACAAAGACAAAATCATTTAATAGAAAAAAAATGTTGTATGTTAAATGTTAAGTTTATAATATGCATAGTTGATCGCTAAATTTAGGGGCTGTGTGCGCTATAGGCCTACAGACTGATTTACAAGCACGTGAATTAATTTATTTATCCTGAAAGAAATGGAAGTGACATCACGAGTGCCTGCAAGAGGGAGAAAAATTGAGTAGCCTATATTTTATAGTTATATATACAATACTCATTTTGTGAAAGAAACACTTCTTCAAATTATATTTTAAATTATCATTAGACCTATTGCCGCTTGCTCACTTCAGACATTAGGCCTAATGTGCATTTTTCTTCAAATTATAGCTGAATGGTTTGCAATGATTAATTTTAAATCTATATTAAATCAAGGTTAATCTAATAATTATGTTGCATCAAACTTCAAACCTTTAAAAATAAGCAGATTTACATTTTTAACCCATCATTTTGATCAGATTTAAATTATATTTAAGATTAACTTTAATCCTGTTGCACCATAACTTTAAACTCAGATTTAAATCTCAAATATGGATTAACTTTAAACTTAACCCTTAAATGCATACCTCGGGTCTTTAGCGACCCGGGACATTATTCTCTACCCTCTCCCTCCTTCATTTTTTTAAGTTAGACATCAACTTTCTTAGTATTCCTCAATCTATTCATTATAAACAATATAACAAGAAAACAATAGTAAAATATAAAAGAATGCCAGTTTTCTGATTAATTTTTTGTAAAAGTATGTAAATCATTGTCGTGTACGTATTTTCCTGCGCAACTATATTTACATATCTGATGACTCAATATGTGCAATGCATCTTTTTTCCTCAAGGTGGCACTGTTTGATACACAATAATGACGTGACGTTTCACTCATAATTACGGCAGGCATAAAACAAACGAATATCATCAGCAAAAATTTAAGTGGTTTGAATGGCTTTACTGCAGAGCAATTACTATACTATGCAATGAAATATAAATGTCACTGTCATTTGATGCTGGATGTGGTGAATAAGCTGCCAGTGATCAAAATATTGAATATGAAGTCATTGAAAACGATAGTTTTGAGAATATGGTTGAGATCGTGAATGTGAGACAGATGCTGAATGTACTGTGGAAGTGCGCTCTGACGATGACAGCGATGGTAAAATCATCTACTCAAATTGAACCCTTTTAAGTTTCAAAAGGTAACGAAATAAGCTTTATTTTATTCTTCTGTAATTTTTCTTAAAATATCAAGAGAGTTTTTTACTATTGCAGCAGTTAAAGATCCATCCGTGCATGTATATATAGGTCCGGGTCGCTAAAGACCAGAATATGTAATAATGATTGGCAAAACATTCATGCATTTAAGGGTTAATGGAGGTTTAAAAACTGTGGAGATCTGACAAAAACAGGTCTCAGAGAGGTGTTTATTACAAATAAAAATGTAAATGAAAGCACATCGAGTTGGCAGAGTGCGATGGTCGTGGCGGGATGTGGATCCTTCACTCGTGGTGCACCTCTGTGTCGGACAAACAGAAGAAGTGAGGAGTATTTAACAGCAGCGGTCACAGTGATGTTGAGGCGAGCACCAGTGAAGTGATCGCGGCCGCGCATCTCGTTTCTCATGCCCGCTCCGTGTGTCTGCTGGGCGGCGATCAAACGGACAGGGCAGCGCTTTTCACAAGCGGAGATCACTACTAGACGAATCAAGTAATTTTTTTATATATTTTTTTTAATCTCTGTTCTTTTGTCGTAAGTTATGCTATTACTCCATTCATTTATACTAGCCTATCCAGCGCTCCCTGAATGCAGTCTCTGGTTTATTGCCAGTCAAGTGCAAGCACACTGCAGGGACGCATCTATAACGACTTTGATCTGATCATAAAGTCTTTCCGAGTCACAGGGCTCAAGTCCAAGTCAAGTCTCGAGTCCTTGCTGTCAAAGTCTAAGTCGAGTCTCAAGTCTTCTTTAATTATGTCGAGTCGAGTCGCAAGTCATCAAATTTGGGACTTGAGTCCGAGTCAAGTCTCGAGTCGTGTGACTCGAGTCCACACCCCTGGCGATCTGCCACCTCATAAAGCACATTGACAACAATTCTCAGTGATTAATCAGAGTGAGTATGAACGGCCCTTAAGACTCGCTAATCCTAATCAGCCTCATCATATTTATTAGTGAACATCATTTTTAATTCCCAATTCAGTATCAGAGACTCAAAAAACATGTTTGTTTGCCAGCATTTAAACATTAAATTTAGCACAAACAGACATCAGGCCATACAAATGAGAGCTGTTAATAGGTTTCAAACCCCACAAATCCAAAAATGGAGTCCAGGGAAAGTTTACATACAGATTTAACAGAGAGCACCAGCCCAGGGGGCACGAATGCCAGTCACGTCAGCATTGTGACAAACTGACAACTTTTAAATTGAGTCTTTCTCTCTAAGCTTATGAAGCCACTGTAATTGGCATTCACACGTGGCGGCAGCAACACCTGTTAGTCTCATCCTGGGTATTTGAGCTGTCTGAGCAATTCCAGAAAGAAGAAAGACAGAAAAAGACAGACAGAGACTTTTTCACCCACCTGGATCAATGAAAGATCCTCTAAATGTAGCCTGAAGAGATGATTTCTGAAAAAGAAAAGACAAAAAATATATGATTTTCCACCCAAATCAGAACACAAGTTGCCTCAGAGAGTGGGAAGGCATTGCGGTTATAAATGGAGATTTTTATGGGTTGCAACATTTCAAGTGAATCCATGCGCAATAGCAATTGGCCAATGTTGTGAGAGGAATGTTTTGAGCTTTTTCAGAGATAAACAAGACTATAAATAAAACAGAGGATTGGGAACTAAATTGCCAAATTAATTGCTGAATAAATCACATTAATATGCTCCCAATACACATCCAGGTTTAATACAACCTATTGTAACAGTTCAAGTTCAGTTTTTCATACGATCTATACCTGGATGAAGTCTAAAAGTGTGTTAGAGCCAAAAACCTCTTATGCAAAGTGTGCAGCCTACTGTCACTTTAATGAGCCAATGCTGGACCTTGCCTAAGGATAAGATGCTTGTTTGGAGCAGCAGAGGCCTGAAAATGCTGCATGTATTTTAATTCTGGGAAACAAAAAACAACTCAAATTGCTTCTCCAAACATCTTGGACCAAGTATAATATAGTGTAGCAATATAGTGTTCTGCCAACTCTAATCTCAAATGTAATTTATATGTGGAACTACAAATCGCATATCCGTCCCGACATGATTTTACATCCATCTGTGAATGTCGGAAGTACAAACACATTTGCTAAAACAATATGGTATGTAAAAGGAAAGTGGAGCCTGTATTATTGTATAAGCGAGTACATAATAAATCAGGTTGCTGTGATTAAGGTCCACTTACTGAATTGACATGTCTATTGATTGTGTTTCACTGCATTTCCTTTAAAGACTTTTGAGGTTCTCACTATCAATGGTTCCTTTGCACAGACTACTGGACCATTATTTCTGTAATGACCATACAGCTACACTATCAATATCAAGGTATTCTGAACGTATACTGTGCTCGTTCTAGGTTATTAATGACTATTCCATTTGTAGTTGCATTTGAGTGCAGTTCTGTGGGGCGTCAGGCACAATGCGATCTAGCCAAGTGCGACAACATCCTTTGAATCATTATTCTTTGGTTCTGGAAAAATATTCCTATTCAAAAATGAAAGGCCCAAATGTAGCCATAACCAAAGATACCTATAAAATAAGATGGAAACTCTTAACTTTAACTCTACAATCTGATTGGCTGATAGAAAGCATAATGTCAACACAATATTTATAAGAACACAAACATCAAGCAATGTCAAGTTCACTTTTAAAGATAGTTTGCATATTTATGTAGGTCATTTTAATAGCTTGCAACACCAAAATACTAAAGTGAAATACACCGCTTCGCGTTGTGCCTAACAACGCCCATTAGCCCATTAGCCGACTCAATATTTCACATTCTAAGTGCCTGTTCTTTAACAGGTCTGCTCAGTCTGGTGTTGGTAATTGGCAGAATGTTCCTTGAACTGCTGAGTATCTTCATGAGAACCCTGCTGTTCAGTGACCTTGATGAAGCAGCAGCTCAGCTGGAGAACCTTCACACAGTCCATTAGGCCAGACTGTGGGTGCATCTGTGCGGCCTTGGGAACTGGAAACCCATCTGCTCCAGGGATAACCAGTCGAGGCGAAAGCATCATGGAGTTCCACCAAGACAAGACTTTAGTTTTTCTCTTCACAGCTCAGTTTGAACAACATTGATCCACAGCCCCTGACTCATCCTATCCACAGTGATTTACAATAACCACAGAAAGATAGCTGACCTGCATAAACAGTGTTGTTTATAGTTATTTTCACCTCCCCAATCGAAACAAATTGATAGAAATGACTGTCATACAGTTCTCAGTAGGGAATGATCTGGTATGTATATTTAAAGCAGATAACCAATATATTAGCTGAAATAAAATTAAGTAAAAATAAATAAATAAATAAAAATACACCCTGATAGATAACAATTTTAAGGTATTTTGAGGCCAGATAACATATATAGCCAAAAAAACTAAATACATTTTGTAAAAATTAAATCAGTTTATACGTGTAAACGTTTTAGTTTAAAACATCAGAATGGAGTGTTTCTTATGACAATGACATTCTTATTAACCCATATTATTTAACAAATACAGACCTGCCTAAATCATTCATAAAGAAATTTTAATTCAGAATTTTTAAAACTTCTTAAATAAAAATTAAATGAAACACATACACACACACACACAACGGTTTGTGTTATGGTTTAGGGGACTATCCATAGCGTCCTGGTTTCTCTTTACAGACTTGTATATTCTATTGCCCTAAACCAACCCTACCCCTAAACCTACCCTTTACAGGAAACTTTCTGCATTTTTAGGTTTTAAAAAAAACTCATTCTGAATTATTTATAAGCGTTTTGAAAAGTGGGGTCATGGGGTAATGTCCTGAAAAGTCACTTTCTCTTTGTAATACCTATGTCATACCCTTGTTATTATACAAATTTGTGTCCTCATAAACCACATAAACATGCACACACACACACACACACACACACACACACACACACACACACACATACACCAAAACATATATACATACATACTATATATTTGCGTCTCCAAAACCCAAACCCGAAAGTACAACACATCTATTGACAGAATGAATCATTAGCTGGATCTGAGTGACTGAGCTTTCTCATTATAGGAAAACAATCAGAACACAATGTCTGGAAAAAAAACTCAAGTGTTTCCTACTGTATAACAGGTCAAAAGAGTCTTTTCGATTGAGTCATTACCACAGATATGCACTTCTTTGTAACACCAGCAAGACATTTTTGATGTTTGGAGAGAACAAAGAATCCCAACTGCAGTTCATCCAGCTCTTTAGCCAAGTCAGACTTGATAATGATGTGTTGCACTTTAGAGCAGAGCTAACTAACACTTTCCATCTCGTTACTTTCAAGTAAAAAAAAACCAATCTGCTCATGATACAGTGAATCACTAGTGAAGTGAATGGTAATCCCTGCTTCTCTGAGAAAAAGTAATTATTCTACCGCTCCCGGCCCTGTGGGTGAATGAACTGTTACAGTGCCTCAAATCAAACCATTTCTGCGGTTGTCACAAAATAATTGCTTGGAGATCATCCAGGCTGCTGACAGATCAGGAATATGAGATTAATTTGGCTAAAGATGCATGGCAGGACAGTGCGAAAGTCTATGTGGAAATCATCATACTCATTAATTAGAGCTGGACACAGGAAATTCAATCCTATTCTCACATTCATGGTGCGATTTTATCAAAGTATCTGTCGGTGAGGAGGGTCTACGCTGTACAAAAGTCCTACAGTTTCACTGTGTGGTTTTATGAGGACTCAGATTATGTGTCACTATTGGGCTAATCATGGGAAACTTGGCAATTGTGACATTTTCACAGTGGGTGTCAATTTGGTGTTGCTGAAAATATATATATATATAAATGTAAGGCTTAGCAGACACACTGATAGAGCCTCTGACAATGACACATTCATTAGTATACTGAGAACCATGGACTGAGTCCTAATTAAATTTCATGCAGTGATGGAAGAAGTGACCATTACCTTGCGCCCACGATTAGTTCGTTCTGGCCGGGGTCAAAGGTCAGCTGTGAATAATCAACGGTGCCCTCAGCTCTGAATCGGTGGATCCAAGGCTCGATTTCTGCAGAACAAGAGAGGGCACATGTTAGCAAACATCACAACTGATACATACACAAAACTGTCTTTTTTTATATTTTCCTTTAGTTTGAGTGCACCGGAGTGCATTTGTGTTTGTTTCTGTGTGGGTGTATGGTATGCATATCAAATGTTCTCGCTGTGGCGCCTTTCATATTAACCTCTGGCCTTGACATCAAAGCCTCAATCTTGGCTTGTCTAGCATCTTTTTGCCTACCTACCTCTGTGTAATGGGATAGCTGCTGGGTTAGCTGTTCCAGTAATGCTATCATTTGTTAAGTCATGATACTGGTCATTGCTTTCGCTACTGGTCATTACTGCTCAAGATCTGGAATACAGGTTTCACATTAACACATGAGATGAATGGACTATATGTATCTTGTAACTCTGTAAAGATCAAATAATCAGCAACATAAAAAAAAAAAAAAATATTATTAAATATATAATAAAAAAAAACATTAATAATAATAACAGTAGAAACAATACACAATTAAGCATATTACAAAAGACATATTAAACAGAAAAAAAATTTCTTAAATAAATTTATTGAATAGATAGATAGACAGACAGACAGATAGATAGATAGATAGATAGCTGATAGATAGATAGATAGACACTTTCTTGTCCTTGTCATATGCAGCACAAAATGAATACCGCCTATTACAAACCTAGTAAATGTATTATATATAATCTACAACATTTCCTCAATAAAGTTCTTTTATTTCAATAATCAGTTTAACAGCGCTGCTGAACAACAAAGCTTCCTCTAACTATAGGGTTGTTTTTCTTCTGAAGAAGCGCGTCTCGAGCATATAAAAGGAAGCCAGAATTCCCTAAAGATCCACAGCATCAGTTACCACAATGTTCCTCCATAAATCTTGCATGTCTCTATAGGATAGCCCTAACTTCAGCAAGAGTGGAATTTGTAAGTGAATGTGGAGACACTCAATGTGGTTATCCAGTGTTTCTGAGAAGCAGTTTCATCCAGTGACAATATATATATAAATTCTTTTAGGGCTCCTAACCCCCTGAAGTCTACTCATGTCAGCTAATGGTGGGCATTTATATTCTGTTTATCTTTGCATTCTTTTCAGGATATACTGAACACTCGGTTATACTGTATGTTAAAGGTGTTTCATTTCATGACAAAAAAAAAATCTTCTTACAAAAATATTTCATTCAAGAGTCAAATGTGTGAAAGAGCCACTTTAGTAATGAATGCAGTATAAAAATAGCATGAAGATGTAAAACAACACGGGCACTTTCCAAAAATCAACCTCAGCATGGACGCAGTTTAAAGCCTTCAAGGTCACAGCTGTCAAAACTGGAGGAACTCTTGCCTTAGTTGTTGCTCTTGCCTAACTTGTTTTCTTGAACTGTCAAGGACTGTTTCGTTTAACAGACATTAATATGTTTGCTCTTTGCAAAGATTCTTTAAGTACAGGAAGGAACATCTGACAAACCGCAGCTGTGTAAATGCTGAGGTCTTTAGATGCAGAGTTGCTTTCTAACCAAAATTACACAGGGAGGAGTCCAACACAAACTTGTAACTACTGTAAAATGAGACAAAACCACTTTACATAGAGTGTGTATTGTTACCAAATGTTGGCACTTAGCAATGTTAAAGGGGTCATATGATGCGATTTCAAGTTTTCCTTTCTCTTTGGAGCGTTACAAGCTCTTGGTGCATAAAGAAGATCTGTAAAGTTGCAAAGACTAAAGTCTCAAATCCGAAGAGATATTCTTTATAAAAGTTAAGAGTCAACCACGCCCTCCTAAAACGCCTCGTTCTAACTCGCCCCCACATGTCTACGTCACTTTGTGGAAATATTAGCATAATGCCGCCCAAATGTGTACGCAAAGAAAAAAGGCGTGGTTTCAGGAACAGCAGTAGTGTTGATGCAGCCATGCACCAAAAAAGGGTAAATTCCGACTTTGCTATGACAATCTGGTGCTTCTGAATCAGCGACTGTAAGTATGTTTTGTTATTAGTTTAAGTATTTGCTATTAACTGTTCAAATGCAGAGTTTTGCGCAGCACAGAGTAACGCGTCGTGTGTGTGAGGGGAACAGGGTCACATCACAGGAGAGTGAACTGCCTGTCAGAAATCATAGCACGTCAGCTGTCTTAACCGCAGCTTGTGTACGGCATCATCACTGTGTCTGTCACGTGACTCTGTTGCCCTTTCGGGCTTGAACTGATGGTAAAACTAACAACATTATTAACTGTCTTGATATTTACTTTGAAAGCTGACGCTCATGATTATGGTAAGGGGTGTTACGATTCCGACGCGTGCTTGTGGTTTTCGGCCAATCACAATGCACTGGGTCAGCTGGCCAATCAGAGCAAACTGCGCTTGTCAAAGGAGGGGGCTTTGTTGAAAACAACGTGTTTGAGAGAGGCGGGGCATAGAGGACCTACAATAATGTACAGTATTTGAAAAACATTAAAGCATGTCAACATATGTTGGTTGATCCCAAAAACACAAAATAATGATCTTTAAAATAGCTTTAAAAAAAAACTTCCATAATTAACATTTATCCATTTTCAAGAAAATACAATTTCAGATTTTCTGATACAAAATTCCATGTTTAATTAAACATGTTATGTGCTGTTTATTTGTAATTGTTTGTGAAATTTATTGGCAAATTATGAGTGAAAATTGTTTCTACAACATCAGTGTAATTAATCCATTATGTATCAAAATGTAAAACAATAATATTTTTAAAGCATTTATTAATCTAGGTTAATGTTAATTTATAAATATAATTTGGTTAATTGTTCATTCATGTAAATTTATACAACTCGAAATGTTAAATAAATGTTTAATGTAATAGAACATGTAGAGAATAACATTAAGGAAGATTAATAAATGTAGTAAAAAATTGTTCATTATGATTTCATGTTAGCTATTGTATTAACTAATGCTAATGTATAAAACCTCATGGTAAAGTGTTCCCCAAACCTAATTTATTATCAACAACACAAACACTCATACACAATGAAAAATAAGATATTTTCGAACATAACGCCAAACATGTCTAGTGTTGGGTTTGTTTTTCCACCAAGCCATGCAATGCAGCAGTGCTCTGACAAGCCCATACAGACAACACTCCTACGATCATAGGATATGTACTGTACCTGTGGGGAACTATCTGCTTCTTAAACCTGTCATTGACAACAAAAGAAAAGCCTTCTTTTCCCATAAAGAAAAAAAAAATCTCTCTGAAATCTAAACAAAATGTGAATGCAACTCACTATGAGTGTGCAACATCTGTCCAGAACATTATTGCACAAACCCCCACTCATGAGCAGAGCACAGCAGCTCCATGGCACAGATATTAATATTTCTTTACAGCCAACCAGTGAGTTTTTATACAGAGATCTAACATTGGAGCTCTGCTGGAGTTCTGGCATGGCTGAGGGGACGTATATTTGTCTTCTTTATAGTCTGCACAGAGGAAAGCTGACTATCTGTGATGTCCTTCCCACTTTTTGCTCCCTAACGGACAAGGATTACGAGGTCCACGGAGAAACGTGACCCCACAGCACTCTGGAGAAGAGAGCAGAGATATTCCATTTAGACAAAACAGTCTCTTGCTACTAGTGTCTCTCTTTTGGTCCGGATCGAGACCCGCATCTCGCGTTTTATTGACTTTTTCAAAGAGGCTGCTATAGAACATTCTCCACTTTAAATGCAGACTGCAGGCTTGATTCAAAAAGGCAAATTTAAGGAGAGAGCAAAATGTTTCTCTCAGCCTTCAATTCACTCTAAATTGGCTTACTAAATTGGCCTGACAAAGTCTGAAAGGTTTAGATAAAAAAAAACGGCCCCATCAATCACTCTTCTATATATAGCCTTCGTCAAGATAAGCAGCAACGCCTATGTGATCGACTATAATTACAGGGGAAACTATTTCACAAAGCATGCAAAGCATAATTGCAGTGAACGCTCGCTTACGTATGTAACCCTGGTTCCCTGAAGGAGGGAACGGAGACGTCACGTCGGAGGACCGCGAATTGGGATCTCGCTTAGAGGGACCAATCTACTTCGAGTGTAAACTAACCGCCATGCGATGGCTATTATTGCCCCACTGCTCTGATACAGCGGGAGTATAATTAGCGATCAATGAAGTGGCCTATCCGTTTTCGCTGAGGAGCCGAGCCGGTGACCCGCCGCTCAGTGGTGGTACAGCAACCGTGGCGACGGGACGTGACATCTCCATTCCCTACTTCAGAGAAATAGAGTTACATACATAACCGAGACAGTCCCCTTCAGTCGGTCACTCTCTTACTTCCCCCACGTCGGAGGACCGACGATTGGATCCTACCACAGTGCTCACAGCTAACCCGCCCCTGCATGTCCTGTGGCAGCCACCCTGGCCCCTACTTTTTGGCGTAGGCCCGGCCTGCCCAAGAGACCAGCCTACTATGCTACTAGGCACACCCACGAGTAAGACTTATAACACTGGGGAACCACAACGTGCTACTTGGAACATACGTACGGTGATCTCCAACCTTCTCGAAGGAGGTTTCGGAGGCAATACACATATGGACATCCCTTAGTTGCATATGGAAGAATGGAGGTGATTGAACCCTCTTGGATTGGCAGAAGTCTGCCGGGGAAACACGGGATCAAGGCTATACCGTGGACTTTACACATATGGGATCCACTTAGGTTTTACATATGGAACCCAGCCTTCTACCTGTTCTCGAGGATTCAATGAGTGAAGGTCTGGCGCCGGATGCTCCGCCACGTCTGGCTGCAGAGGGGACAAAGGAACTCAACAGGGTCTACTATATGAACTCTCTGGAGTGATTTTTGCAAGCCGACCCGAAACCGGGGCCTATCAGTGCTTCTACCCGTTTGAGGTGAAAACACAGGAGGAAACCGGCTCCACACGAAGACTATAGAATCTAGCGAATGTTTTAGGGGTCGCCCAGCCCGCAACCCTACAGATATCCACCAGTGAGGCGCCACGAGCCAGCGCCCAGGAGTATGCAACACCTCTAGGTTTGAGTGAAAAAAAAAAACCTCAAAGGAAAAAAAGCTCGCAACCTGAGCGGGCAGGGCATACCCTGTTCCTGATAAGCCAGGGTGATGGCATCCTCTATCCAGTGGGTCATCCTCTGCTTTGAGATGGCATTCCTCTTCTGCCGGCCTCCGTGACAGACAAGAGCTGGTCTAAGGTCCTGAAGCTTTGCGTCCGGTCAACATACCCCCTTAAGGCTCGGACGGGACAGAGAAAAACTAGGGCTGCGTCTGCCTCCTCCGAGGGCAGCGCTTGGAGGTTCACCACCTGATCCCTGAGGGAGTAGCGGGAACCTTGGGCACGTTGCCGGGCCGGGGCCTCAGGGTTACCTTGGAATCAGCCGGCCCGAACTCTAGGCTCAAATCGTTGACCGAAAATGCGTGCATGTCCCCTACCCTCTTGATAGAGGCCAAAGCCAGCAGGAGCAAAGTCTTCATCGAAAAAAATTTCAACTCGACCATCTGCAAAGGCTCAAATGGGCCCTGCTGTATAGACAATAAAGATCGCGCATGCCCAGTGGCATTGGCTCGTTTAGTGTTTACAACTCGCAAGTAAGTTGGTCCCTCTAAGGCGAGATCCCAATTTCGTCGGTCATCCGGCGTGATGTCGGGAGTGACCGACTGAAAGGGAACAGAAGGTATTTATTAAGCCAGTGTGCAAGTGGCATTAATTTAAGGTGTGAAGAGCTTCAGTAATCGATACCCTTTTTATCTGTATGCTGAATTCTGGTTTGCTAAGGTGATATTGAGACAAGATTTGATAATTGGACATTTATCTAACATACATTTGCATTTATTCAAGTAGCAGACACTTTTATCCAATGACACTTACAAATGCGAACACTGCAGCATTTATCATCAATAGAACAACATTTGTCAGTTACATATTGCCACGTTCAAAGATGAGATTTCACGACAACAGAAAAAGTAAAGGAAAGCTACAATCTTATGCATCTACGAGATAAGACTAGAGCATTAGGGCATCAAAGCTCTACCCTGCAGCTCCTAACTTAAATATCACAAAAAGAGGACAAAGTTTTTTAGTTTTTGAATTTTCACAAAATAAATAACTATAATTTCTTTTTAATTTAATAACTAAATTCAAATAGTTAATAAAATCGGTGACATGTATTAACATTTTGTACACTATCTTATTAATTTTGTTTATTTGAAATGCATGAGTGAAGAATAATTAATATCCCCTTTAGAATAAGAACAACTACCTATTGATTACAATGAATGCAGAAAATGTAAAAAAGGAAAAGACACAAGAGTAACATAGTTTTTAAATTTTTAGGATAACACTGTCAATTCTCACAATCCTATTGTAAATTTATGAACGTTACATATATTAATTTACGTTAAATCATTCATTATCGTAAATAAATAAATCACCTTACTAACATTCAGACCTCCTATTAAGAAGACAAAAACAGGTCTATTTTATATAGCATTTACTATAGAGATACACAAACTACCTATAGATAGAAACGAAATGCAGAAAGTACATGAAAAGAGAGAAACGACTTAAATAAACTACCGAATATATAGAATAGACTATACTCCGAATAAGAATAGAATACTCATAATTAGACTAATAGAATAAAGAATAACTATTACTTATTATCCTAGTTAAATGTTTTTATTTGTTTTTTATTTTAATTACCTATAAAATAAACTTTTCACACACACACACACACACACACCACAGGGTATTGTGCAGCTGTAACTAAGAACACTTATTTACCTACGTACATCCAGATCTCCTTTTCTCTTCGGAAAACAGCATAATCTGAACTCCAGATGAGAACTGGGGCCATAGAGGGCATACCGAGTTCAAGGATTATTTTAGAAATCTTAGAAGTGCAGTTCAACAAATACATAAGAGAAAACCAGCAAAAAGCCGCCCTTGGCTCCTCAGATCACGCTCGGCTGGCCTCGCCTGTTTGGACTTTCTCTCGTATGTTTTTACATGGAAAAGGAGGTTGTACGCGCTGTGGAAACGCTGCGTGCAGGGTTTGGTTTTCAGCACGGGCGCTGCTAAATGTGTAGACTGGCCTCGTCAAATATGCGTGGGGGGGGGGGGGGGTAAAGCGTTGGTTAAACGCTCATCAACGGGAGAACTGAGAATATTTTGGCCAAATCCGCTTCGATAGTGCATTGTTTAAAACCTTGTCACTGGAGCCCGTGTATGGAATAAAGTGTGTGTTGTGAGTGTGTTGTGTTGTGTGAAAGACGTACCCTCCCCTGTTGCCGCTGGGCATAAACGTCATTACCATGGCATTCACTGTGCATATTTAATGAATGGGGTGCTAATTAAAAGGTTTGTGTTCCAGCATTTGTGTGTGTAAGACGGGTGTTAGACACTGAAATTCACACTCATTCTGTAACACAGATGGTGAACTGCCATACGGACACATCTTAAAAATCAATGGGTTAATTAGCTAGTCTATGTTACTACTCACTAGGCCATGCTTACAGACGGCTTCGTTCTCCAAAAGTTCACTTACAGTCAGAGCTGATCACTAAGCTAAAACATTGGCCTCGCCTTTCCACTCCATTAGCCCCAATAGACTCCTTTTGGCTTTGACATTCAGCTCTTCAATTGCTTACTGAAATCCGCCTACTGAATTTACATTGATTATAATACATGTTCTCCAGGCAAGGGAGTCCTGTAATTTAAGCTGGGGGAAGGTGACTGAGTTTGTCATTATTATTGTCATTATTATTAGGTCTCAAATGATTTAGCCCATTAAAAAAGTATTTAGTGCTATAGTCAGTCAGAAAGCATGTGTCAAGGACTATTTAAAAACAGACCCTTTGCTCAGTATTTAGTAGAAACACCATTTTGATCTAATACAGCCATGAATCTTTTTGGGAAAGATGCAACAAGTTTTTCACACCTGGATTTGGGGATCCTCTGCCATTCCTCCTTGCAGATCCTCTCCAGTTCTGTCAGGTTGGATGGTAAACGTTGGTGGACAGCCATTTTTAGGTCTCTGCAGAGATGCTTAATTGGGTTTAAGTCAGGGCTCTGGTTTGGCCATTCAAGAACAGTCACAGAGTTTTTGTGAAGCAACTCCTTCGTTATTTTAGGTGTGTGCTTAGGGTTATTGTCTTGTTGGAAGGTAATCCTTCGGCCCAGTCTGAGGTCCTGAGCACTCTAGAGAAGGTTTTCGTCCAGGATATCCCTGTACTTGGCCGCATTCATTTTTCCCTCGATTGCAACCAGTCGTCCTGTCCTTGCAGCTGAAAAACACCCCCACAGCATTATGCTGCCACCACCATGCTTCACTGTTGGACTGTATTGGACAGGTGATGAGCAGTGACTGGTTTTCTCCACACATACTGCTTATAATTAAGGCCAAAAAGTTCTATCTTGTCTCATCAGACCAGAGAATCTGATTTCTCACCATCTTGGAGTCCTTCAGATGTTGTTTTTTTTAGCAAACTCCATGCGGGTTTTCATGTGTCTTGCACTGATGAGAGGCTTCCGTCGGGCCACTCTGCAATAAAGCCTCGACTGGTGGAGGGCTGAAGTGATGGTTGACTTTCTCCCATCTCCCGACTTCATCTCTGGAGCTCAGCCACAGTGATTTTTTTGGGTTCTTCTTTACCTCTCTCACCCAGGCTCTTCTCCCCCGATAGCTCAGTTTGGCCGGACGGCCAGATCTAGGAAGGGTTCTGGTCGTCCCAAATGTCTTCCATTTAAGGTTTATGGAGGCCACTGTGCTCTTAGGAATGCAGCAGAAATTTTTTTGTAACCTTGGCCAGACCTGTTCCTTGCCACAATTCTGTCTCTGAGCTCTTCATGCAGTTCCTTTGACCTCATGATTCTCGTTTGTTCTGACATGCACTGTGAGCTGTAAGGTTTTATATAGACAGGTGTGTGGCTTTCCAAATAAGTCCAATCAGTATAATCAAACACAGCTGGACTCAAATTAAGGTGTAGAACCATCCCAAGGATGATCAGAAGAAATGGACAGCACCTGAATTAAATATATGAGTGTCACAGCAAAGGGTTGAATACTTAGGACCATGTGATATTTTAGTTTTTCTTTTTGAATAAATCTGCAAAAATATCAACAATTCTGTGTTTTTCTTGCAATATGGGGTGCTGTGTGTACATTAAATGAGGAAAAAAAATTAACTTAAATAACTTTAGCAAATGGCTGCAATATACCATAGTGAACATTTTAGGGGTCTGATCGCTTTCCGTATCTCACCGTATTTACTTATATACTCGCTTTATATCTACCTCCTCTACTAAACTCCCTAATAGGGTGTGGGGGTCCTAAGAAATTCAATTGAGATTTTTTTAGTTTAGTTACATATATACATGTTGGCTCTACTAGCTTTTCCATACAGATTTGCCGTGCCAAAAATCTACCTGGTGTAGGGGGAAACGATCGTTTTCTGATGTCCATAAAAAAGTATGGCGAAATGACGGCGTTTCCATTAACCAACGTTATGCGGCTAAAACGTAACCTTTTTCCTCTCACGATAAGTCATGGCAACAGATTTTGGTGGGATTCTGGCTATATTTATTCAAAGGAGGCTTATGCGTGTATCTTTACAGAAGCAGCACACAGAGCCGCGTCCCAACGTTCGCGTTCGCGCCACCTTCGGAATCCAAACCTAGACGTATAAATATAAACAGCACTGAGTGGCCGTAATCAGCTCATTGACCGATCAGAGTTCCAACCCACCCCCACCCCATAAACCCAAAAGAAAAAAAAAAAAAATAAGAAACAACAAAAACACCCCCATCCAACCCCCCACACTGCACCGCAGTACGGGTGTCAATGTTAATTGGTCTATCTTATTAATATAGGGAAGCCCCTTATAACGTGAGCGCCGGGGCCGACACTGTTAAGTGTGTCTTGGAGGTTAATAGTACGTTAAGAATGACATAGTACTGTTTAACATACCCCATGTGACCGGTAACCTGGCTAAAAAGCCGTGCAGGCGTTTGGTGAAGGAATCCGTTTTCGCATTACCGGAAAAAACACTATCATGGCGAGCGTAAAACACTTTTTTGCGAGATATGCCGTTTTTCGAAAGTGACGGTTTCCATTAGGCGTATTGTTTTTGTCATTCGCAATTTCAATTTGCCATTGGAAGGTAATGGCAACGCGCCGACTGTTGAGGCAAACCCTGATTTATATAACATTTAACATTAAATTATTTATGCATGTAGAAGACACCTTTTATTTAGCCAAAGCGACTTACATTACATTCAGGCTATGCATGTTTTATCAGTATGTCGTTCCCTTAATTGCCTCCCACCTTTGCGTGACACTGCAATTGCTCTACCACTGTAGCCACAGGACCTACAATATATTTTCAGTATTTATTTATATATATTAAATGTATATGTGTGTGGTGTGTGTGTGTGTGTGGTTGTAGTAATATATATGATTAGGTATAATATATTTTGTTGTGTGTGTATGTGTGTGTGTGTGTGTGTATACTGTTATATGAATATATAGTATATATATCAAATAAATGATCCTTTATTTCCCCCGGTGCCGAACTCCTCCGCTTTTTAAACCCCTTCCATCTTGACCGTGCTTATGGCCGGTTGTGGAGAGACCGTTGGATTGGTTTCTATGGTGACGCTTTACGTTTTATATACCCAAGACATTTTTCAGTATTACAAACTCAAGATTTTGTGTGCGAAAAATGGTTAACTTTTCCAAGCCCATCTCCCTTTTGGATTGACACCAACTGGGCGTTGATTCCTGTCTAAACGTCAATTTCAAGATTTAACCTCTTTGTTTTTTTTTATATAATTAAAATTTAAGTATAAATAAAAAACAAATTGCAATAGCCGCATCATCTGGTCCCAAGACATTGGTACTGACATTAACGAGGAGACATGGAAAGCAATCTTGAACAGGGTTAACTCCTCCTCTCTCTGCGCACGTCACAGGCTCTAACAGTGCAAGGTGGTACATAGAGTCCACTGGTTTAAGAGCAGGCTGGCTCGCATTAACCCTTCTATTGACCCTGATTGTGACAGGTGTCATTCTGGTTCAGATACTCTAATCCATATGTTCTGGTCTTGCCCTGCCCTGTCTTCTTTTTGGAGTCAAATTTGTGTCTAATTGTCAGCCATTACCTCTGTTGATATTCCACCTTGTCCAATTACTGGTTTATTTGGGGTTCTCCCACCTGGCCATTTTTTAACTGCTTTTACTGTATGAAGGATTGCACTGGATTTTTAAATTTTATTTGTGTATTTGTTTACTGCTACATATTTAAGTGTGTTTTTGTTGTTGTTTTCCCTTGTTTTTGTATCTTTTTGTAACGTATTTTAAAATGTATAAATAAAACATTTTAAAAAAGTTTCTAGACATGCAATAAAGTTAATTTTATATAATCAGTGTGGCTTAACGCATTCACTAGTTAACGTGTTCTGTTAGTTTGATTACTTTTTTAAAAAGAGTAATTTAATGCGTTATAATTTTCAAATAGTCATTATCTATATGTTACAAGCCTGTTTCTATACGTTTTACTGCCGGTAGAGTGTTACACTGCTGACAGAATGCAGTGTTTTATCTACGTCTAAAACTGGATGTCAGCCACATGCACTTGTCGATCAAGTGCCAGTGGATTAGAGCCTGCGTCCCGTCGAGAAACCCTACGCACCGAGTGCGGTGCGGACAAGATGTTCAAGTGCTGCTGGGCGGGCGGTAGCACTCATATGTGTGCGGGATTCAGAAATAAAATGATTCACGGGACTCAACACCCATGCAGCAGCAGCCTCTTGGCTTTAGTTAAAAATAACCGTGTCTTAATTTGATGCTTTAATACCAAATATTTACGGAGCGTGGAAGGCTGGATTACTTAAAAGGATAATCAGTAATCAGTAATTTGGAGTTACGTTTCGAGTAGACTTGCCCAACCCTGTATATAATATATTAATATATATATATTAATTTATTGTTTTCCTTTTATTTTATATGCAGTATGCTTGACATGTTTTTAAGATGACTACGCATCAGCATATGTTAGAGACGGTTTACCGCGTAGGTTATTTTATTTATCTTATCCTGTAAGTTTACCAGGAATTTATCCCATTGGATGGACAGTAATTTCTTCTACCAGGCAGATAAACAAAAATATAATAAAGAACAAAATCTTATCCAGCATCATATGAAAAAAAATTCTGTAAAATTTCCGGGTCCAGATCAGACTTATCAAGATTTATCAGATTTATCAAAACCCAAAAGCAAATAACATAAGGTACTATTATACACTCACTGTGTGCTGTAGTATTACTGAAAGATCCTAACCTTGTTTGGCAGATTCATCTTTTCTGAATCATTAAAATATTGGTGTCTGGGACGCCGTGAGACTGTTGTGTACACTGTGAGTTTTTAAAGGCTTACTAAGGGGGTGCTATAATGAACATGCTCATAAACAGCTGTTGAGAGTATTCTAGTACACTTGAAATGGAGCAATTGCTTGGACCTGAAAACAGTATTGGATACGTTATAAATTAACAAGTGGGTAGTAACAGTGGTGCTTATCTCATCAAGCACCATTATTTAACATGCCAAATGAAGTCCAGAGCTCTCTTGTAATGTGCTGTCATGCTGTGGTGTGTGGGATAGAAATGCTGACCTGTGTGAGAGATGAGTGGATGTTCAGCTCTATGGCAGGGGGACTCCGGGGCCCGTGTGGCCCCCCGGCAGGGTACTCCTCTGGGCAACAGCAGCAGCAGGCTGTGCAGCAGGACGAGGCAGCGGGCCAGGGGCGTTCGCTCCACGGGGGGAGCCATGGGTGTCCACGGGACTCTGCTCAGTACTGCTGGGGCAGGAGCATAGGGCGCTGGGCATCTGCCTCGGAAATCTGCAGAGAAAATGAGAGAATGATTGAATGAGCGTGATAAGGTTTGATTGATTTTGTTGGTTATATTTTATAATAACTTTCATAACCTTCATTAATAAATCATTAAAAAAATATATATTATATAACAGATCATTACTTAAAAGCAGGACCTGATGATAATTACTGGCTGATCGTACTGTATATCATCCCACTTATTACACAGGAAATAAATACATGGAGATTCGTACAATTTTAATAATATAACAAATATTAATGAGTTAAAAATATTTTATTATGTGAGAAGAAAGTGACCGAACCCATCACCTCCAATTAACAGTTTTAATGTCAGTATGCCAAAAATTATGTCTCAAAATACGAGCTTACCAATCAGAATCCATTATTCCAGGGACCCATTAAATAACAAAATTTCCAAATAGTATATATGTAAATTAATCAAGGCCGCTTTTTCTCTAGTTATTTGTTTGCCTGTTTATCTATTTATTTTATTTTTTTTTTTTTTTAATTTGCTTTTAATTTTTTTTATACAGAATATTTAATGAAAGTTCAAAACAACATCATTTATTTAAAATAAAAATTATTTATTACATTCTAAATGTCTTTACCGTCACTTTGATCATCGTTCCTTACGAATAAAAATTCAATTTTTAATAATCTAATAATATTTCCCAAAATGCCTTTTTCAGGATGCTTTTACTGATTGTTTGATTAAATAAATGCAGCCTTGAGAAATAGACTTCTTTCAAACCTTAAGATCTATTATTTCAAACTTTTGACCAGCAATGTATATGTTTTTATTATTTAAAGTGATGAAAGGAATGGTGAAGAGAGAGAGAGATATATACTGAGAATAGCATGACAGAGTAAAAGAGAATCAGACAGAGAGTGCAGCCAGATAAAGAAAAAGCAGCTGTTGAGGTCGTCACATTCATCTCCCCAACCTCCTGCACTCTCATCTTTGACCTCTGACCCCACTTCCACGTATCAGCACAGGGAGCTGCACTCCAGCTCCTCTGAAGAGCCGTACACTATCAGAAAACATACCGCAGAGAGTACACACTCCACAGGGGCATCTCACACTGCTCACATACAGCCAGAAAAAACTCCATCTAGTTTTGCACTCCTGAGAAACTTACAGTGTTATAGATTGCTTTCAGACTCATGGGCTAAAGAGCAACAGCTCTGGCAGTGGTTTGATATTCACCAATAGAGCACATTCTATATATAGTTTGCTCATTCTTTCTTTCTCTCTCTCTCTCTCTTTCTGTCGTTCTTTCTTTTAATAATACTTGCACACAACTAGTTAAATTTAAAAAAATATTTAATTTAATGGATTATGTACTTAACCCATGCGATGTGCCTAGTAGAGTTTTTATTAATTATTTAGAATTTTTTAAAAATCTTTTTTTTTTTTTTTTTTTTCCCACTTTTTATTAAATTGTAGTTAAAGTTTAAATAATTTTGTTCTAAGTTTTTGTCAACTGTATATGTTTAAAAACATATTATAGTTTATAACATAGTCTTTATTCATATTTTTATTCAGTTTTTGTTATTTTGGTACATCAATTTTAAACTACATTAAAATAGTCAAAATGTTCTTGGCACTAGCTGAAATACAATAGTTAAGTTGGAGTTTTTAAGTTTCTTTTTATTTATTTCATTTTATTTCTTATTATTATTACTATACCTCTACTAACACTATTTGGTTTTAGTGTGAAAGCTAGATTAGCTTTTTTGTCTCGCTGTCGAAGCTTGACAGCTTGTGTCACTATGACTGTCCCTTGTATGAACGAGATCTAATAGAAGTTTTTTTTTTTTTAAATTGTGTTTTCACTGGGAAAAATACAGTTTTGAAATGACATAGTTGTGTAATAATGACAGATTTAATTTTTAAACGATCCCTTTACATCACCATAATTACTGATGATTGCTCATATTACAAATGTGACATTTCCTGCAAATAAATATTAGAATTAAACGTAAACAATACCCCGTTTAAATAAAATAAGAATGAAATACCATAATACAAATAAAAATTATAATCAGTCTTATTATTATTTGTCACAGTTACTCTCACTCATAATAAAGTGGAAGCCCTTGCTCTGTAGAACCTGACTGCAGGTCTGTTGGACGGACTTTGTGCCGCAATGCCTGTCAATCAAAAATCACTCCATCATCCCTCCTTTCCTTGGGATAACCTCTCTATACTACGACAGTACAGTCAGTCTGCGAGAAGGGCAGTACAGAACTCGATTACACCAAAGTTGCTCTCATCAGCAGGGACCACAGGGACTCAGTAACTGACACACTGCAGATCTGAATGGCCTGTTGATGGGTCTGGAGACTCATGTCTGTAGCGTGTGGAAACGGGGTTTTACATCCCCTTGTCTTGTTGAAATCACACACAGTTTCTTGTCAGTAAATGCTGGACAGAGTGGAGCCATTGCTTTCTACTGTTTTTCAGATTTTCTCTTACGATCAATTCCCATTATGATTTGATATCCAATTACAGAATTATCAAGCACACACACACACACACATAAACAACATATCGAATGGCAAAATACCATAAATAAGGAATTGGATTTAGACATATTTCTATCTTTGAGTGAATGGTAATTTTTTACAGTCTAAACACTTGCACAACATTAAACTCGTCATTTCTTTTTAACGTTGCTGATGCGAAAAATAATTTTGCATTGCATAACATTTTGTATTGTAGCTCAATGCAGTGTTTAAATACTGTCCCACCCCCTCATACAGGCAGACACAAAAAGAGCAAAGAAAAGATAAGAATCACATTAGCGTGAATGACTAACTCAGCGGTTGATTGTGAAAAGCACAAACATCCATTAGAGGGTTTTTAACCCCTTATCATTCCTGTAAAATTTGACTAAAACACGCAGTGGAATGCTAACAGGTTAAGTGAGCTCATTTGCTTGAAAGTCTCAAATCAGATACAGACAAAATACATGTCCTGGCACACTGAGTTGTGGTTCTCATATGGAAACAGCGAGTTCAAATACGGCTCGCAACATTGTCTGATTCCATATCCATAAATTCCTGCTCTTTCTCCACTTTACTTGAAATAAAATGTGGAAAAATGGTACCTACAAACTTAACCAATTACCACCGGGACAACATAATGGCTGCTTGTTAGCAAGGGTGTCATAAACAGACAGGACACAAGCGCTGGATTTCCTTTAATCATAGCTGCACATGACAACATGACATATTCCTGCTGTGGTCCAGAGTTTGCACGCAGGAAATAACAATGTATGTTGACAGTGATGAAACATTTCAGCAGTACTACTGGTTATGTTCTTTCTCACACATACGCACTGCGGTTTGAGTGGCTTCCTGCACAATCAGTCCTCCTCTAACACAAGAGAAGTAATGGGAGAGCACCGTGGTCAATATGATCTAATTATTCCTACGAAAACACCGGATCCTCTGCATATTACAGTCCCTCACATTTAGAGCTGAATCACATGAATATCTTCAGCAATAAAACGAAATTAATATTTCTTGAACCGAATGCAGGGGAGGAATAAAAGAGACAGTTCACCCAAATAATGAAAACTCTATCCACATTTACTCACCCTCACATCATTGTTTCCGGAGCACAGAAGATATATTTTTAAACAATGTACTGGTTTAAGGACTGGAGCTTTTAAACTTCACAAAGGATACAGAAGCACAATAAAAGTAATGTAAAGTGGTCCATATGACTCACTGTATTCCAATTTTTCTGAACGCCATATAATAGCTTTGATATTATAACAGATGAAAATCTTCTCCTCCATTGTTAACTGTAGCAAACCAGATTGAGCCAGTGAGTGCATTCGTAAATTAATAATTTTTGAGAAATGGATCAACAGATATCATTGATAATATCATGGTTGGTTTTGGGTTTTGGTTTATGTTCATGTTTCAGTGGATTCAACAGATAAGATCTTATTTAGAAGAATGATTTGTTCACGACATCACTATGTTATGGTTTCAAAATACATACACTCAGGGCAGGACTTAGGGGGGCGGGGGCCCCTGAGCTTGAGGTTATGTTTGGGCCCTATACCTACCTACACTACAAATGCCCTCAAATAGAACATCATTATGGAGTAACACAAAATACACAAACATATGCTTTGAGGTTCATAAATGGTAGGCTACAATTAATTTGCAAAATGTCTAGGCTATAGTCAAAGTTTAAATGTAATATTAAATATTCATTATAATATAATAAACAGGATGTGTTCTCTCAGTCGAGAGACCAAAACCCTGAAATAACGTTGAGCAATAAAATAATAATAATAATAATAAATAAAAAGCCAGAGATGTTGGCTTATTAGTATTATAAAAGTTATTGTCATATCTGTGTCTTCTTATGTCAGGTACTTACTGAATCAATAAATTCAATCGAATAAAAAGACATGCTGGCTATTAACAATCAAATGAAATCACTATCAACAAAATTCATAGATGGATTGTGCATAAATGTTAAGTTTAAATATAACATTTTAATGTAGAAATATTAAATGATTGCAAAAATGAAATAATCTACTTTTTTCAATATGAAACTACAACCGCCAGTAGGTGGCAGCAAGTGAGTTGAATCAAACGATTTGTTTAAAAAGCTGATTAATTTAACTTGGCAAACTACTCATTTACTGGTCCGTGTAATGCTGAGGAACAAAACACTGTTGTTTGGAGACGCAGCTATTTTCTTTCTGATGGAGCAAAACAGAATTTTGTGTCTGAAGGTTACTCTGTAAGTTGTTGTTTATTGTATAGTTGCGATTGTGCAGATATGCGAAGAAGAAAAAAAACAAAACAGGACTTTTGTTTGTGTGATAGGCTAAGTCCTATATTATAGGTATAGCTATGTTATAAAAACAGAAACTCATTAAATTGCTATTTTTTATTTAAAATCATTTTGATTAAATTTTTTCCCCACTATGTGTAATGGCAGTAAGACGAAAGAGAGCGCTCAAAACTCATCAGATGATCGCATAATTTAGTGGAACATTAATATAGAATCATCCTCTGTAAAGAAATGAGGTGTGAACATTTGAGAATTTATCATTATCTTTTAAATGTGCACTCTTTGGGGCTAAAGCTTAATGGAGATGTTTAAAGTAGCCATGTGGACCCTGTACCACAAAACAGTCATAGGGTCAATTTTTGAAATTGAATTTATACATCATCTAAAAGCTGAAATGAATAGGTTTCATTGATGTATTGTTATGATCTAACAATATTTGGGCCGAGATCACTAGCTAAAATTCTGGAATCTGAGGGGCAAAAAAATCAAAATATTGTTAGATTAGATTTTGAGCATACCAGTGGAAATGTCATACTTAAACTTAAATAATTTTAATAATGATGCTATATTTTAGTCCTCTGTCATGTCTCCTTTTCAAAATACCATTTTGTGCCACTTTGTGAATTAAAAGCAAGCAGTAATGAACTGACCTGTAAACTTTTTCCTCATTGTTTATAAATATCCTTTCCAGAGCACACAAAGGCAAAACTATGCGTGTGCCACATCTCTAATTAGTTCAACATGTTGTCAATTAGGATTTTCGTTGATGAAATTTATTTTAAACATTTATTATCGATCATACAAAATGTAATTGTCGTATTGCTTAAAGGGGTCATATGATGCCATTTCAATTTTTGCATTCTCTTTGGAGTGTTACAAGCTCTTGGTGCATAAAGAAGATCTGTAAAGTTGCAAAGACTAAAGTCTCACATCCAAAGAGACATTCTTTATAAAAGTTAAGAGTCAGCCACTCCTACCTAAAACGGCTCGTTCTAACACGCATGTCTACATCACTATGTGGAAATATTTGCGTTATGCCGCCCAAATGTTCACGCAAAGACAGAAAGCGTAACTTTTATTCTCGCTGTAATATTGTTGTTGCCACCGCCGCCATGTCGTGAAGCACTGTGTTTTTCGTTTTGAAAGCGAAACTACTTTTGTTGGCCTTCCAAAAGAGGACGATTTCCGCTTCGTCATGCCTGGAGCTGATCCGTGCTGGTCGCTGAGAGAATACATCAACTTCGCGCTGTGGATCGTTGGATCAGCTTTCACCGTGGACGAAGCGGAGTCCAGCCCGGGGTCGTCACATGTGGTTGCCACAAGCCCACCCGCCCGTTCTCTCGATAGGCCCACTGGGCCGCTGCTTACTCAAGCCGGCCTCCGCTCACTCAAGCTGGCCTCTGCTCACTTTAACCCACCAGCCTCCGCTCATTCTAGCCCGCCATGTGTGACGCTGTGTTTCGTTGTGAAAGCGAAACTACTTTGTTTGGCCTTCCAAAAATGGTCACGACTAGAAATCAGTGGTTAAGGTGTATTGACAACATTGTTCCAGAACAGTTCAATCCAAATATTCCGATGTGTCCAGCGCATTTTTATGGAGGACTGTTTCCTGATCCGGGAGAGTAAACTACAATGCCGGCTGTTCTGACTCACAGACTGTAAGTACGTTTTTTATATTTAAAGAATTTGCCACTGAACGATTCAAATTCAAGTTTTGAGCAGTGTAGAGTAGCACTTGTTGTTTGTCATTTCTCCGATCACAAATGCAGACATGGTTTTATGTTTACGCGGCGCGATGCAATGCAACACGTAAAAAGACAGTATAAGTCATTATAATCAGTAATTATGTCCCCCTGGATGCAACAAATGCTCGTTTATAATGGGTTTTAATGTTTTTGTCTCGTCACTAGCCTGACAAGGCATCACAATATTGCAATGGGCGTAACCTTTCCGTTCACACGCTTTGAAGTTTTTCGGCCAAGCACACGCCAATGGATAGCTGGCCAATCAGAGCACACCTCGCTTTTCAGACCGATGAGCTTTGTAAAAATCGATGCGTTTCAAAAAGGTGGGGCATAGAGGAGAAACAATAATGTACAGTATGTGGAAAATAATGTGTTTTTTTAACTTTAAACCGCATAAACACATTTCATTACACCAAATACACAAAATAATGTTATTTTAGCAACATCACATGACCCCTTTATATTGGGTGTAGGAAGCGCACATGGTCACAAGAGGCGCTCTTCTGAGACAAAAAACTTTATGCTGCACCCCCCAGTCATTTTTGCCTATGCCACGGGCGGCCCTGCATATAACGACAAATCAAAAACAAACGTAAACTGTAAAGGCGGGGCCCCATTGGGCTGCAGCCGCACTCAACCAAGGTAAAGTCCGGCCATGCATACACGATGTTCAAAAATTTGGTATCAGTCAGATTTATTTTAAAGAATTAA
The DNA here is from genome assembly GCA_018155175.1 of Sinocyclocheilus anophthalmus. Taxonomy (NCBI): domain Eukaryota; kingdom Metazoa; phylum Chordata; class Actinopteri; order Cypriniformes; family Cyprinidae; genus Sinocyclocheilus; species Sinocyclocheilus anophthalmus. The sequence continues at coordinate 5,784 of JADLZN010006303.1, read as the reverse complement.
TACTTTTAATCCATCAATGATCGATTATATTGAAATTAAAAGTGGCATTTAGATGTTACACAATATTTTATTTAAAAATACTATTCTTTAACTATTTATATTTATCAAGAATCTCTGAAAAATCATGGTTTTCGCAAAATAATGCCGCACAACTGTTTTTCAACATTGATAAAATAATATGACAATATAATGATTTTGACAGTAAATCAGATAATTATTTCTAAAGAATCAAGTGACACTGACGACTGGTGCAATAAGGCTGAAAATTCAGCTTCCCCTTCAGAAACTCGAGCTGCGTCGAGATTGCTTTGGGAACGCCCTTGCGTGACCGCGTCCTGAAGCACGTGTAAAATCAGTCCAATGGAGCAGCGAGAAGTCACGAGCGGGGTGACGTGAGCGCCAGGAAGTATAAAAGCGCATTCGGCAGAGCGCAAGTTAGCTTCTGCTGTTCAGTAGTGCTCTGTGTATGTGTCAGTCTATTTATTGTTGTCTGTCAGTCCACAAGCATTCAAAAGAATATATCAAAGTCTAAACTAATATCTATGGTGAGCAAACTGCATTACAGATGTTGTGTGCCTCCCTGCCCACACTATCTGGCCAAATCTCCTACGGTCTCTGGACCAATCACAAAGGACTGCTCCATCTGACCAATCACAGCAGTGAGGATTCACGGAAAGGAGGGGTTTAGAGAGACGGATTCGTTTACGACTAAGACTAGTCGTACGAATCATTTAGAAATTAGGTAAAATTAAATCTATTTTTTTGAGAAAACTAACGTGTTTTTTGACTTTGCATGCATGTAAACCTATTGTAGGAGATTCCCAAAACAATATTAGGAACCTTAAATGGCATAATAGGGGCACTTTAAGCAGCACAGGCTGCTGACATTTATTGAGTTTGTCATGTGAAGCTTATGTCTTGCCCTCTCATCAGGACCAGCATCCCACAATTCTCAGCAGAGGTTAGATAATTTAACACCTCTTACTGATCTGTCCTCTGTTTCATTCTCTATTTCCTAAAGCTGGATGACACATTGATTATTCACAAAATTTATTTATGATTATTTTCTGGGTGATATAAAATTGAGCGACAGGGAATTTCATAATGATTTGAATAGGTGTCACAATCCTTCCTTTTCTCACAAATTGAAAATGTATTAAGCGCAATATTTTATTGCATTAATATTTACTATTTCTGATTAAAACTTAGTGTTAGAATTGGCCAGTTTAATACATTTCTGTGCATTCAATTTAGTTCAGTTTTTTTGTATAAATTAACGATTAAAAACGTAATTTTATTGTTTGTTTGCATCATTACTCAAAAATGCTTTGATATTTTTTAATTATTAAAATAGAAGTTGGTAGAGATTGCTGTTTATTTCTGTGTACAGTTACATTGGTGAATGTAAATGAAAATGATTAAATATCATTATTCATTGCATTTATTTAGTAAAAAACAGTAGGGGGAAAACATGCCTTGATTATTTACTTTAGATTTACTTTTTAGTGCTTATATGAAACATTCTGAATCTAGTATTTGTCTGGAATGGCTATTTTATGAAATGATGGTTCTGCTGATTGAAGAAACCGCCTTTTTAACACATATATAGTATATAGTATTATACATATGCAATATCATCAAAAGGCCAAAAAATACAAATCCAAAAATATAAATATGTTTTAGTTATATCGCTCAGCTCTGCTGTTTCCCTTTTCATTTTTCTCACTCTTGCCATCTGTCATGCACATATGTGTCTCCCATGCACTGAGGTATCTCAATCAAAGGTTAATCAGAACACATCTGTAGCACAGCACAGGGTGTTTGTGTGTATGCGTGTTAGACAGCCCACACTGGGAAAATTTCACCTTGATCAGATTTCCAGCAAGTAATCATTTTCCGTAAGATGAAGTGACTGATTGTATATAAATGATTGCACCAATTCAGAATTGTTGATTTGTTATTTTACTTGTTTTATTTAAATTTGACTTTTTTTTTTTTTTAGCTGAGCTTGAAATATGTGTATGTATGTACATATATATTTATGTTTTCCTGTGTATTCAGGTGGCTGCCACATTGAACAACCTGGCCGTTCTTTATGGCAAACGAGGGAAGTACAAGGAAGCAGAGCCTCTGTGTAAAAGGGCGCTGGAGATCAGAGAGAAGGTGGGTCAGAGGTCAACCTGATGAATCATGCGTATGACTTTCTAATATATTTAGTCTTTATTCCCAGTCGATTTTGTGAACTCGCATTCTGAGTTCTGTACATTGCCTTTCTCTCTCTCTCTACCTTTCATTCAAAGACTAAAGAATAAGGCATCCATCTTCAGAAGCTGTGACTTATTTTAGTCTTAGGAGAGATGTGAAAAGAGTCTTGAAACATGTTTATCTAAGCAGTGAAGTGGTAGAAGCTGAACCCTATTTCTTTTCTTAGGGGTTATTGCTATTCTGCAGTGACTTTTAAAATGCTACAACTTTGTGAACTTAAAAGACCTGAAATTACACACAGGCCTCTTTTTAAGTTGTGTTTGTTGAGCTCAGGAAGACTGACACCTATCTTTCCAAAATAGGACACTCATATTTTCCCTTGGACCTGTTGAGAAGGACTTACTATTTCAGTTTACTAGTTAAGACAATTTTCTACTACTTGGAGTTTTATTGTGGTCTTCTCCTTCCATAGTTCTCTGTCCAACTTTTTTCACTTATCCAAAAATAGCACATTGCTGAATTGCAAACCTGCAGCAGCCGCACACTCAGGATGGTGTGCTTAGACACTCTATTCCTGCTCTCTCCCGCTGTGTCACAGATTTATTTTGATCTCTTTATGGAGAGTTTTCTTCTAAGCCTGTGTGATAAAGCTCTTACTGGAAGTCTTGAGAGTGTTACTCTTGAGTGCTGTGTCTCACACATGCAGAGCTGAGAGAAGAGCTTAGACACCTGCTGACATCCAACTCTCATCATTACTTCGCAGACTTTCACACTTCCTTTCTTGTGCATTATTAACACAGCTACTGTTAAAAAGTTGGAGTCGGTAAATTTTTGTCTTTGTTTGTTTTTTTTTAAAGAATTAATACTTAAATTTTTATTTTTTATCAACTAAATGCAGCTTGAAAAAAATGCATCTTCTTTCAAAAACATTTAAAATATCTTACGATCCCAAACGTGTGGATGGTAGTGTACATATTATAGTGTGTATATATATCACAATATATGAATTATAAGTGGTATATTAAAGGAGACATATTATGGCCCTTTTTACAATATGTAATACAAGTCCCCAGAATGTGTCTCTGAAGTTTCAGCTCAAAATACTCCACAGATCATTTATATCATCATTTTGAAAATGCCTATTTTGAGTGGAAGCAGAAACACGTTGTTTTAGTGCATGTCTCTTTAAATGCAAATGTGCTGCTGATCCCCGCCCCCTTTTCCAGAATAGCTGGTATCTGCTTTTTACAGCTGGTATCTGCTAAAAACATCTGTTGTGGTTCTGATTATCATGTTTATCCCGCTGAAATCATGCGTATAAACTTCTGGTATATACGGTTTTCTGAGCGCGAACATCTGAAGCACACCGACAGAAAGCGGCTGTCACAGCATGTAGTACTAAACTAAGTTCTCATTCACACAAGTTTACATTAAAAACACACGATTTACAAAAACAGTGGGTTATGTCTGTGAAGGTACACAGCTGGGAAATAAATTGCATGTTTATTAAATAAATCAATAAATCCACTGCTGTCTTGTCTCCTCTGAGGCTGTGACTGTAAACAGTGTTATGTGCTCGTCTGTGCAGCCAAAGACAGAACATTTAGCATGTTTTGCTCAAACTTTCGCTATAGCATTAGAGCTGGTACACTGTTTGTCGCTTGCGAAATCAAAATGACGGCTCCTTGGGTGTAAACTTTTACAGATTATGGGGCGGTAATATTATAATGAGATTCCTTTTGCCACGTCACCAAGGGAGCGAATCAGGCGCGCTCATTTTCTCAAACGCTTGCAGAAAAAGGCTTACCAAAAAAAAGTTACTGGATTAATCTTTTTCATGTTTCCTTGGTTGGTATATGCACCGGGGACCTGATTATAGCACTTAAAATCTGGAAAAGTCCGATTTTCATGATATGTCACCTTTAATGTGCAGATTGTGAGTAAATAATCATTGGTAACAGCTTTTTACCAAGGAGGGCACTTTCGCTCTTTATTTCTCTGTATATTTATTTGATATATGTGTTTGCATCACCTAAGAACTTCACATTTTAAGACTTAAAAAAGAAGCAACTCTGCATTGAAATGTATAGTCACATATGAGTTTTACATTTTACAGCTACTTGGAACAATTCTTTCAAATAGAGTTGAGAGTCAGAGCAATTTGTTTTATGAGATGTTATGCAGTATATTGAAAATTTTTCTTCTGCAATACAGGTGCATCTCAAAAAAAAAGAATATAGTGGAAAAAGTTCATTTTGTTTTGTAACTAATTTGTTTTAATTTTGATGATTAGAGCATACAGTTCATGAAAGTCAAACATCCAGTATCTCAAAATATTAGAATATTTAAATTTGAGTTTCATTAAGTGACCATCCCTACTATGAAATTCCGATATCTCTTGTTCTTTGAACCCCAATTAAGGGGGAAGACTGCTGATCTGACAGTTGTCCTGAAGACAATCATTGACACCCTCCACAAAGAGGGTAAGTCACAGAAGGTCATTACTGAAATGGCTGGCTGTTCACAGAGTGCTGTATCAAAGCATATTAAATGCAAAGTTGACTGGAAGGAAGAAATTGGGTTGGAAAAGGTGCACAAGCAACAGGGTTGACCGCAAGCTTGAGAATACTGTCAATCAAAGCTGATTCAAACACTTGGGAGAGATTCAACTTGGGAGTCGATCCAACAATACAGACGAGCTGAAGGCTCAATAGTGCCTCAGCAGTGCCACAGGCTGATCGCTTCCATGCCACACATCACTGATGCTGGAGTTTGTGCTAAAGGAGCCCCGACCAAGTATTGAGTGCAAAAATGAACATACTTTAAAGAACTTGAAATTTCTGTTTTGCAAATTCTTTTTTTGATTGATCTTAGGAAACATTCTAATATTTTGAGATACTGTATTTTTGACTTTCATGAGCTGTAAACTCTAATCCTCAAAATTTAAAAAAAAAACTTTTGAAATGTTTTACTTTACATGTATTGAATCTAGAATGTATGAAAGTTTCACTTTTTGAAATAAGTTACAAAAGAAAAATATAACTTTTTCATGATATTCTAATTTTCTGAGATGCACCTGTACAGTTGATGCCATATTGTTTTAAAAGTCTTTTAGGCACTATGGTAAGAATCACTGTAATACTGTTCAGTGCTTGTGTATTCTTGCTGAAACTGATGATGATGATTTAGATAAAGAATAGTGATTGTGTTGGTGGAAGTAGTTGTCTTTCAACAAAATATTCAATCACAACCCTAGTAAGCATACGATCACAGAGCTCCTGCCTGTGAACTGTCAATTTCTCTCCACATGCGCCTGGACACCCACAGAGAGGGAGACACATAAAGAGATGCTCACTGCAAATTATCACTAAAAGCACCCTCCATGGCCTGTCTGTTATAGACAGAGAAATACAGCTTAGGAATGAATTTGAGTAATTTCATTTCAAATATATCTCAAATCACTATTAAAATCTAACAACACTAGTATCATAAATGCTGCTTCTATCTGTGTTCAGTTCATTTGCATGTATTTTCTAGAGTCAGGGGCCATTTATACAGAATGCATTTTGCGTAAAAAAG